>PDGT01000168.1:77407-136229 GCA_003671415.1 Megathymus violae | reverse complement strand
GGGGGGGGGCGAATTATTTATTAATGTATTTTCTTCTTTTCTTCACGTGCCATCTCCATCAAGAAGGTCGGCGATCATTTATCGATAGGTCTCTTTATCAGCAGTCATATGAACTAGCTTATTTCTGCTTTTAACCCGCAGACAGTCTCTTATATTTCCAATCCATGAGATTCTTCTTCTACCTGGATCTCTACTTCCTTTAATTTTGCCTTCAATTATTAATTTTAATAAGTAATTTTCATTGTTCCTGTATATATATATATATATGTCCAAAATAGGTTGTTTTTCTTTTCTTAATGGTTTTCACAATTTCCAAATCGTTATTCTTTATTTGTAAAACTTTGAGATTAGTTATTCTACTTTTCCATTTAATTTTAAATTCATTAATTAATTTTTAATTTTAAAATTAATAAGTCATGAAATTTTCTCAAATTATCCAATGTTATAAGTCAGTCATTCTCAAGATCACCATGAACACTGTAAGCCGGCGGGAACACAAATATGGATCTTTATCTCATACACCCCAAATGTGGAGAATATTTGCAATTGTAAGTTGTAAAATTCAACATTTGTTATTTCACAGTTTCTTTTGTTCATAAAACACGTGACGTATGGTGTCAAGGTCTCCATAAATGTGTTTTTAAAAGCTGATAGCCCGTGGCCGTAAGCCAATAAATTAAGATTCATATTCAAAAACTCACTTAGTAACTGTTCTGGACTTAGTTTTTAATTGCTTTCTATTTTTGAATGGCATTTTATGTTAAGCAGTCACGAAGCCTGTAGATATTAAGAGAACTTTAATCAAGTTTTAATGTGGATTTATTCAAAAGTTGCATTTCCCCATCTTATGATGGGGTCATAATATTGTTTTTTTTTTAAGAAGTAAAATGAAAAATTAAGTTCTAGCGGTCGCATCGAGAACGCTAATGCTCTCTGCAATTATAGGTATCTTATTGTTTTAAGATAAGTTGAGGTCAATGTCAATCCAGTCAATGGTTGTGTCCAGTAGTGGACTGTAAAAAGCTGAAAGATTGATAAATAGAAATCCGACGTACAAAGAGCAGTGGTGTTCCTCCCGAAATTCGAAAATTACCTACCTAAATTTTACTAATCAAATATTTTCTTAACTTTCAGGAACAGATAAATATACTCTCTCCGATATACACAACCCGTATAGACATTTAACCAACTCATCTCTTAATAAGACTGGACCTCGGTATGCGGAATGCAAAGACAGGATAGGGAGTGGTAAGTCAGTACTGTTTGTTAAAAATAACATTTTTGTTAAGAAGAGGTTCTGGTTCAAATGGTCAAGGGTTCAAATGGTCTTTACAGTCCATGTAATAGTCCTTAATAACGATCATATTGCTACGAAGCTTCTCGAAGTCGGCAGGCTTACGAAGTTTCTAGAAGGCCGACCGTTATGGTGAAAAAACAATGGAGGCAATAAAAGAGAAACCCAGGTAGTAATAAAAACTACCGTATGCCTTACGCAAAAGGGGTGAGATTGGCGTACATAAGGGCCGAAATGAGGGTGTTTACCTGACCCGCTATTGTTATTTCGATTTCCGGGAATTATTGTTGTTTTCGTTTATTTCAACGAAGGGCGTGGAAAAATCTGGAAGCCCGGAAATCGGTATAAATAGCGGGCAGGGTCGCCCACAGGGCATTCAGAAGCGAAGAGTTCTCTCCCTACGAAGCGAATACCTGCGATCTACGAGTGAACTGTGATTGTGAAGTGCGTGTGAAGTAAAATAAAGTCTCTGCGGAACTATTGTGGCATTTTACGAGCCTACGGATCCTGACACGTAACAATATTTTTTAAATTAATATATAAGAGCTTTACCGCAGATTCAATAAGATGGTGTGATATGGTGACACTTTATACCCTAGGAATTAGAAGTCGGCTGGCTTCTCCCGACCACATTGCCACAGACCAGTCATAAGTCATAATAACAAGACATCTTCACGTGGTTTTTTTCGTACCTTTTGATCGCTTCTTAGGAGTGAAGATCTTTGTTAATATTGACAGTGTTTTTATGGCAATAGTAGACAAAAAAATCAAATGGTTATAATAGTGTTGGTGGAAGGCTGCAGAGATCGCTTTTCATTCAAAGATGGGTAACTATCTGTTTCCGTATTAACGTTCCCAAATAATATTCCAGGTTGCAAATGGACGCTAAAGCAAGTGAGACGAGCTCTAGTAGGAAGATGGGGAGCCGTGGAATGGTTGGTGTGGCAGCGTATTAGGGCGCTGGTGACTCTGACCTTGTTGGCGCAGGCGGCTGGCACGCCTCCTGCCAGGAATTGTTTTGAATTTTATGGATTTGATGTCTTACTTGATGATTCTCTGAAGCCTTGGTTACTCGAGGTAAATTATTGAATACTAGCTGTTTCCACCCGGTTACCTGGGAGTAACTTTTAAATTAGTAATGAGTAGTTAGATAAAAATATATAGCAAAACATGATTATTAAAGTTTATACATGTAAATGAAATTGAAGTGTGATTGATAAGACGATAAATGTGATTAATTTTAAAGTAACTGTGTTGTGTGAGTTGGAATCCCGAGGAGTTTGTAGCCTTCAGGATACATATTTCTGATTTTCTTGCTTTCGTTCTTGCTATTGCCATCGCTTTCCCTATCGCTATCCACTCTCTAGCATCCACTGTTCATTGTTAGCTATCAACTATTTGTCAAACACAAGTTGACACATAATAACAAAATATTTATCGTTTTATTTATAATTATTACAAAACAATATATTGCAGGTAAACCTTTCACCAGCATTAGCAGCAGATTGCGAGGCAGACGTGATTGTAAAGCAGCCGATGCTACACGAACTGTTTGACTTGCTCGGGCTGCCGATGCGGCATACCGGCCTCTCGTACCTCCAGGGACCGCCAACATGTATTAATAGGTTAGCTTTCAAAATCACTTCCACCCATCCGTGAAACACTTAGAAGTCTACTGGTGGTCATAGGCCTTTCCTGGTCCAGGTAATAATCTACCCGGCCCTTGACATTTCCTTTGTCATTTACTTTCGTTTGGGTGTGTTACGGTTCGTAATTATTTAATTAGCTTTAATTATCATGGATAAGCATATCGTATAAGTAGCTATAGTGGAGTTCATTGGTTTTATTAAAAGACAAAAATCTCTGTACCTAAATCTACTAAATGTTACCTTAAAATCTAATTTGTGTATATGTACACACGTATTTAATGTGTGTGAATCTACAGATAAATCAGTGCTATTATTTTTAGAACTATTCCACAATAACAAAGGTTATTTAGGAATGATAAAAACGATAAAGAAATTTTGTGATTACTTTGCAAATGTGGGTGAGTAATACCTAATTTCAACATATTTGTAGATAAACAGATTAAGATTAAAATAAAAGGATTAAGAATGCTTATAAAATATATTCCAGTCGCTGGTTCATAAGTAATGAAATAGTCAATTAAAATGTAATTTAGTTGTTAGCCTTTTGGCAGTTAAAAGTTAACAGCGGCATCGTAAATGAAATAAAATTTAAACAACATAATTAATAGGTCCGACTCACTTACAGTCATTGAAACTTGAGCACTAACTACTGCACTACTAAGTCTATATTCATAATATTAAATCCCGTGTAAAGTAAAACACATAAATCCAAATTTCATATTGCTTAGAGTTTTTCAAAAAATACCTAATTCGTTATCTTCTATAACTTTGTACCGGTCAATACCGATCATGAGACTTCATGCGTAGTATTAAAAAAAATAAGGAAAATTTAACTGAAATCTTTAAATTAAACCCTGATACAAAAATATTCTAAACAAAAACACGGTATCGTATTAGTACTTAAAATACTAATTACAACAAGCTTAAAATTAATTGTATTTATTTGTTTTATGTAAATTAAAATTAAGGGTAATTTTTATGAACTATGTATTTTTAGGGTTCCCAGTGAGAAGATTCATTAAAATGCGTTACATGTAATGTAAACACACAGTTATAGTTCAGAAGACGAGAGTGGAGTGGCCAAGGTTTCTCAATCGAGTGTTCCACCGGCGGGTCAGCGTCGCGGCACCAGGTGGCGCCGTCGTCGCGCTATGCCGCTGCACTGTGTCACCATACAGGGTCCCATCGCTGACAAACATTTGGTAAGTATCTCTATAAAATCATCCATAACTATCCAGTTCTCGATAATTATTTATTTAACATCACGTTACAATAATTACTACAGCATCAGGGATTACAGGCTAATTACTAAAAAACTAGGCGATGGGTTACTTGATGGTAAGTATTTACCGCAACCCATGGATATCAGTAATACCGGGAATGTTACCATCGCGATGCCGGTCAGGAAAAAAGCGAACATTGCTGTAGCGTAACTTATTCATCAATATCTCTGTATTCAGGTCAAATAATAATGTAATAGTATGCTGACATTTTTTTAAGTCATACCTTACAAAGGTGACTGACGCCGGTCAAATAGTAAACGAGAGGCTCGCTTATTACTGGCTCTCCGACATATCAAAATACATATTTTTTTACGGTTTATTCTAGAAAGAGGGTGGTAACTAGTTAGATACGTTAAAACTTACACACTGTTAAACGGGAGGTATACAGCCATATGACCTCCAATAGGGACCGAGCGGGATGGCCTGGAACGTTCTTTAGCTGGGTGCACCACAAACACTAGCGCCCATGTTCCCTATTGGGGGGGTTGCATCCGAAGAAGGTTTAGAGGCCGCATGGCCAAAACCAACCCCGGGTGGTGTTTAGTGGGTAGGTCCCTAGGTTTATCAGGAGTCTCACATAACCAGCGTAGCCGGCTGCGCTGGTATGCATGAGCATTCACCACCCCCCTCCCGCACATCTCCGGAGGGTAGCCCTTTTCCATTTGTGTGGGCGCAAAAAAAACTGATAACAGGCCGGTTGGGACTCTAGGATAAATGAAACTCTTCAGACTCCAAATATTTATTACATCATTGAAGAAAGATTGCTTCAATTTCGAGCAAGCACTTTGTACTCGTAATAATTTTCAAATATATAAATAAGGTGGATAAGTTTTCTTGTAAGGTTTAGTATCCTCTTGTATTTATTATATTGTTACTTTAAATTTATTGACAAATAAAATACATTAATAATGTGAACTCCCTTATTATAGGTAATTGTTAATATAACTGTAATATGAATTATGAAGTTGGAATTTCAGGATGACAAAACTAAAGATATTCATGAGGGGCAATTATACAAAACATCGTCGGAAATAAGCTCGGGCGGTTCTGATTTTCAGGTAATTGTTTAATTACTAATAACTTTCCATTTTAGGGTAAAAGATGGTACCATTATGTTAGGCGCTAATCACAGGCGCTGGTGTGTTTGTGGTCTAGGAAGCCACGAGTTCAGAAGCCATGAATAGACACAATACACCACAACTATCTGTGACACAACATATTGTTATTAATCTTAAAGTAGCTTTAAACTATGAAGTTTTTATTTCTACTACAACATCTGCCACATAAAAGGTACAAGTTCACCACTTGCTACATAATTCGGCAGTTACGTATCTAGATCGCCCTTTGTTTCGTTATAGTGATAATTAATATACAAATCTCAAACATTATATATTGTGTCTTATTCAAACCAAATCATTTCAGATTTTTCCACATAATTAAAAATATAAAGGGTTGTTGGCGCCTATCTTTTTAATTGCTTAGTACCGCTAGTATCCTAGTAAAATGATAGATGAACAAAAGATATATGTACTCACAAGCAAACGCATATGACGTATAGGATTAATATAGTTTTTGTTTTTGCCATTTGTCAATGAAAGTACAGAATGGCAGAGCGAATCCATAAAGTTTCAGTCTTTGGATCCGAAGTGATATTCCAGTCTACCAATTTTTTACATCACAAAATTATATTATAATTAAAAATAGAGTTGTAAAGATATTTAGGATAGGATAGGAAGTGTCAATCACGATACTATGCAAGAAAGTGTTAAATAGTTGGGTTGAAGGCATATAGAGTATTAACAAATAATTTATACATGTAAGATGATCATGAACAGATAAACTTCTACGAAGTGTTATTGATTGATTATACATATAAGTGTAATTAAATTCGGTCAAATTAAATAATCCTTTTAATATTTTATTTAATGAACACAAAATAATTTCCTTTTTTATAAATCTTATGTTCTCAGATTAGACATAATACTTATGTATTCCCTATATTTGACAAAAAACCCTCACAGTGATATTAAAAAAAACAATTTTATATTCTTATCCTTTATGAATATAAATGATATGATATTTATAATATTATGCGTAGAAAGTTCATAATAATGGTGCTCATAATATTTTAATTCCTTATTTAAGTTTCAAAATCCGAGCTGATGTAATTTTTTTATTATGTATAATGAAATAACTCATTTTTACAGTCACCTTCAGGTACAGCCATACTTTCAACTGACTCAGTGGATGAGAGCTGGCGAGGCGGGTACGCTACTGCCGCGTCTAGAAGAAAAATGATGAACGCTCGCCTTTGGGGCAACGGTATCAGATGGGATAAAAGTACCGGTCGCGTTGGTCAATGGGTGCGGATATACCCACATACACTGCCGAATGATGATCAAGTTGGTTTCGTATAATCGTTTATTAGGGTTACAAATGCAATATTTAAAATAACCTGTTCGATTTCGGTCAGTTGCTTCGCTGAATCACTCCGGCTATTGTAGTTGCAAAGGGGAGACCCTAAAAAACATTTTTGTGTTACAGTTACCAATTGAAGATGCCCGTGAAAGTGTGGCTCATGTCTCCAAGTTAGTACGCGCCGCGCGAGAGGTCGCTCGCGACGGTCGTGGCTCCCGCGCGCCGCGCGACGGCAGCCGTGACGATGCCTTCGAAGCCGCACTGCGCAAGAAACTTGGTTGTGGAGCACAGTTCCAAGTGTGGCTTCCACCTTTTTAATGTGTTCATATATTATTACAATAGATAGAGTTTTTAAGCTTAGTTAGGCAATAAATGCTTGCTCAACTGATGTTTTTTTTTTTAAATAGGTACGTATTATATTTGGTACCTAAGCTTACTTGGTTATACTAGGTCTCTGTTCTTGGTGTCAAACCGCAGCATTCAATGGTCTTCGATCGTCATCGTAACCCGTAATCTTTACATAACCGAGCTCGGGTCTCCTCTCAGGATGTGAGTGATTGGCTGCCGCGGTAGCCAAATTCGGTTTGTTCATTAATTTTTCCTACCTGTGGTACTTATTAATTTTTAATCCTTACATGATTTGATAATATTAACAGACAGCTGACAGAACTGGTACATCTGATATTTATGTCGTTAAATTTTTTTTAAGCCCCCCACACTAAAGTTACCTGTATTGCGGTTGGCATGGATAAGCACAAAGAAGATATTACAAATATGTGTATCGACAACATGTGATCAAAGATTTATTTACCTATTAATTAGATGGTAAAATACGTCGCATATAATCGTTACTGAATTAAAATAATTATTTTGCTCCATGCGGTGAATTAGATATTCGGCATACAACCACATTATAATAACATGAGCAAATAGCAAAATCGCGTCATTAACGACCGCTATAAGCTGCCTTTTAGATTTCACAGTCAAAATAACACGTTGCTTTATTACAGGCAAATGTATGCAGGTATGTACCCGTATGTTAAAGGATTTTAATTATTATTATGTCTTTTGTGATCGAGGTACAATATACATGATTAGACGATCCGCGAGCGAAGTTAATATCGTTCGAGGTTAGTTAGTATAAGTAAGTTGAGCGTTCAATTCGTTATTTTTGGACATGTATATCATAGATAGATAGATATTAATTCGTTCTCGACCCTTTCCGGTTCGTGATGTTTTAATAGAATTTGTTTTGTTTGCGACATAAGCATCGCTGGTGCGGTCGATAGTTGGATGCGTGACTGCAATTTGAAGGGCAGATTAAGACATCGGTCTCGCTTGTTATACTTAGATAGTGGATATATTAAAAGCCTTTCGGCGAAATAATCATTCGATACTTGGCAACTAACCCCTGCATTATTATGCACTGTAACAGCGTACTCTTCAAGCCGTGCTCAACTCCCATGTTATTTCTAACTGCGAAATGAGATGATATTGAGACGTGAGTGTATAAGCATTTATTTAATTTTTTTTAATAGTTTTTCAAATAATTTTAACAGTTTATAATATCAAAATATGATCTTATTATCACATTAAGATTAGGAGTAGTTTCCACCAAATTTTCTTAATTATTTGATTTCCCTATCTATACTAATAATATTAAGAGGGAACCTTTGTATTTTTGTATGTTTGTAACGAATAAACTCAAAAACTACTGAACCGATTTTAAAAATTCTTTCACCGTTAGAATGCTATATTATCCCTGAGTAACATAGTATAACTAGTGTAATTATATTTATTACTAGAAAAAATAAGAGATCCTTGCTAATTCTTCAGTAACGTGAACCAAGGTGTAAAAAAAATTGCTTAAAAATTTATTTCATCGCATACGCTACGGAAACTATTGATGATAGAACAAAAAAATGTTCTACAATATAAGAGAACATATCAATATCTACAAATAATTTCGTAATACTATGTGTCCAACTATTGTAGTTATGTCACTATAACCACTTTTTCCATTTTAAAAGCTGACCAAAATCAGACCATGATGACCATACCTTCGAATTAATCCTTATCCAAATAAATCACTTCATATTCAAAGATGAGTTTCATATACAAAAGGGATTGAGTGGTATGACCTACTATAGGTGGCATTCGGTTTTATACCTAACTAGGTGTACCCTGCGCGCGTTGCTACGCCACCAACTAAAATAAACAGTGGCGCCAGCTGTCGAAAATTGGTCGTACCAACTCAGAAAGCTTCGTGGGCTCATGCACAACAACTTGGCTAAAGATCATCACGTGATCAAATGCATAGTTTACGATTCTATAAAGGACATACAAACAAACATTCATTTTTATATATATAGATTAGTGTCCGCAATGATATGAATTAAATAGCATCAGTGGTTCAATAAACTAAAAATTAACGATGAACCGATACTGTTAGAGACAGTAATAAGTAAACAAAAACCTTTATTCGTGTTATTTGTGTCTTCTGAACATGTGAGAAAGTTTTTTTTCCCGGTTTGTTCCGAAGAAAATACCATCGATGGCATATAAGCTCTAAAGTGACGACTGTGTTTTGGCTAAAAGTGAATAAGTGTCTAAAATTACCTACACATTATGTAAAGATAGCCAGAAAAACACTGGATTTGCACACTTATTTATTATTGTGTTTAAAGCACTTAACACTTTACATAGCTCAACACTTCACTTGTAGATAGCACAAATAGAATCGTTTAATTGACAGCAAGCTTCTTCTTATATAACCTCAGTATTCGGCATTCTTAACCGCTCTCAAGCGTGTAGTGTTGCCATTTTAAAAATGATTTCCTTACAATTATAAATATACACTGACTAAACATTTACTGTCACTGACTACTAATGTCGTGAACGTAAATGATATGAATGAAAATAAAAATTAATTACAATATCAGAAGGAATTACTATAGGTTTAAGACTGCGAGTCGATTCACATGACGTCACATGTTCATACTACAAATCGTTGAAACACTGGTAACATACTGGACATAAGTTTGCATAACGCATTACGCCAAGCACATAGTATTTCTGTAGACAGATAAGCAAATGAAACTTAATAATAACTCCATCCCTGTAACTAGGCTGACTTATTCGACTTAATCAATCGAGCATCTACATTCCTGTTTCGCCCGCGGGCAACTGCAGAGAGCTATTGTACTGTAACATCTGACACGGGCATTCTATTCTGAGGATATGATTTCCATCAACCGGATAAAAAAAAACTGAATAGCTGTAATGTGATGTTACTGTGTTTAGAAGTAATGTACGTGCTGTTGCAAGTATTGTTTAGATTTATAGGTTTAATATGAAGGTCATGTATTTTGGCATTTAAAAATAATCTTTGTAGTAAAATTAAAAAAAAGGTAAGTCCTATATAATACGAGTGTAGTATTACATTTTTGCTCAAATATAATAGATTTAGTTGGCTACTCGTATACCTAAGAAAACCCCTTTACAGTATCACGTGGAATAATATACGAAAGTAAAACGTTAAAAGCCCATTGTATTCAACTCCGTTTGATACCTATAGTGCGCGACACTATGAAGCAAATGTAGCAATTGGGCCATTGTATTGTGCCATTGCAGGCATGGGCCTCAATTGTGGCACTGTTATTTCAGGAGCAGTTAGTCCAACTGCCACCTGTTCTAATGTTGAGTTTAAAATAATGTTTATTCTCTGTTACGTGTAGAGTAATAAACTGCCAGACACAATTGGAAGTAGATACAGCGAAAGTAGGTTTAATTATTGATGTAATTTTCTAAAACTGCATTGCCAGTGTAGAACATGGGTTTACCACTTCAAATGTCACGCTGCTAAATAGTGGTGGGCTTTAATGGTAAATCAGGGTATTTTTAGTCTGCCCGAAAACTACGCTGCCTATCCAAGTCTTGACTGCTTTTATTGCATTTGCATGTTTTTATAACCCAGAATGATGGCTTTTCACCAATTAGTAAAGCTACATACTTCAAGTGAAATTGAAATGAAAAATCATGAATAATGTTACTCAGTCAAAGGTTGTATGAAGCAATTTCATACACGACAAAGTTAAAAGATTTGCAGATGAGCCTACAATAGGCGAAATGTACAAAAAACTATTTCCTATTTGAATTGTATCATTATTTTCAGCTTTATCAAGCTCGCTAATGGTCGTTCAAAATGATTTTACCATGTAATACCCGTAGCGTACACAATATATGGGCAGTAAATCTACAGTGTCTCTAGAAAGCCAAGCTTAGATTAAGGGCGTTATTGTACCATACGTCATGTAGGACCGCCTACAGTGGGAATAAATCATAACATTTTGTAATGTGAAGAATGCAAGTTATATTTGATATTGAATAGTATAACAAGTTTAATAAGATATTTATTGTTTTCTCCATTGAAGCAAAAATCATGCGGAAAATACATCGTCACAATACTATATCATTTCTGGGTTCGGGAATCCTCTGCTTAAACACCACTCTATTCGAGTGTTGATCGATAGACTTCAAACTCTTTAGATAAGATTATTCTTACTCATGCAGGAATCACCAAAGCAAATTAAAATAAATTTTCGGTATGGAAAGTTTCAAAAATATTAAATACTACCAAATATCCTCGCTTCGCTTCGGAAAAAACTACGTAATGCTTAAAGATCGGGCCGTATTGGGGCGGCCTAGAATACTCCCCCCAATCCCATGCTGACAAAACAGGGTGTCGTAAGAGGCGACAGAAGTCAGCCTGCTTGGTGGTAGGGCTTCGCGTAAGGATTATATTATCAGAATTATTAAGTCATTAATATTATTACTGGTATTATTATCTTTCCGTAAAGCCAGCCTGGCTAGCTACCACCCTCCTGCTTGAGTCAGCCGCCATACGACTCGTCGTGTTCCGGCTGGGGGCTTGAGAGCCAGTTCTTTCTTTCTTTTTTACCTTCGTCTAATTTCCTGGCCGACAACGCATCAGTGATACCATTGGTCTTGCTGATGTCTATGGACGACGGTGACCACTTACCATTAGGTGGCTCGTCTGCTAGTTTGTCGGCTATTGACATAAAAAAAAGATAGCATTTGCATTTTTCAGGGTTTTTCTCATTCTGTCAATTAAAAACACACATATATAACTTTTTTACTTACGGATGGATTGCAATGAAACAAACTTTAAATTTTAAGTGATGCTTACTGCAATACATTAGTGAAAACCAGGACGAAATCGGTTAAGCTGTTTCTGAGATTAGCGGGAACAAACGCACAGACAAACAGACCAAAATTCTAAAAACTATTGTTTTGGGTTCTATTGCGTTAATAAAGGCCCCTGATTATATTTTTTCTCATATATCGTTCATGTACAGAAAGCGATCAGTTACAATTTTATTATTGTATAGATATATAAAAGATTTGAATCGAGGTTTCGTCTACGTCAAGGTTTTAACGAATGGCACATGTAACGTATTTGTTATCTCGGAATGATGAGTATGATGTATATGATGATGAGTATGATGTACTTGCTAATCATATTCTAATTATGCTTGAGCCACTCAACATTGACACAAAACGTTAGGTTATAAGCGTATTAGTATCAAATACAACTTGGTAATTGCTGTTATTAGAGCATCAACGATAATCGGGTCACTACAGAATGGAACATTGAGTGAAATTCTGACGTATCGGGTCGTCCGTTAAAGCAATTGACTCCATTGATAGAGCACTCGTCAATATGACAATCAGTTCCAGCGTGGTTGAAGTCAAATTACCTAAATATTTCCTGCGTCCCAATATGGGTTTCGAGGTATGATAACCTCATTTTTAAGTCAAGTATTGTTTTATATTAAACGTTAAACAAGACACAACCACGCGTTTACACTGCATAGATATACACAAATAACACATCAATACACCCATGACTCGAGAACACAATTTTTACATAATATCGAATCCTATAACCTTCATTCGGCAGGGAGAATTAATACCAACTGTTTTTTCTGGGGTTTCGGGGGTCTTCTAATCGACTGGGGTTTTCGCGGCCGACAGTTGAATTCCAGACTAAATCTTAATCTTTATTTTATCTTATTAACGAACAGACGGGTCATCTGATAGAATATGGTCACAGCTGCCCATGGATATTCAAAATAGTATGGGTCATCTGTATAGCGGCTATATTTTAGCCTATTGGTTCAGTCCAGAGATGTTGAATATAAGGGATCTGATACCATAAGTCTGTCAGTTGTTCAGCGAGGTTCATCATGAACTTAGAAAGCAGGCTTGATCTCATGGGTCCGTTGAGACTGTTAGAAAATAAACAATTTAAAATATTATCAATTGTCTACTTACTTGCTAACCAATGACTTAGGCAATGACGTCAGATCTGTTCTGTGGGGTATCGTTTGGAATCCAAACCAATTATTACGGTACCCATGCTTGGTATAAGCCTTCGTCCCGTCTAACTAGCCACCAGCATCCAAAAATATAAATATTTCATTGGCATGCCACAGTGCCGCGATCGCTTGCGTCGTTCTAGACCCTTGAGAAGGTTATTGTATACAAAGTTACAGATTGTTTTGACAAAAAGTGACGATTTTATGTTCCTTGATATTTTTTGTTTCTAATTTATATATATACATAAATATATCCCCTGATAGAATTAAAAAGTGGTAGTAAGCAGAGAATTTTGGGATAATCCATTTAGACTAAGTTCTTAACTTAAGTTGTTTACAAAATTAACAACTTGTAATATTTAACAAATAAGTAGGTAAGTAGCAAATTGTAAAAAAAATAATAGGGTTTAGCTCACAAGTACTTGTACCCAGGACAAATCTAATAAAAGTTTTTATGGGTATTATTTATGTAAACCTGTGGCGATAGCTATTATTAAGTTATACAAAACATGTACATAGATAATATATTTTAGTTTATGAACGCTCCAATAGTAAGGTTATGTTGTCAAACTTGTCACTTGGCTAGTCTATACTAATTATGTTGGCCCTACTGTAGAAACCTGTTAGAACTTGAAAAGTTTTTCTCTCTTCTTGTTGGGACTGAACTTTTGAGTAGGCCACATCTAATATTGTGTGGATTTTTATCCACACAACCCGTGTATTTCTCAGTGTGATCTTAGTGCAGTGTTATTCTATTAAACATTTAACCTAAACAAAATACGCAATTTCATTGAACAATGGTTTGGGAGGATTCCGAGCAAAACCTCCCACAAACCAATGTATTTGTCATTCGATTTAAGAAATAAAAGAAAATAACTTCTAATCAGACGTTATCGGCAGTGTTAACTGTTTAGCGTTAAGGCTGTTTTTGTGAGAATCCATGTATATCCCATTACTATAATGTAATGTATGAATTATAAAGAACATTTGCTGTTACCCTTTTTTTAATGTGAAACATCTATTGTCGCGCATTGGCAGTTTGGCAGTCGTTGCTTCTCTGCGTGAGCAACATACTGTTTCCATCTGACTATATAATTATAAATTAAAATTAACTTAAATGTTACGACCAAATATTTTGTTAAGTACATACAATCGATTAATTACATCAATCTTACAATTCGTTTCAATGTTAACTTCATATTATAACCGTTGACGCGTAACAGTAATCTTGTAACCTAGAACGACTCGACTAATTAAGTCTCCTTCGTATTCGTCAAATACATTTTGATGCGACGTTGATTTATAGCTAAGATACTATTCAATAGGTGGCGCCGTAGTTAAGATAGTACCTATTTCTGTATCGATCAAGTAAATATTACATCTATGTATACTAATATTATAAAGAGAGAGTGCGTATTTTCAATTTGTGTGTATGAGTCTTCGAAGGGTTATCTCTGGAAACATGGCATCTATTTATCACAATTCGTTTACAATTTGAATGGTACTTTATTACGGATAGGACGTAGGTTATATATTATGTATATACACATATAAATTATCTTAAGTATTGATGATATTCATTTTGTTTTAATTAATTTATTTATTTATTGTAACAAATTCCACAGCTCTTAATTAAACAACAGACCATACATCTTAAAGTTATACTTAAAGCCAATTACGGATTTACATTTTTTTTACAAATATATTATACGACTGTCATTAAGGTTTGTGTGAGTTCTTGCATGTGTGTGTGTGTGGAGATGTAATGCAATACAATAAATACTTATATTCAATATATATACATTATAATACATTAATTAATAAATAAATGAACAATAATAAATAAAATTATTAATTAATCTTATTGTTTATGTGTAATGTTCGGTTTGTTTTTAGATTTGAGATCCTATAATTTTACATACTCCCCTTTTGAAAGATTCTTTATTACTATGGAAAATGTCGATTGTATGAAATAATTTATTGTACCTACTATGTAGCCGATTTACCAACGAGTTTTCTGCTCAACTGCAAGTAGGTTTTTAATAGAATGCCTGGTTCGAATATTTCGGACATTATTAAAACATAAAGTTTTGGAAACAAGTTCGGAACAGTCTATAAACCCGTTACAAATGCCATAAACAAAGGACATATCACTTAAGTTTCGTCTACCCTCCAGATACATAAGATGGTGATGTAAACACGAATCCCGATAATTTAAAGATCTGCTGGAACTTCGGTAATTCAGATGTTTTATAAACTTACTCTGTATTTTCTCAATTCTTTCATTATAGGTTATGTATTGGGGGTTCCAAATTGGACTGTAGTATTCAAGAATGCTTCTAATGTAAGAATAGTATAAGATTTTTAAGCAACCTACATCAGAGAATGGTCGACTTATTCTCAATACAAACCCAAGACTTATGTAAGCTTTATTCACCACTGTGTCTATATGGTCGGAAAACGTTAATTTCGAGTCAATCAGAACTCCTAGATCCCTGATAGTATTAACATTATTTATTACAACGTTGTTTATCTGATAATTGTGTTTTATAGGAATTTTTTTTCGTGTGAAGGATACAAATGAACTTAAATTTACTTAAATTTATATTAATTCTATTCTTAGCGTAGTAATGTCCCTAATCTATCCAGATCATCTTGTAATCTCATGCAGTCTGAAATATTTGTTATATTCATATAAATTTTAGTATCATCAGCATACATAAGCAAGCTTGCGTTCTTGACACATGTCCCAATGTCATATAAATAAGAAGCATATAAAAGTGGTCCAAGAATGGAGCCTTGAGGTACGCCAAAAGAGATTTCAATAAAGTCTGAGCGAGAAACCCCACAACCACAGCTTGGGAGCGTTTATAGAGGTATGACTCTATCCATCTCAATAGATTTCCACGTATACCCAATTCATATAACTTCTGTAAAAGTATGATGTGATCGACACGGTCAAATGCTTTCTCAAAGTCCGTGTAGATCACATCAACTTGAGAACCACCATCCATACCACAATCTTTTTAAACATTCGTGTGGAGTGTATCTACTTAAGGTAGATTATTGTTCAACCCATAAACGGTTTAATCCGAACGAAGACGGGTTGAGGCGCTAGTTTTATACGAAACAGAGTTGTATCGTACAACAGGGGGATCGGTGGGCCCCACGACACAAACTGTAAAACGAGTCCCCAATCGGCAATACGACAACGACTCACCTGGGGATTGCAGCCTAGTTGTATACTGAGGTCACTAGTCAGTCAGTGTAGGTTAGGGAAATGGGGTTCCCCAAAGGTGGAAACAAATATGAAATTATCTTAAACAAAGGAATATGAAAAGAGTCAGGGGTATGGTACTTAAAGTGTTCCGTCGCGTGACCTCCGGTTCAACGCACACAGCAAGTTGAAGATGCAGCACCAGGGTAGTCGCTGCAGCCAGCAATCTTCTACTATATATGCACCCCGAAAAACTCGTAAATAACTTCACTGTCCGTAATATTGCTCGTGGCGGCACGCAACAACCAAAAAACCAGCAAAACTATATCGCGACCGATCCAAGAACATTCCACGTCCTAGCAAGCGTTGGCTAGACCCTCGTTTTTCTTAATAAAAATACGCGGGTATTAAAACGGTCCAAGTTGAAGTGCCTGTCGGTTTAGAACTGCAATTACACTGTCCCGAACAAGATTGATTTATATTGACATATGTAAAATAACATCTTGAGGTATCTATACTGTTATAAAACGACCATGCATCCCAGGTGGCGTAGTTAATGTTCAATTGCACATTTCTAGACTACTTGCAATACAGGAAATCCTAGTGGGGGATGCGAGTGTTTAAGCATCAATTTATTCCTTCTTGTCGAGATGGGAACAACGTCATTCCTCTGCGTTTCTATAATGATTTTATAATCAGACGACTTGATATCGGCAAAACGAGTGTTGGTTCACAGACAGAGCGACACTGAACGCCGACAATGCCGCAATCGGCCAGCAATCTGCATAACAGATTGCAGCCGAACTGCCGGTCATTCAATTGTCGCGGTCGCCTGTTACGCCCGGTTATTACAGAAACCAAAATCAGTAAATTTCGATTCTGATGCAGATGACATTGAAGATTACTTTTCCCTGTTCGTATTCGAGGGATAGAGTTTGAATTTTTCATTATCTTTTTAACTATCGTATTATTTGTTTCTGATCGCCTTAAAAATTATCCGCCTATCGCTGTTATGGTTAAAGTATATTCTAAAGTATTTTTATTTACATTCTCTTATTTTTTATGTTATTTTATTGTTACACTTTCATTTTTATAGGTTTCTTGGATGAAATCGTTATGTATATTCTATCTGTCCGTCTGACGAAGTACTCCTACCGACGTAGATTAATTTTACGTCAAATAATGTAAAATAATACTTCTAACATTCATTTAATTACATTTATTAAATTAAATTTATTAGTAAAATGTCAGTACGCGAGTTCATATAATAATTATTGAATCATATAATCCGTGTAAAAGAAATCATCCTACGAGTATGTTGAGCCAAAGACAAACTCCTATAATCATCATGCACTTTGTTCAACAACGGACAAGACAATGGTGTATAGTTCCTCTTGTTAGTCCCATTGTTACCTTTGCGTGGTGGTAGATTTTTTTTCTTATAATTTTATTTCCCAATTTTATTTCCGGCATCAATCTTGACATGTGTTCAACATGTTTCGGTTGCAGTATCGGAGAATCAGTAATCAGCAAATGAGTAAATACTTAGTGTCTGGCACAGCGTCGGTGTTAGCTTTGTTTTTACACAGTTCGATGAGCGGCAGTGAACGCTTTACATCAGGTGAATCGTCTACGTCCATGTTAGGTAATGATATAAAAATATTTGGCAAAATAAATTTTCCAACCTCTTGTCGCATTTGCTGCATTTTTTCAAATATTAAAAGTACCAATCACAAAAGAGCAATTGTCATACGATGGGATCTCTATTAATACCATGTAGAGTTCCTGCATAGTCGCTTTTATCTCCCATACAATGGGTAATGGATTCTCCATTGACAATATGTCAAACGTAGTGACTCTAAAATATTATTCGATTTCAATAACCTTTTAGTGAATTATATTTAAACGCGAACGTCATTTGTGTTCAGCAAATTTAGTTGGAAAAATAAAACATTTTAATAAATTTACACAGATAACAATCTGAGACTTTTATAAGTCGTTTGATGTTATGTAATCATTTCACCTAAAATAAATATTAATAATGAACATTTTTAAAATAATATATAGAATTATATACTTACTCTAGTAGGAATTATTTTTTCTTGTAACATCTATATGTGAACTTCTAACCATCGCTCAGGGTTGTGTTGAGGAGAACGATAGGAGGTATGAAGCTCAAACATTGTAATCTAGTTTGTAGGTATACTATAAAAAGCAAAATACCTGTATAAATAATAAATCAAATTATTATTTGTCAATTAAAAATGAAGAAAAAAAGTATTTACTCAAAAGACGACTGATTAATGTGGATATAGATTTATAAAACAAAGTTATTATTTCTTTCTGTTTCTTCCTGGGTATAGTATATTTCTAAAATTACGTAAAAGATTTAGATCCGATTTTTATTATTAAGCGGTGTTTTTATTCGTAAGGTTTACATGTATCTGAATTTTACATTATATTGTAAATAATGGAAAAACCTTCATAACTTTCTGCGATAAAATAATCTCATTAAATTGAGAGTCTACTAACAATTTTTAGGCTTTATAGGGTACGTTGAACAATCGAATTCAGATTGTCATCTTATATTGGAAGTCTTTCGGTTGCCTCCGACATTTTAGTCATTCCCCTCTATCACCCACTGGAATTCCCTTTAAAGATCCCAGAGCCAAACCTACCCGACACTACACGGAAGATATCTCGGACGTCAGCCTGTACGAGATTAGTATTGTTCTCAAAAAACAGAAAAACAACAAGACAGCGGGTGATGACGGAATCACAACAGAGTTTTTGAGAGCGACTGGCAAGCCAATACTCAATGTCCTCTAAAGGCTCTTTAACTCTGTTATCATCGAGAGCAAAACGCCAAAGGCAAAGGCATGGAGCAGAAACGAGTTGGTGTTTTTCCTAAAAATGGGTGATAACACCCTCCTGAAGAACTGTAGACCCATATCGCTTCTGAGCCATGTCTACAAGTTGTTCTGGAGAGTAATAACGAATCGTCTCGCTCGCAGGCTTGACGACTTCCAACCTCCCGAGCAAGCCGGTTTCTGGAAAGGCTATAGTACCATAGACCACATCCATAAGCTACGTCAGGTTATACAGAATACGGAAGAGTATTCTTTGCAATTTTGTTTAGTGTTCGTGGACTATGAGAAGGCTTTCGATACGGTCGAGACATGGGCTGTGTTGCGGTCTCTCCAAAAGTGCCAAGTTTACTACAGGTATATTGAGGTGCTAAGGTGCTTATATAAAAGCGTAGTGATGTCACTTCGACTCCAGAATCAGAACTTAAATCCCATCCAACTGTAGCGAGGTGTGAGACAGGGAGAAGTTATTTCCCCGAAATTGTTCACCGCTGCGTGGGAGGATATTTTTAAGCTTCTGGACTGGAAAGGACTCGGCATCAATATAAACGGCGAGTACCTAACCCACCTTGGGTTCGCCGATGATGTAATCCTCATGGCTGAAACCTTGGAAAACCTGAACACAATGCTCGAAGATCTTAGTAATGCATCTCAAAGAGTGGGTCTTAAGATGAATACGGACAAGACAAAAATCATGTCGAATGGCTATATTGTATCCTCCTATTAAAGTTGGGAACATTACACTCGAAGTTGTTGACCATTACTATTACCTAGGACAGACAATCCAGTTAGGTAAGTTCAATTTCAAGAAAGAGATCTCTCGCCGTATCCAGCTTGGATGGGCAGCGTTCGGGAAATTCCGGAAAATTTTCGCGTCCAAGCTTCCGCAGTGTCACAAGACGAAAGTCTTTGACCAGTGTGTATTGCCAGTGATGACATACGGAATCAAAACATGGCCACTAACTATTGATCTCATAAGAAGGCTCAAGGTCACCTAACGGGCAACGGAGAGAGTAATGCTCGGTATTTCCTTATGTGGTAGAATTAGAAATGATGAGATCTGTAGGCGAACTAAAGTTACAGACATTGCTCGAAGGATTGCCCAGCTGAAGTGGCAGTGGGCGGGACACATAGTTAGGGGAACCGATGGCCGTTGGGGCGGAAAGGTTCTCGAATGGCGACCACGCACCGGACGATGTTCAGTGGGTAGACCCTCAACGAGATGGACCGCCGATCTGTTGAAGGTCGCGGGTGGCTGAGGGCAGCGCAAGACCGATCGTCGTAGAGATCCTTGTGGGAGCCCTATGCCCAGCAGTGGGCATTGTCCGGCTGAGATGATGATGATGATGATGATGACCCACTGGAATAGCATGGTGGAACCTATTCTAAGACACTAGACCTAATGTTGCAGGCAATAAAAAGAACAAGATTTTAGATAATTTTAAAATTTAATTTATCAGATACAGTAACCAAATTAAATACTATATATATTACAGTAAGTCAAAGTTTTAAATTGCATAAAACCAGTGGATAATTTAGCTGCAATTTACCACACCGAGCTTCAGAAGATATTATGAAATTATGTGACAGCCGCGGACCACATGGGAGCTCTTTGCATATTTGACAAACTGTTTTGTGGTGTCTCGCGATTAGTGATACGTTTATACTGCCATTCATGTCAAATTAAAGCTTTTCATTTGTCAAATAGAATCAATTAATTGAATTGAACATTGGATATCGTATTTTTTTATTTATTCATCCATTTATTACATACATATCTCTCGCGCTGTTTTTTTGTTTAAACCACTTCTGTCAGCTATTGAGCATAAATCGGTATAAGCTGTCGTATTTCATGTGGAAGACAAAGTTAAAGGACTTTTAGAGGGCAACAAATGATAGAGTAATAAAAGCACAAGGATGTGTTTCTGAAACTTCTCCTCGACAGATTTATCTAAGAAAATTACAAAAATATAATCTGATATTCCCTCATATTTCAAGCTTCTACCTTGTTTGAAGAGTTAAAACACAAGTTTTAACTCTTCAAACTACAACAACTACAAAGTTGTTATAGGCAAGCCAATTTGAAGGATATCTATAGAAGTTAAGAAGTCTCATCTCCCTCGAAGAGACCGGATATATTTTAGAATAATCCCTTTTCGGAACCAAAAAAACCGTCGCTCAAGATGCCTGTCTCTACCTCATCTATCAGACGTTAATGCTCGTTAATAAGCGGTAAGTTTTAATTTGACCATATTACTTGACAGAATGGTGTTTCTGTTTAATTCATCGAATAGAATTACAGATTTTTTTTAGCTTACTCCTATCACATAAACGAGGTTAACTAAACAAATCGCATCTCTATGCTCTCTAATAGAAAATATTTCTATAACTCTCAACTGATTACTTGATGATGTATTGATGGCAATTTAGTATCGTGTCGCAAATCTTGCACGTGATGATCAAGATGATCATTGTATTATATTCATATTTCGTTAATTCGTATTTAACAACATAAAATTAATGATACGTAAAATAGCAACAAGAACAGCCTGTTCAGCCTTACATGAAATTAAAAAAAGAATAAATATTTAGCTATTCGCACACTTTATGAAATGATAATGACATTTTTACAAAGGCTGAGTCACGGGATGCTCCCAATCCCCGGAGATTTAGTTTACCCAATGCTCGTTCAACTTCATCCCGACCGTCGGTGGAAGTTATGAATATGTAATTATTTCTCGGCTATTAATATTTTTACCCACCCCCGTGGCGTTGATTGCCTCTTGAATTTATTATCTAACTCCACGATAGACCATTCTCGTATTTATTAAGACCACCTGCCATGCCTCGGAACGCACCTCTCCGAGTGAATTATGAGCCAACGGATTCACTGATAGAATATTTTATTTCGTCTGTTTCGCTTTGTTTATAATTACTAAATGAACGCTTTGAAATTTGAGATCAAACGTCGGGGATTAAGAGTATTCAAGGGTAAGCTATGAAAATTTTCAGGTGTATTTTGAATGAATAGAATCAAACTATAAAGGATATTAAAAACTTGCAGGTTTAAGAGTCCATAGATCAGTACAATTGATATCAAACAGGACCATAGTCTTACAAAATTATGTTTTGCTGCCTCTGAGAATTGAGATTTTTGCTGACACAAAGTGTCGCTGGTAAGTAAGTTCTACTGCGCAAAATTGAATGTTAGGGCCTTCTTATATCAATCGACACGAAATCGCCTTAAGCTGATAACAAACCTTCACGTCTGAAAGAATTTAAGGGCGACGATGATGTCATTCAACTGAGACCGCCGAAAGAATCATTGCAATCGAAACACGTTCATGGCGTTCATGCCATTTCATGGTTCATTCTAGGAGGCTTGGGGTAGGTGCTCAGGTAAGAAAATTACCTTACTACTGTTCACGATTATTGTTAAGATCAACGTTAATGGTTCCAATTCTAGTGTCCTCCAACAGGAGTGTGAAGTTGCCCCGTCCGTTGTTCATCAGAATACACTATGAGCAGCGTTTCACTTGCACTCAAGTATAGGAAAAAATCATTACACCTTAAAAAGGCTTTAAAATAATGGCGTAACCCATGTAGGCTTTGTAACAAAAGTCTTTATGCTTGGAAGCAATTATAAACCGATGATATAGGATTAAGCTCACTGAACGCACCGCTTTCATGATCTCGAGGGTCTAACGGTTGTAATATTGTTCTATTTCCGCTTCGAAGCACTCGGCAGTTTGTGGGAGGAAAATCATGTTGTTTTTCTAATAGGATTACCCTTGCATAGTATAAAACTGTCCGTGTGAACCCGATAATCTCAAAATAACTGTTCGAACTTTCATGCACTTTTAAGCATCCACAAGGAAGGTTTAGTTGTATAATTTAAATCTCATCTGACCTGGAACATTTTTATCGAGTATTTTTTTTATTGCCTGTTTACGCCATTTATAGGGATCGGTTTTCCTAGTTCTCTGACTTAGAAACATATTGATTTATTGAAATATGCTTTTGTGCAAAAAAGTAGGCAAAACTTTGTTTACCCTCTTAATAATTAATTATATTTACATGATAAATGTCCTATATCCATCCGGAATAATATATCTTTCAAGTAATAAAATAATTTTTCAAATAGGTGCTGTCGATCCGGAGATTACCTTTCGCATATATACAAACTCACAAAATTCTCTCTGTCTCTCTCTTTATTTTATTAACTAGCGGTCCGCTCCCGACTTCGTTCGGGTTGAAAAATTAATTATATTTATATAATATATAGCCTATATCTATCTGGAATAATGTACCTTTGAAATGGTGAAAGAAATTTTTAAATAGGTGACGTGGTTCCCGAGATTACTTTTCGCATATACATACATATACAAACTCGCCTTATTCGAACTCTCTCTTTATATTATTATAGTATAGATATAGATAATTATTAATTGTTTAATCCGAACGTAGCCGAGGCGGGCTGTTAGTAATTGACATACTCGTATATGGATGGAATGTTTGGATAACTTAACTGAACTATGATAATTACTGAGAAGTACATCAACAAATATTCACATATTGATTTTTTATGTCATTTGTTTTATATATATGTTATAATGAATCACTTGTGTTATATATGTGTTGGTCAATCGATAATACATTAATCGTTCCTTTATTCGTTCTCATACTTGCTTTTTTTCGCATAAACTCCAATAACAGTACAGAAATAAAATAAACTTTGTTTTTCATGAAACATACACCGGTAGGAAGATGTTGACTTCTGTTGTTGCTTTATTACAGGCTCCAAAAGGCAAACAGTGTACCGATATATTTAGCGTATTGGCTCTGTTTGCAAAATGGTTGCCTAGATAAACAATATACTAAAACTAGGACAACCATGATACCGACGGGGATATTATTGTTGTAATATTAACAAAAGTGACGTGATTTAATCATGTCACACAGGCAGAGTTTGTAGAATAGAGAATACAAATGAAAAGTAGATATATTTTATTAATGACTAACTGTGCCTGCGACTTTGTCCGCGTGGAATTTAACAAAAAAGTTATATAGTAGAAATAAAAGTAGCCTAAGTTACTCCTTATTACATCAGCTACCTGCCAGTGAAAGTCCCGTCAAAATCGGTCCAGCCGTTTCAGATATTAGCCGGAACAAACAGACAGACAAAAATTGTAAAAAATGTTTTTTTTTGGTATATGTACCTTATATATACATTCATATGCATGTTGTAAAAAGCGGTTATTTTAATATTACAAACAGACACTCCAATTTTATTTATATTAGATTATTTATATTAGATTAACAACATAAGGTAATAATAATACGTGCATGGAACCTTCTCCTTTTTTTGAAGTTGGTTAAAAAGAAAAAACGAATTAATCGAAACAAAAATTACGTCAGAACAGAATTTAAATTAAAAAAAACCCTATGTACATTTTTTAAATATTCAAAATACTGACTCGATAACGCGTACCAAATATCTTACATTACCAACTAAACATAAATTGATATTATCTTCAGTTTTGGCGTAGGCTTATAGGTAAGTATGCCAATAGCTCGAGAAAAACGCCTTTGATACGTAACTGAACGGACAAGCAGAATTCGGTAGGATTCGTCAGACAATTACAATTTTTGCCTAAGTCAAATTAGCGACTCAATAGCCCAGTTGGTAATGACCCTGCCTGCCGAGCAAGGGGTCCCGGGTTCGATTCCCGGTCGAGGCGGACATTTATGTGACAGATAAATGTTTGTTCTCGGGTCATGGGTTCATGGGTTTTTGTAGTGTGTGTGTTGTGTATGTCCACGCCACCCGCAACACAGGGAATCCTAGTGCGGGGGGTATGCGTGAGTAAACTTATGTTTATTTATTTATTTAAAAATAGCAAACATGGGTAGGTGATCTGTTACATTTACGGATGGTAACTTGTCAACAACGATGACCAATAACACTGGTTGCAAATGCGCATGAGGGGTAGTGAACACTTACTACGAGTGGCTTTTCAAAGTGTTTGTGAGCTGTAATTGTATAAATAATAATAAAAATTGATATAGCGATCCTTTGTAGCTATATTGTCGTATGTAACATTCAATATAGAAGTATAGACTAATCCCGAATATGACATTTATCTGGAAACCCTAATGGAAATGCCAATGTTAGCGGAACTGGCTTGTTACGGGATGAGATCGCTAATATGGAGTGCAACTGGTGAACATTGCACCGAATTGTTTATTGAACCGCTAGCTTTGTTTCATTTTGTAATGATACATTAGAATTAGCGTTATCGGAATAAATATTTACTTCAATTCTGTTAGTGTTTTATATTAGCATCATCTGCATAAATCTATTAGCGTGTGAATGAATAAATAAATCCAAACTGAAACATTCTTTGTACCAAGTCTCGATTGTAATTATTTGTCCTAAAAATTGGTGAAGTTCCAATGGCCAAGTGTAAAGGATAAATACGAGTATAGTTACAAATGATTTGGTTCATTGCTCGATAAATTTCTCTAGCGATTAAACATCCAATTATCGGCCTTTTTATAATCAGTACAGTCGAATTTTAATTCCAGTACAGATTACTTAAGCTTAGATTTTTATATTAATTTAAAAAGTATAAGTTATAGGTATGTCGCCATTGGATATTTTTAAAAACTATTTTATAATTTGAAATTATAGCGTCCCTATGGAGATACACAGATCACTAAATAGTACACTACCGGTCAAAAGTTTGAGACCACTATAAAAAAATTAAGAAAACAAATAAAAGTCAACATATTTAAATCATTATGAAATACAGTTTTTATTTCCATGTTATACACAATATTTAAAATTAAAAAATTACGAATACAAAAGATAATACTAAATTACTAAAGAAAATACAAACAAGAGAGTTTACACAGACTTTTCATCAAAATATCCTCCTTTGCATTTTATTATTTGTTTTACCAATATTGGCATGCGAGCAATTAACTTATTTATTGTCTCTTGCGAGATATTCTTCCAGCTGTCTTCTAAGGCATTCCACATGGCCTGCTGTGAAGAAGGACATTGTTCCCGAACGTTTCGGTCAAGTTCTTCCCACAAAAGCTCTATGGGGTTAAGATCGGGACTTTGGGGTGGCCATGTCATGTTTTCCAACACTTTTTCTGACTGTTTCTCGTCTATATAGCCCCTACATAATTTTGAACTATGCTTTGGATCATTATCTTGTTGGAAAATAAATCCTTTGCCGATTAACTTTAGTCCGGAGGGAATGGCATTTTTCTCAAAAATTACTTTATACTCCTCCTTTTTCATAATTCCTTTAATTTGGACCAGATTTTCAGTCCCATAGCCTGAGAAACAACCCCAGACCATAACAGATCCGCCACCATGCTTGACAGTTGGGACTACACACTGTGGCATCATCTTTTCTTCGGCGGAACGTCGAACGAAAATTCTTCTTTTTGAACCAAATATTTCAAATTTAGATTCGTCACTCCAAAGTACTTTTTTGAAATATTCTTCGGTCCAGTCTCGATGGGCTAGGGCCCACTGCAACCGTTTTTTCTTATTCTGCGGTTTTAGAAGAGGTTTTCGAACAGCAACGCGACCATACAACTTGGCGTCTCGCAATCGTCTTTTCACTGTAGACACTGACACAGGTTTTTACCGAGATTTGTTGACTTCAACGCGGATTTCTGGGGCTGTTAGGCGTCTGTTTCGCTTGCTGGTTACCACAATAAATTTGTCTTCACTAAAAGTCGTAGCTCTTGGTCTCCCGGAGCGCGGACGATCTTGATTATTGCCAGTTTGTTTGTACCGCACAATAGTGCGATGAACACAAGCCTTTGATAACTTGAGTTGAGATGCAATCTCACGTTCAGATTTGCCTTCATTATGGAGAACAACGATGGCAGATCGCGTTTAGATACTAATTTCGCAAACTTTTCTCATTTTAGAGACGTCTTGACTGTAGGAACCAAAAAATCAGACTAACAGCGGTAATTCGTAGATAACCATGAAAATATGGGGTAAAATAAACTTAAAAAGATATTTTAAAAATATAGAACAATCGCATTGTAAGATGATGTAAAAAAAAACGAAGTGTCAGCTGCGGTAATGAGGTAATAAAATTTTTACAATCGATTATCGGATTAGCTCTTCTTCGGCTCACATTGCAGTTTGGAAACAATGCTGGTTTATGGCCCTTTCCTTGGCTTATATACAAAAGAATTAGCTTTTAGGCAATCTTTAAAAACAATAGAATATGCAGGTGTGCAGATTACTTTTTATCACCAATATTTTAAGAATATTTACTAATAACAAAAATCTTTTATTAGTGGTCTCAAACTTTTGACCGGTAGTGTACTTAACAATAATTTCAGTGTAAATAAATATATTTAATACTCTCTTATTTCTGCATAGAAAAATCTGCTCTGATCTTGAATTAAATCTTCGATCACTACCTACTTGAGCTACAGGGTTGTCAAATTGTGTATGTAATGAAATTCTCATTTCACTTCCATCCAGTTCTAAAGGTCCAAAATTTTTACAACCCTGTTATACAATATACTAACACAGTATTTCATAGGTATGACCGGTGTCTAATAGCATCAGTTTATAGAAAACAAATAAGTAATTTATTTATCAAAATAATATTAGAGACGTTGTTAAGATACTGATTCTTTAAATTATAATTTTCCAAATCATGGCTTTTCCACAGTTGGACAGCTCTCATCTCACAATGCGGGTATTTAAAGTGTAGATGTGTAGTGTGTGTATGTGTGTGTAGTGTGTAGTGTGTGTGTGTGTGTGTGATGCTGGTTAAATTCACGTTGGCACACTTCATACACCTTTAAGAATATAATGGAGAATTATCAGTTATTCTTATTTCTTCGCGATGTTATCCTTGATAGAATCAGATGATTTTTAATACAGATATATAAATAAACACACACACGTATATAAAAAAGGATACGGCTCTACTATAATTATTAACGTAATAAAAGAAATATCAAATCAAATCAAATATCACCTGGTATTAGATGTTCACCACAGCCCTGTAACCAACAAAGAAGACGATAACAAGTTTATCTATAATAATAACAATAAAATAACACCATTATTACATAATATTTGGTACAAAATACACAACATTCACAGGGTAAAGCTAACTTAAAATATTGCAACTAGTCTTCAGTTACCTGAACTAGCCAAGATACCTGTAATATACGCAATTGAGCTCTCCCAGTAATTAATCTAATATACTATGTACTACAAAACAATGTTAAGGATAAGTTGTGACAAACTAATGATAAGGTAGTGAAGTTAAAACTACATAACATTTGCGGAACATAAATATCTATCGAAAGCTTCTAAATTCTTCAACTCTCTCACTCTGAATGTGCGAGCGGCCGTGTGTGCGCATGCGTGAGATGTGTGTGTGTTCCTGAATAATATTTTTTTATTATGACACGGGTACTGACTACATGTATATATATTACATGCAGATATTTTAACCTAGCTGCATGGATTGTGCTTACGGTTTAAGTTTAAGTTCAGTGATTACTCGTATTATAGGAAACTGTGTATCATCTCCTACGAGTTCAGAATCATTTCATAGGACTATATATATTTGAAGTCATGCTTTATGTATACTTTGATCAGTGCAACACGAGTAGTGGAGATACCTAAGCTTACACTCAACATAACGAATGCATAACATTTATGCATGTTATAGAGTGAGAAAATTTGTCTGTAGCTGACTAAAAAGGTACAGAGAGAACAAATATATATTTTTTCTTTCTTTTCTTGATGCTAAACAACTGATTTGATTCCGAACACGGTCGCTGGCTCGGATATTAGTAGTAACATAAACCGTACAACTCCATCATTCCGGCTTGATGTACCTGCAAGCCGTTACTATTGTTAGGTACGTGTTTAATTAGGCGCGAACAAATACGCGTTGAGCAAATGCCCCGGGGTGCCCCTTTGTCCTTCTTGCGTCTGTAAACTAACAACTTTGAAACCGGACTTCAAAATGGTTTAATTTTAATATTCCAATGTAAATTATGCGTCTTTGTTCGTTGATGGTCGAGTGGAAATAATGAGGTCCTACTGAGAGAGAAGTGGGAATTATAATCGCGATAATCACGTAGATAGTTTACTGAATTCTTGTTCTCTGAACGTCTAAAGTTTGCGTCAAACTACCAGTTGGCAAAAATTGTTCAGTTCATATGATCAATAACACACTCACTGACATTTATTTATACAATGATTATAACTACAACCTTAAAGTTTCAACGAAATTATACATCCAACAACTCTTAAGAATCTGTTATTTATACCTTCAAAATCTGACAGATAGTTAAATAAAGCAAAATTAATATAATTACAATTACAGAATTAAAATGCTATTTCAGCCCCTAGCATTGAAGGGGATTTACTCCAACTGGTGTATTTGTTTAACTGTTATTAACAGTTTGTATTTAATTTTACGTTTTGCTTACTTAGGCCTAGCGTCATTAACCGAAAGGTACTTAAAATTTAGGCTAAACCTAAACGTAAGAAAATAACCCTTGACATAACAAGGACGTTAATTACTTTCGAAGATATCGGCTTCTATATTGGGAAAGTATGTATACAGTAAATCTTTTTTTAGTTTCTGGTCAATCTACCGGTTTATTCCCATTGCCATTGTGTTAGTGCCAAGAATGTATAGCTATATATTCAATAGGTAGGTTTGTGTTTGTTTGATATATCTATGTTTCACAAATCAAATATCATCTGAGGCAGACTTCTGTCACAATAGCAGTATTATAGACAAAAAACTTTTTGATATAACAATATTAGAAAATAAAAAGGAAACGTTTTCAAAGCATTTAATAGAAAACAGATGTATATAATCACGATATTTTTTTTCGTTTTTGGTCTAACAAACATTAACCAACATCCGCCAGACCGGTTTAAGAGCCACGTGTTAGTAAGCGGTAAGTTACCGTCTATTTACATCTGTACAGTAATATTAGTGGCGTAAAGAAAACTGGGGAGTGGGCTTAGACTCGAGGCTCGATGGAGCCTGGGGCAAGACTATTATTATTATTGCACCTGCTAATTGAATCGCTAAGTGAGTTGCTTTAATCAACTTAGCTCTGAAACAGGATTGTAGTTCTGTTTGAAATTGGTTAAATTGTAGGTAACCTAGAGAAAACGGAAAACGTAGAGAGCACAAAACACACACGTTCTACTTAGTGCTCTCAAAAGCTTGGCCGCTTTCTGGACTTTGACTGTTATCTGAGTCTCTGTTTTTTATTGCACTGNNNNATATATATATATATATATGTATATATGTATCTTAAGTAGGTCTGATGCTGTCGTCCCCGATAAGGCATCTGTGATACTTTTAATGTTACAAATATTCTCGGGCGCTGTTTACCACTCATCGTCAGATGAACAAAGATCAGATTAAAAAAGTTTAAAATCAAGAGTTATGACGATGGAGAATGATGAATCTTTTACAAGTTAACTTCAAATATCATATAAGTTAACATTTAGAATAATTAACGATAACGAACAATTAACATGGAACGCCGATACAGAAACGCTATACCTGAAATTCACTAATTAGTGACCATTAGTGCTTGAGATTGCAACGCAATTAGAGATCTCTTCTGTAATATTGGATTACAGCTACAATTAGTTTCAAATTGGAGTAAGAAGATTGAAGTAAAATTTATAAACTATTCTAAAAATAAACAATTTTATACTTAAGAATGTTAAAATTTCTGAGTTAAAATAATTGTGACATAGGTTGTTGTTAAAATATTAAAGAATTTTAAGACAAAATCTTTGAAAGTTTAAAAGGTTTAAAAGGTGATCCCGTAATTCAGTTGCTAATTGAATTGTCTGCCGAGTGGAAGGTCTCGTGTTCAATTTCCTATTGAAACAGATGTTTATCTGTGAGATTCATTATTCTCGATTAAGATTAATGATTAATGTTCTCGTGTGTCGATTGTTTGTGGGTACTTATTATATTTTATCCGTTCTTGTAATTGAGTATGTTGATGACGCCCAGAAAACAATAAATCCCACGGCAGAGTCTGAAATTTGCGGAAATTTAATATATTTTAGTTAATATTATTAAGTTTAACTCAAACTAAACTTAAATATTTATTGTTAAATTAATCTTGAGTTAAGTATTATTAGTTCAATATGTAATATTAGATATTACTCATATCTCATAGACTTTGTCAATCATAAGCGAATTAAACATCATCGCGCACGGTGGAGTGTAGAATGCTCGACCACAACATCTTATAAAATTGTTTAACTATAGATAACAGTATCGGCAGACTCCAGACGGCATTATAGCTTTCTACAGTTGAGTTATGTGTTCGCTAATTCGTGCATTGTGAACAGTATCAGGCATTCTCATTCACATGGAAAGATCCGTGAACTGTCCGTGAACTAGTGCAAGCTTCCTTACAAAAAGGGCAATAACTTATTCGAGCTGCTTTCGAGAGAACCAAATAAAAAATCATTTGTGTTTTGTTTGTACCTGGATATTATTATCTTAGAAAAAAACTGCGAATGTGTAAAATACTTAATGAAAACCTATTTCAATAAAGTAACAAAAGAACACTAAATACCAATTATGATTAATTTACATATATAAATCCAATATAAGAATTAAACATTTTTAGGCGCTATCTAGATATGTTTTAAGTTTTTGCAAATACTGCACATGCACATAATGTGGATAATTAGTTAATTACAAGTTTAGATAAACATACTCACAAGTCCGAACCCTTCGGCGGTTAGTCCGAAGCTTTGTGAATTTAACTTGCGTTTTGAAAGTCAACTCTGCTAATTGAAATATATATTTGAAATAACAATTCATGCTTCAAGTTGAGGCACATGTTGTTTTAATAACGACCGTTGAGCAGAAACTCACACTTTCCTTAAATAAACCTGTCTACTGGAAATAATTTAACAATGTACTGTGCGGTTACTACATTAAGGACACTCGTCAATCTTCGTTACAGTACTTCAAGATAAATAGTGGGCATCTGGAAACATCGAAAACAATAGTTTAACATACCAAAAACAATTGATAAAACGTATTTTGGTCCTAAAAATCACTTACAATTTCAACTTTATTGCAATGAAATAAATATCAATGTCATTTCTAGGAAATGCAAATTTACTGCAATCAGTGTGAGCGGCGCCGGTGGCATCAATGAGTTAGTTTCATAAATGTAGGTGCAGATGTATCGGTCATCTTCGGAAATACGAAGTTAGTAGATACCCATTATTTATCTTGAAGTACTGTACAAGTTTTGTCCAGTAACCTCACTTACGAAGAGCACTAGCAAATTAAGTGGCTATTGAAAACTCCTCGGAATTTACAGACCAATTAAGTATATCACCGCCCTGATATGTCAACATTTATATTAAATATATATTGAAAATTTAACATTATTCAATAATATCAAGTATTTCGCCATTTATCAATATTTTTTTCTTTTCATCCGTCTATGTTGCCAGCTCTACTGTGTGTACAGTGTTAAAAATTAAAAACAATAACATATGTAAATTTTACACAGTCGATTTACTGCCGTTAAAAAAATTATTAGTTTTACGTTGAAGCTTACCAACAGATCATCGCCCTGTAGGATGGTGTCACTAGTATATAATTATTTTCAACCAAAACCACTGATGTGTATAATTATGCACATTCTGGTGTAATACTTACGTAAAAAAATTATTATTTTATACCGTTTAATAAATTGTGTCTATGTATAGTCAAATATGTTGAAATATTTACTGCTGTAAAAAAGGGAGCCTATCGATATATTTTGCGGTGATTATTTATTATTCTAATAATTTTCAATGTAGATGAAACACTTATGGTGATGTCAATTGCTTTTGGATCACCTCCCAAAACTCATACCGCACTTATACAACTTGCCATTAAAAGTTTTCTTGCATTAACATTGGTGCATGCAACTTGTGTTGCATCATGTATTTAAATATGTTCTGATTCGTAATTTTTCTTAACATGTCATTATGAGGTGTAGTTTCAATAAAAAAATCCCCAAATAAACTGCTAAATTATATCAAATGAAATTAAATTGCAACAAATATTTTAATAATGTTTCCTTATGCGATTTAGATAACATATACTGAAGGGACAAACTTACGATAGAATTGAGCCGCATAGCTACTTCAGAATCAGTAAATAAATTGATGACTATGTCGCTCAATTAGTAATGATTCTGCATACTGAACGAAGGATTTCGGGTTCAATTCCCAGCCGGTGCAGACATTTATGTAACAAATAATTTTTTTTTCGCGGGTCGCGGGTGTTTGTGATGACTAATTGTGTGTGTCCACGGCCACCCGCAACACATGAAATTCTAGAGGGTATGGAGGAAGGGGAGGGGCTAATGTGTGAGTAATAAATTAAATTTAAAGCATGTACTGAAGTAAAGCCAGATAAAGAACAACAAAGCTTGTAACTTATACTAACTAATAAATGAGTTTCATAAGAACGATGTGTGTTTCGTCATTTATTTGTTCAAGGCACGTATTAAACCAACAGCGGTGTTACTGTTACATACTTAAATAAGTGAAGGCTCTGTGACTCAGTGATCTGCGGTCAGTGAGAATTTGTATTTAAGTTAAATATTAGTATCAAAAATGTACATAACTGTACACAGATCGAAATTGAACCAATAAATCGATTGAACGGGTCGAATAACCGGGTCGTTTAATAAATGTCAGTAAGAATAAATTAATTCAATCTTCAAATCGATTGAACGACGCTATTAAGTACGCTATCAAGTAACGATATTAAGTACGAGTGCCTCGTCTATTGATCGACAAAGTGAGTATAGGATGTTGGTTTGGACCTAATTGAATTGAATTTAAATAATACATATAACTTAAACTGTCCGTGGCTATGACTGCTTAGAGCGATTACTCTTAAACAAATTAATCGAAAACATTGTATAAACACAACAAGTGTTTTATTAGCCAATCACAGTCCATCTATTGAGCAATTGATGATTGGCGATTCGGCAAAGTGAACTCTTTGTGGCGTAAACAATTCCCATATTCGAACAAAGCCTGAAATACACGTCGATTTGCATCAATATTGATACGAACCAAGCGCACTTGAAATGATACTGAACAAAAGCCATTTTATGTCCCTGTAGTGGAAATGTGTTTAACAATTTAAGGTTGGCTTAAATAAAATTTTCAATTGTCTTTAACATTAATCATTGTTAATAGATACATTTTTAGACGCTACGTTTATATGTTATCAGACATTGAACGTTGAAGGATCATGATGTAGGTACATACGATGAAAAAACGGAACTTTACTCACATATTATTATTGTAACATATAATTACTCAATATTTATTTCATTATTATGAATTAGGTGACTGAATCACGGCTGTATTTCGTAAATTGATGAAATCTTAATTTTAGGAGGTTATTTTGTAGGCCAAGTGCTTGTGGAACCAGGTAATGAAGTAAAAGACATGAAAATTTTTGTAACAAAGAAAATAAGTTTTTATTTTACAGTAATACATTAAGAGGCATGTTATTTTTAATCGAATACAGATTTTAAGCAAAACTTTCAGCAGGTTTCTGTCAAAATAATCCACTCTATAATTACACAGAAGAAAATGAGAGAGATGGATTTTTTTTCACATTGGAATCTATCAAAGTATTGACTTAAATAAAAATGTTAGTTAAAACCTTTTCAAAATTCTTTAAATTTCATTTTTTAACACACGTCTTCAAAATAAAAGATAATTGAAAAAACCAAAATGTTTAGTGGTCTCATTATCATTACGTTATCTTTTAAAATAACATTCAAAACTAATCTCAACAGCAGTCACTTGAAACGAATTAATGGCCGAAGATATTTGTATGCAAGCAGGAATATAACTTAAAGAGTAATACGTGGTAGCAGAAGTTGAGGCAGAGTACACCCCAATTAGGAGAAATTTTCTCCATAATGCTGCTGTTTATTTGAGGTATACCTCTAATATTATTATTATATCTCAATCATAATTATACCTCTACCATTATTGTACCTCAATGTTGAAATTAGAATCAAAATGTAGATTATCATTATCAAAGCGATGTCTTGTTTAACCTTTATAAATAATGAATTTAACAGGCAACATTTGAACAATTTGCCTGAGACGGAACCACTTGCTAATAATTCCGCTATGAAGCAAGGTACGCCGAATAAGGTATTTTGGTTCAATGAGCATGGGTTATGCTCTCATGTTTTCGAGAAATAGCAATAACTTGGCTTACTACACTTCACTAATTAATTCTGGTAATTCTGGGGTTTAATGATCGCGAAACAACATTAATAGTTACACGATATTGTCATTTGTAAATTATAACTATGCCATGTAGTATACGCAGACAGATTATATGTGGTACAAATACAAAAATAATATAAAAACAAGCATTTTGGGGTGTAAAAGGCTTATTGACGACAGTCAGTACTCTTCATCAGGTGGACCTTAAGGTGTTTGCCGGTTTTTAGTATAAAAAAAAGAAAAAATAGTCCAAGCCTTTCTTCTTCTGGTCGTAGTGTGTATCCTGTTGAACAATGAACAGGGCAATACTCCAAGACTCTAATGTTGAAGGTCGCTGGGTTCTATAATGTTCAGTTTAATTTGTAAGTCACATTCGTGCATGATTAAAAGCTTCTGTAGCCAACTGCACGCTTCTAGAAGAAACTAGAATTTAACGTGAATTGTTTAATCTGTTAAGAATGCAGTGGTTAAGAGTCAGTTAAAATAGTTTTTCCATTAAGATGACGGATCAGAACAAATGCCCATCAAGATCGGCAATATGTTGGTGATGCCACTGTTGTTAAGGAAGACATGAAAAGACTGTATTCGTTTCAATAGTTAGAGTAAAACATATTGTTTTGTGTATTTAAGTATTTTATGTTCAGATAAAAGCAGTGTAGCCTACGCTGCCTGTGCGTAAGCGAGATGAGCGGATTTTGCCATTAAATATTATGAATAAGTTATGACGTACATAGGTACATTTCGAAACCGCAATTTAACGTTTAACTAAGTTGTATAGTGTTTCTATATAGCCGTAAAGTATCTTACTGAAAAATTTTGGCAGAAAATACTTTTAAAAATTTTCATTTTGTATCTTTTATTATACTCAACATACGTGCTGTATTAAAAGAATTTTAGTAGAATGATAGGCTACATAAGCCAAATGAGAGCACACAACCGTCAGTCGTAGGATGCCTTTGAATGCAGTCGCCATGGCCGAAACGGCCGGGAGCAGTAGTAGTAGTAGTAAAAGACTACGAATATGAAGACTTATTTTTTCTATACGATATTAAAAACGCTGCAGTTAAATTTGGTACCTTTCAAGAACTATTCGGTCTAACTTACAATAACAGGTGCAAATAGTAATTATCTTTCAAATCTTTTTCATTGTATTAATTCATTCCTTTAGGTATTTTCTCTAATTTAGCTATTGATTTCATAAATAGATATTACTGTATAGTATTATTATTTAAGTATTATCTCTCAAATATATTTTTCTTCACACTACCCCTAATTTTATTAATGTAAATGTATATTACATTTCTAACGCCCAAACACATTTGCAGCGGAAACTGTTATTCCTCTTCTGCTATTGTATATTCTCTGCTTTCAATGTTCACGTACTCGTTATTAAGACAAGTTCTCTTAGCTCAATAGTCACGTAGCCTATCTATTGTCAGTAATTATCATAATTAGGTCACATGACTCCTGGTCATAGCATAGTGGACTGAGGTTTGTAGGTTAATACGTCGGCATTTCGTGATATATGCAGGCCGGATTGGGCGTTAATTGATTGTACGATATACTAAATACAAGCAAGCAAGTGACGTGAAAGCTAAATTTATTGTTTGGCAAATTTTTAGTACGTTTCAATTTTGATAGTTGATTGATGAGTGAAGTTGCCAATCGTTAGACAACTTATAGTTAGACTAGGAAAACACAACCACGTGCCACAATGTCTTGACTAATGATTCCGTGCGAGGGTTCGTTGAGAATTGATCATGCTTATTATCGATTGCTGACTGCTGGAAAGTCAGACGAGGGCAATGGCTCAGCGAACCTTGACCGGGAAGCCACATCGCTAAGAGTTCGTATAAGATGATGCACTTTCCTACATAAATGGCCTGCTGCCCTATTCAAATTCTGAGTTAATGCATTCCAAATGACCAATAGAGTAATATAGTAAAATGGGGGAAAGCCTTGAACAAATCTTGCTATAATTGTGGTGAGGCAACAGGTACAGTTATGTACTTATTGGTAGGTTATTTCTTATTGCAAGGTACCTTGATAGGGGTCATTGCTCACGCCATCATGATAAGGTACAAGGTCAAATCATACGTGAAGCAATAAGTCTTTCACTACCTAGAGCTCAAAAAGGTATTGACCACAAACAAAAGACAAATTAACTTCATAAAGGGAGGCTCTAAAGTTAATTCTGAAACTAAGCTTTTCTCAATCCTAGGTACTGCATCTGATTGGACTATTTTAATGGATACGTATGAAAAGCACAATATAACGTGTTTCGCCATATAGAAGGGACGTATAACTTTTTTCTAAGCAAATAAAACGTATATCACAGGTAGAGCTCACTGTATAGTTAGAAACAAACATATCAAAAGACCACACTATAAAAATAAATAAATATTACGACCTAAGAAATGAATTAATCAAAAATGGCTTCGTGGTTCATTTATATGCAGTAGAAGTGGGGGCGAGAGGTATACCAGTGAAATATCTCTATAGCCTACTTAAAAATGACCTGTCGATAACTGGCAGGGGAAAAATCTTGTACTAACGATAACGACGACAACAACAAAAAACAGCTGAATCGGTCGAGTCGTTCTCAAGTGATGACCCTTCATATACTCGTATGTGGCGGTTGATTTTAATTTGTATGGATATAATAAGCTTATTTTAATGTCGCATCGAAGTTATGCGCATATTTGAAATTAATTATTAAAAGGAGCGTATCTGCCAATCCGTACTTTGTGAAAGTACTACTAATGCCTTGCATTTATATTCGTGTATCTAACAGTAAATATTCCCGGCAAAGGTTTATTTTTAAACATGCACAGAATTTTCATTAAAAATAATAGAACATTTATCAAATATAAAATTAAAGTTAAACCAAATAACATCATTTGTAATTCAGTGGCTTAAGCGTACCTTCATGCAATTTTAAGTAGATATGTTGGGACTATGGCGAAGGCTTTAAGTAAGACGACAGGTTTATAAATTACTTACTACATTATTTTGCCTAAACATCATAAAGATTATTTAGGTCTATATTAATTAATTAACTTAATCGGCATTTATTACTTACGAAAGCATTATTTTTTTTATATAGGTAATACAAATGGGACGGTTTTTTACATTACCGCTTTTTCGATTCATCACCAATATGAGGGTCTTTCTGTCAAAATACTTAGCTAAAGAGGTAGCGAGACTCTATTATTTAACTACCTCTCCGACACTGCAACAGAAACATGTTAAACTGTAATGTATAAAACTGCATAATACATATTGATATGTATGCGTGGCTACGTCCACCATCTTAACAAAGCAGTGCGTTAGTAGCCGGCTCGCGTTTCACTCGTTCCCGCTACTATCTGCATAATTAACATTCCACAGTGAATTGTAAGAGGATGGCAACAAGCAAGTAAAGTACATAAAAGCTGCTACCATATCCGAGTACCGTCGTATTGAATGAAATTTCATATTACGTAGTATTTGTACTGACAGATAAATACTATGATTCGCTAACTTACCTTGTTTCAGTAGTTTTAATCAAGCATTATTAAAAACTATTTAAAATTGTATTTCACGACCAGTAACTGAAATCAACTTTTAAATTTATGTAATCTAAAATAATTATTAGTGTCAAAAAGCATGTTAGTGTTTTATCTTTGTCATCCGATTGTAATTAAATGTTTTCTATACTTTTAACTTGAAAATATATTTGCACACCCTATCCTTTATTGGGCATGAGAGATTTACCACCCCCAGAATATTAACTGAAACCCAGCGTTCTTCCCTCCTATGTAATCTATGATCTTACCGACCCTAAGACTTTCATTGTCATCATCCATGGATGTCCCACTATTGGGCTCAGGACTCCTCTCACATTAAGCGGATTCTGAGTGAGGAGTCATAGTCCACCACGTTAACCAAGTACGGATTAGCAGATTTCACATGGCCTTGACAACAATATGAAGAAGTCAAATGTATGCAGGTTCCCTCGTGATATTTTCCTTCATCGTAGTAAGTGATAATTAGCATGCAAATAACTATGAAAAAATAAATTAACGTGTTGGAATCGAACCCAGCCCATGCAAAAATCTGACCATTAAATCACTAGGCTCTCAGTATAAACAAAGAAAGCTATTAATGTAGCTGAAATGCTAAGCCATTGGAATAGAAACACAAAGCCTAGAAACAATTGAGTTAACCGTTAAGTGAACGGGTTACCGTAGCCCGCTGTATATGTGAGCACAAAAAGACTATTTGTCGGAGCTTCGAGCCTTATGCTCCAAGCAATGGCTACATTACTGTGTAGATGATTTCACGATTACGTTAAGTGGATTAAAGGTATTAAGTAGGTAACAACAGTTATGTTACTACATAAATCTTTTTACAACTCATCGATATCTCACTACCGGGCTCGAGTTTCCTCTCACACTGTAAGTGTTTTATACCATAGTCAACCGTGCTTTGCTATATGCGAATTGACAGACTTCAAATACGTTGAAAAACATTATGATAACTATCGATTATTGTTAGAGGACAGCCAAGCTTATCAGTGTAATAAAATAATTTTGAAAAATATTTTTAACAATACCAACTACGCTTTTAAAAGCTATAAAAGCTTTTTGACAAAAAAATTATAAACAGCCAAATTTCAAAAACTGAAAAACAATAGGGTATTCTGAAGAATTTTCTCAACAAATACCGTATTACCAAGAAGTACGACTCACTCGGATGATCAGTCAACGTCCGCCAGCATATTGTTATACCGGAGAATTCTACATTGAACTCGCAAGTTCAGTAAAATAATCAATTACCACACTATTTAACATTTCTAGAAGCATTAATAATATTGCAGTTTAAAATAATTAAATGCAAGTGTATTGGTCTCGTTCGTTTGCATTTAACAAAAAAAAAAAAGGGTAATATTTGGCTTGATGCCGTTAGCGACCCATGTCATACTACGGGTTTTGTAACTGTCAAGACCTACAACATACTCCAAATGTGGGGGAGCATCGCGAGAGTCATAATAGCCTGACTATTATAGAGTCTAACAAAAGCTTGTCTCCATGAAACCACGACCACTCTGCCAAGAGTGCACGACTTAAGAGAGACTTAAGAGAGAGTACGATTAAAATAAATAAAGGAACACACACTTATAGCCCCATACTACGATCCCCTATGTCACGGGTGGCATGGACCTAAGTAAATGAAACAACAGAGACACCCATGACCCGAGAATAAACATATATCCGTTACATGTTACATCATCGTCATTGTTATCATGTCAGAGAAAGACACCATACTCCACTAAGCTACTGCATCAGCACGGATTGGCGGAGTACTTAATGGCAAGTACAGAAGCGTTCGAAGAGAAGCGTTAAGTTTATAGCTCAACTAACACTAAAATTGTAATAACATCAATTTAAATACTTTTGAAAACTTTAAATACTTATTAGAAAATTAGAAAGATTAGCAAACATTTTTTTTATATACACTAATTTGTTAGTTATAATTTATTTTGGAAATATGATAATTTAGAACTAAGAATACTTTCTTCCACTTTTTTACCCACTAAATCGTCGAATCACTTTTAGACTTTGCGTCCAAAACGAGGTACTTCCTGGACAGCATAACGGTTAAACATATATGGTTATACAAAACTTGAATATTAGAAAATTAAATCAAATCAAAATATCGCAAATGCTCTTCGACGGTCAAGTAAGCTGTGAAGGAAGTATCTGAGATGCAGTAGAAAAATTAAAAAAAAAACCATAGGTAAGTCGTTAAGTAGATATCGATATATAAAAACAAAAATGGATTTTAGTTGTAGTTGTTTCATAAAAATAAAGATTTAACTGAAAGATTTAAACTGTCAATTTAAGAAATATCAATTTTTCAATTTAATTTACATTTTAAATAATTAAATTCAAAATTTTTATTGCAATTATTGTATGTTTACGTTACACTATCCCGCGGAAATCATTAAATAGACTAAAAGGATATTTGGCATATTTATAACTCTTAATGTTTTACTAAGTTATGGATTATCATGTATATGTAGGACATTTATCTCAGAAAATTTATCGGTTACCACTGTTGGTCGCCAGACGAAAAAAATAAGTAATACGTACGGGTACTATGTATTTGTAAGCGTAAGGTATTATTTTCTGTACCGAACCTAGGTTTACTAGTTAAAAATAAAAACATTCTTGATGTCAATCAGTTTCAAGTCAACGGATCCTGTCGGAAAATGAATTCCATTTTTATCATTTTTCCAGAAAATCTTCGAAACTAATTTCGGAAGTTAACAAGTTGTGGGGATTAATTTAATTATAAAATAAATATCAATGTGTTTAGATCAAATACATACTGCGCAGCGTAGTCTATATACATAATTCGTTGCAGTATTAGCTGATTATTATAAGTATGGTAAGACATTACCAGGTTTTAGATACGTATCTCAGGCGACGTTTTAACTTTTTACTAATAATTATTTTTTATTACGCATATGACAAAAGTAATTTCGCATTCTTATTTTCTCATTATTATCCTCTGTAATACTCGTGTAGTTAGGTGGAAAACATTGATATTAAATTAATTTGATTGCGGTAATGTGTACCGTAAAAGAAATCTAATAAGTTCTCACAGATTCGCATGTTTTAATAAGACTAAGTATTTGGTGCCTAGAAGTCTTACCTTAGCTACATTGTCGAGAGGTGGAGCCACTGTTAAATGAGGTGATCGATCAATGTCAACGGGCACATTGTTATCCCGGAAAATAAGCGCAACCCCGACTTCCGGAACTTTTGTAAATTATTACAGCTCTCTGTTTGTGCCCATGGAAATTTAAAATAATACGGAAATTCATACAATAGATATTGTTCCTTGGTTATTACATAGAAAGTATAGTTAGTTATCGTTCGGGATCCAATGGTTGAGAACATATAACCAGTAAGATTGAGTTGTTTGAAGGCATGGAATTTTTGAAAAATTCCTCTGTTTGTTAAGAAAAAAATATGTTTCTTATATATTTCAGTTCTATCTTTCTGAATAAGAAACTAACCAGGTAATGTTATTATATTATATAATGTTATTATAACCTATTGTCGACGGTAGTGAGGGTTTAGGAAAAGACTACGAGATGAGTAGAGTAACAAGATGAGCTCTGTTTATGGATACCAGAAGATCGAATTAATGGCACGGAACACTCTGAACATTTATTTATATTGGCTATACCTATAAGGGTAGGTAGGGCAGGTAGACCGAAGCGTGGATAATAATCACACAGCTCACGGCTATCCATATCACTAAATCTGATGAACAAATAAGTCTGCGAGGAATCAAGATGGTGGCATACCTGAAAGCATCAGTGTTCACATCGGTCAATTACATTTGGTGCCTTATTAATTTGCGGACCGCATAGTACTCAAGCTTCTCTTTATTTTGTTCTTGTTATGTTGCTTTTAAGGAAAACCACTTGCTTTTCGTGTTATAAAGGTTTCATGCTTGTCAACACTAAGTACAACACGTCCAACTGCGCCTTTATCAAAGATAAGGATTCACGCATAAAAGATTCGAAGCCGGAGTGTTTTTTGGCAACATCAGGTGTTGGGGGAGATGCGTCGGATGCAATATCTTTTTATAGCTTTTCTTCTATTACATGCATGCAAAGATTATGTAATTTTTACAATTTTCGAGATTGCTGGCGAGTTGATAATCGATGTTTGAAAGTGGTGTAGCACAGTGTTGTAGCAGTTGAAATGGAATAACGTATGGCGTGTGAGGTAGACTTTATCAAACTTATAGACGATTTATGAAATGGTAAATAATTGAATCTTGAAAAAACTAATCACACTAAGTTCGCATGTTTACGTTACGTCTGTCTCTTTTTGTTTTTATCAGAGATTCGGCTCTAATATTATAAAACTAAGTGGCGTACTGTTTTTATATAACTACTATCTTTGAAAGTTTAGTATTAGTTACATATTAAAGTATTATGAACAATGCAGGTTAATAAGTAGACGAGAAAAATATAAGGTATTTTTAAATCCTTATATTGTTCCTAAGGAGTTCAAAACCACGGTAGTGGGGTGATCAGTCAACGTCCACCAACACATTGTTATCCCGGAAAATAAACCGAGAGTTCCCACGTCTAGGAACTTGTATAAAATATTAGCGCACTCCTTAACCCACAGAGTTAGTGGTCGTGTTATTATAAAATAGGGAAATACGGGGTTTTTTGTTAGGTAACTTTTTGCATAATAAAAATTTTTGAAAACAATAATAACTTTTATTTATTTCATGACGACACGTTACTTAATTTGATATAAGTATTACTTATTTCCTTAAATTAATCTGTGAAAAGTTGAAGTGTTTAACTTATTTAAAGCGTCTAAAAGTCTGCTTTAACATACATCTTTCTATTTACATTGCATTGTATATAATTTTTAAAGGAAATTGTCTATTAACTAATGCCATCTGTTTCATTCAGTTAAACTTATAGTGAATGTTTCTGTATTACAAAACTATCACAAGATGGCGCTACAAGTCACATGTTCATATAAAACTGTGCATTTTCAATGTTATTTTACTTAAACGTTTTTTTAAACTATACGGTAATTACTTCAAAGAGATGAAATTAACAAGAACGCTATTGTGAACTTACTACTTTTTCTCAAATTTAGTTATCATTAATTTATTAATAGATGGCACCACTCTACATAAAACAACGAAAACTTAATGTATCTGTTTTATTGGTATTTCGAGTTGAACCCTAAACAAAGTAGTCTGCTTGATAATTACAAGACTAATTTAAAACCAGTGTATTATATTTACTCTTAGATTTAGACATAGTGCCTCTGATCAAACCTAAAAAGTCGGAACCGGAAGTTCAATGAAAAATAGTTTGCTTAAAATACTTACAAAAAATCATTACATCTTCAAGAATTAAAATTTATGTAGGCACAATGCCAATTCTTACTCGTTTTCACCGTGGCGATAGAATAATCTCGATGCCTAGTTAATTCCGGTAGAAAGGACAGTAATACGTTATGATAATTATATATATTATACAGGGTGGGCCATAAAGTTGAGCGGATCTTAAAAAATCATATAAAAAAAACTACAAAACTCAAGAAAGAAAGAATATATTTATAATAAAGAAAACAAATGGGGAAATTATTTTTTAAAAATAACATCGGTGAGATGTGTGCCATCTAAACGTACACACTCCTCCAATCTACTCCTCAAATTCGTGAAAACTCGCTGGCACATCGCTCGTGGAATACCGGACATTTCCTTGCTAATGTTGTCTTTGAGCTGGGCAATCTTCGTCAGTTTATTGCCGTAAACGCGACTCTTGAGGTACCCCCAGAGATAACATTAGGTAAAAATCTGAACGACTAGTCTTTCTGTTGCATTTTCAGTATTACAAATTAAGGCGTTTCGTTGCAAATGGTGTGCACCAATTTTATTTTCTACTTGCAACATATAGATGTTGCATAGACAAGACATTATGGCTTTAAACTAGTAGCCAACCCTTTATTCTTTAATCTACAGGTAGGTAGGAAGGTAAATGCAAAGCGATCAGTGTGCGATTGTCACGAATGAAAGTGGTGAAGGTGAAACTTCAATTCAATGAATACGGGCAATGGTTACATTTTCAACTAGTGCAGAGGGAAAAGCTGAATGGTTCGTTAGAACGCTCACACTTGGAATACTAGACGATAGTTTATGCTCTTATGACTAGCTTAATGTTTATGTACGACCTTGAATAGAACTCACGTATCTAACTCACCTAACAATTTGAGTAAACATCGGAAAATGAAATACACTGGAATTACTTATCGTTAATAAATTGTGAGTTTACTTTTATTATTTTCCTTAAACGGTGATAAGTGTTAGGAATTATTGTTTTATAAAAATTATTTCTCGTCCCAAGTCATTCCTGTATAAAACAACACGATTATATTCCAATTTGACTGTAATCTTAAATGTTTCATGGACCGCTATAACGAACAAAACGATGGAAAATTTAAAGTTAAGAAACAAAATTCCTTTCTAAATAATTTAAAGCGAATATTTACGACGCAGATCCTTAAGAACCGCCTTGATATAACCATTATCAGGTTCTATTCAATTTGCCTTAACTTCTTGCCTATTAAAAGTTTCACGGCTCGAATAACACAGGCTAACAATGAACATTGTAACGCTAATATTACAAAGATTATTGTAATTATTTTCATTTTAGTCACGACAGCCACATAGAATAAAATAATGAGCACAAATTATTTACCTTTGAATTTCTACTCACTGCAAAATTGTAAGCGACGTTAGATAAAATTATAGCTAATTAGATAATAAGTAATAACTACTTAGGCGTTTGATAACTTAAATTAGCTGTGAAAAGTTTTGTAAGCGGTGTAGTATTTTATTGCAAAGTTAAAGGAGGTATCATAGCTATGTTTATTGCTGAAAACGTCTCGGTGATACTTCTGGTGCTTTTTGGCAGCGTTAACTTCTCCTTGGTCGTAACCACTTTAAAAAGACTGAATCGTTAGCTGGTTATTGACACAAAAAGCAAATTTACATTTCTCCGTATTGATATAATGTTTCGTCATGTTTGCTATTTCTAACGGGGTCCTACTTTCGTATATAAGTACGGAGGGAGCAAATATTGGGTTTTTCATTTTTATTATAGGTATCTGTGGACCACAGCACACTATTCCATAAATCCTATTTATTAGACTGCCCATCTATTCAACAAAATTTGCCAACTTAATATGACACCAATGTTCGTAATGCCAAAAAACCAGCCTAAATCTGTAACTTTGAAAACGATTATTTAGCAGCAGACATCTGAACAAATGTAAACACGAATTAGTACGTACTTGGGCTATGAATCATTTGTCATCCAACAAATGACAGGAGTTGCCGAGGAGAGAACTTTCCGTATTCTATTTGTTTCAAAACTTTTGACAGCTGGGTTGACCACTAAGTTTGGCCTGCACCTAGTTGCTCTGGAAAAGTGTAAATGGTATGTCCAACTGTGGGATAAAATGGTTTATCAAAAACATAAAACTGAACCATCAAAAGATAACAGACATTTTTATACTAGTTTAAATTTTATGAATATTGTATTTATAATATTATTTATACATTCAATGTACAAAATAATATAATATAAACGTGATGAATGAATGAAAGTTACAATAGGGTTGACGGCTTGTCTCTTGGCTGTAAAGTCGTAATTGTCGCCGATGCCCTTGGTGCTAGAAATATGCTGGCCAATCGTCACCACGGAACATCAATTCTCGCTTTACATACTTATCATTTCTCTTCCATCTTACCTCATTCCTTACCATTTCGGACCAGCCGTCCGAATCATTTGAAATCGATGAACTGATGATTTCAAAATTATAACCTAGAAAAATATCCGCTGATATTCACTAGCAGTAAGTTGTATATGTCACGTTTCAGAAGTTGTTAGGATAGTTTTTGTATGTGCATTGTCTGTATTAAAAATTTATTTATTAATTAATTTTACTATAAGGCAAGTTTTGTGTTGTTTTTAACAATGTAATGATATCAAAGTAACAAACGTACACGGCGACCGCTGATATTAGGTGGCTTTATTCCATGAACATCTGTAACCAAAATCAAATAGAACTGCATTGCTCATAAGGTTAGACTCAAATGTACTACTGCTTCTGAAAAACTAATGACGAATGCATAATTCGCAAGTATCCCTAGCTCCAACATCTTTGCAACTGTAACACAATGTTGAACGTGTTGTTAAGTAGTAGGTATATTTTTAAATTTCATATGTAATGTGGCGTACGTAGCTACATAAAAACCAAAAAAGACAAGAAATTTATTTTCATGTCAAAAATGGTTATGATGTTAATTGTCAGACGAGGGGTCCCAGGTTCGATTTCTGATCGAGAAGAGCTCATCATAGATCATCATCATATCATCATATACATGATCATAAATAAATGTTTGTGTTTGAGATTTTCTGTTCTCGATATCATTATGACTTTTTACTATTTAGTGTTTACTTATTTATTTAACATCAGATAAAACGATTACTTGTTCGAAAATTGCGCAAACATAATTTGAATAATATACATGTTCTAGATACACAATAACTTAAACACCTCAATAAACTCAAAGCATAAGATACAGGCACACGAATACGTTAATACGTAAAACGAGTGTGGAATTTCTGAACAATAGCTCTAATGGTGGCTGGTAGGTTTGTTTGTTGAATTTTGTATTGAATTTTATCGCAGCTACAGGTCACACAATGCACGGATACTGTGAAATGGTTTTGATTTCATACTGGTTTATCGATGTTTTAAAATGTAAGTGGTTTAATCGGCAAAAAGTTTAATGGGGTTACATAAAAAAAACGTGGTTGTTTATTTATGTACGCACGTAAGAACTTACACTTCTCTGTTGTAATAAAACAAAAATAATTCCAATAATTTTGTCCCGCGTGGCAGTGTAAATTACTAGCTAACAACAGAGTACATTTACATACGGACTGTTCAATCTCAGAACAACTACCGTGGAAACGAGATGATTATAATGACACAAAGATAGGGAACACATCAGTTGCCTTTAAACCAGGCTAGCTGTTATGAGTTTTTAATTTTATTAACTTCAGTATTAACGGGAGTATTAACTTCAACAGATAACACTATTACATGTTTGGTTTAATGTCCTGTACATAGAAGTCGCTTAATGATACTTATAAATGATAGTACTACAAAACATTATGTTATATTATGTAGATATTTAAATAATAACAAAAATTAATAATAAATTTGGCCGTACTAGGGCTGCCTTAAATACTGGCCTAATCCCATGCTGGCAGAACAGGGTGTCCTAAGAGGAGACAGAAGCCATCCTGTTTGGTGGTAGGGTTTTGCGTAAGGATTATATTATCAATATTATTATTAATTAATTTATATGATTACTGATATAATTATCTTTCCGTGAAGCATGACTGGCTAGCTCTAACCGTCTTCCTTGAGTCAGCCACCAAACGTCTCGTCGTGTCCCGGCGAGGGCCTTGAGAGGCAGTATTTTTTTTCTTTTAATTTGTGGGTCGACAACGGTACCTTTAGTTTTAATGTCTATAAGCGAAGGTGACCATTTACCATCAGATAGCTCGTCTGCTCGTTTGTCGACTATTTACATTAAAAAATGACGAGTATATATATGCACTAATAAGTGCAAATGAAATATTTTAACAGTAGCTATATCAGTTCTAATAATCTATGGTCTTTACCAACCAACAATTGATTAATTTCTCAACGTAAAACGTGACTTTAAATTTTTCATATTATATGTGTATTATCTGTGTATCTAATTTCGTACTGTTGATTTTGGGTAATATCATTTTTTTCAAAAGGGCCAAAGAAAGTATAACTTCAAAAAATGTTTATGCGAATCAGTTACTGTTTATTTGACTAATTGTTCCGTAATTTCTTGAGTTCTTTAGTGCTTCTAAAGACTGGTTAAGCAGTGAGTCTTAATTGCTATGGTTAAATATCAGTCGTCAATAGATATATATCTGTTGGCATGAGTGGCATAAAGACTTCTGTATTTAAGTTAGTCACTAACCTATCCACGATTTCTTTCTGGAGCAGTTCTTTAAGTTTCAAGGACCAGTATGTGACAGTGGGTAGCTGATGGGTTAAAGTGAAACAACGATTTATCCCAAAAATTAAATGTATTACAGAAATAAAAAGAGGTGAACGTACGTTACATGTATTAGATTAATAAACAGATAAGTACCGTTCATTTTATACTAAATTCAGCTAGTGGTACAGAGTTAAAATCTATTATTTTTAAACGTAAAAGGTACTAATTCCAAATGTCCTCGCTATAAATGACTTAAGAATATCATCGTACCCAGCTCCACAATAGAACTCCACACGCGGCCGGTCGCGGTAGCCTGTCATTTGTCATACGAGACGCGGAACCATGACGGATTCAATTATCCGCCCCTCCAATGTGGGCTCGAGGAAAGCCGTTCTCATCCTAGATATTATTTTGTAATTTGTGTACGTGACACTTTCTTAGGAGCCGTTGATTTTGTTTCACTGCTGTGTCTGTTGCACTATTTTCCAACGTTTATTTGATAATTACTTATGCCTCATTCCATAGTATTAGTTTTTGGAGGAGATTTCACAATTATGGTCTAATGCTACTTCAGTAAAATGTAACTGTTTTCATCCACGGATTTCATAATTTGAAAGTCGGTCGCGTTGCAAAATACTAAGGGTTTCGCTCGTCTTAGTAGGCTGAGTGATTTTTATTTGTATTTCAATCGAGAAAAAGAGCTTTTATACACGTAAGTGTAATGGAAATTCTAGCCTTACTAAAGACAATGTTCACACAATACAAAGAAAATAACTTTGCCTTGGTTTCTTTGACATATAATATAAAATTACAAAAAGATTTAAGAATTTGGAAGATAAAAAGTTAATCTATACGGAATGATTTATCTGAAATCTCTGATTTGTTATCAGTTGTGCTAAATATAGTATGTAGATCAAAACCGCGAATAACAAATATTTTCGTAATATTATGTAGTATAAACTACTCACAAATTTTATATTTATATTATATTTTAAGTTTAATTTTATATTTTAACTTGAAAGTAACAACGGTCAAGTATTTATTTTGTACAATATTTCTTGTAAACGTATTTATAATAGATAATTTCATTTTACCAGTTCACATTTACAAATTATTGCAAATTAAATTAAATTAAATTAAATTAAATTAAATTAAATTAAATTAAATTAAATTAAATTTATATTGCAAATACAAATTTTGCTATACAATAATAAAACGTAATATTTTATATAAGTTAATGAATAATAGCTATTAGAATTTATTTCCATAGTTTTTTGTACTGCAAGATTTGATAGATGTGTATATTAGTAGTACGAGTACAAGCCTCACGTAACTCATTTTGTATTTTAAAAATGTCCCTAATCAGTAGGGTGAACTTTATCGAAATTATAATCCATAGAATTGCATATATTTCCAAATAAAATTTTTGAAGTACTTATAGGAAAATTTAAAAGTAATAGTAAAATTTTATTTTTTAATTTGTCATTTGGTTTTATTGGACCACATCCATAAGAACAGTAATAAATCCACAAAATATATACTACTACGCACACGCACGTGACTCGTGGACAGTAATTCGAGATATTAATGATGAGTAGTTGGGATTTTAACGTCGGTATCCTGCACGGAGGACCGAGTTTAAATAGAACATGCACATTTAGGTGTGAAAGTTATGAGGGAAATTAATTAATACCTGATTCAGTGAAGGAAAAACAAAAAGAGAAAACGTACGTCTGACAATTCTCCGGAATGTTCTTGAAGATGCGCAGAATTCGCCAACCACACTTGGAGAGAATAGTAGCTTTTGGCTTTCAACATCCTCTTAATTAAACATTTGTTTTTTTTTTATTTATAAACTTTTACGTTTTATTCTAGATCGATGTTAGTTCCTATTTCGGCCACCGTTAGATTGTCTATTCGTAATGGTAGAGAAAGGATTAGCTACCAGTCACATTTCCCTGTCGTAGGATACTGATACACGTGACTGGTGATCTGCGAACATGTTTTAATTAAATTGAATGTCGTCCCATCCATAGGTAATACCTATTATTCTGCTGAATCTCGGAATTATAAAGTTTAACTAGTGGCGCACCGCCAACGTGACGTAATTAGATTCATTTATAGGGTTGCTGAAGCACGTAGACAGACATCTCTGTTTTCAAATTGAAATCTCCAAACAATAATATATTTTATTTTATATAATCATTATCTCACTATATTGAGCTAAAAATATTAAAAACTGATCGAGGTTTTTTGTTTATATTTTGTTGGAATGTAAAGAGATGTAAATATATCCCATATGGTCATTTGTACGGTATCAATGAATGAATTATAATTAAAAGACATACTTGTAGCAATATTTAACTGAAACGGTGGTAATTTTAAAGAGTATCCGGTGTTCAGCACACGTAGACCTCGTTGACTGGAACATGTGTTGGAATGCACAAGACGCCAGTGCCTCTGGTGTTGAATACACGAAAATCTCCTTAACTAGCGTGCGTTAGGACGCACACAAGACATATAGATCCCGAAGTCGAGAGTACCAGAAAATATCCGGCTAGGACCGCGCGGCTGTTCCGTATCGTGATTGAAGTGCTGTGACTCCACCCGCGAGACTATTCCGAGCGAGACTTTCAGTGTCCTGATTGAAATGCCATGAATCCACCTTTCCGTGAGAGACTGTTCAGTCTCGTCCCAGCTCGCCTTTTGTGTCAAATTTACTGGAATGATTCTCTTCTTTGTGTTCTTTTTTACAAATTTAAAATTTCTAATCAGCCTAATAAATTATATTACCAAAGAGGACAAAATTATCCATATTAAAAATAAAAGTTATCATGATGACAATAATTTAAGACATTTGCCAAATATTTGACAACAATAACAAAACATTAAACATGATAAAATAATTAAAGAAATTACAAAATAAATGGATAAAAGATACAGGAAATTATAAAAGAAGTTAACCAAAACAGTATTATAAAAGTTACAAACTATGCTAGTACAAAAATATTAAATATAAAAACATGTAAGTATCTAAATATATAAATTTATTTTTAGGGTCTATACTACTCTACGGCTATAAACAAGGCCTTCATGATGAGAAAAATCTTGTGGCGCAGCTCAGAGCTACCAGAAAGATTGTCGAATGTTATATGTAGCGTGAACAAAAATAAAAAGAGGAATACTTCTGAGAAATATTTTTTCCTACTATTATTTTGCTGAAAATTTTAAACGCACATCCGTTCAATATGTGACAATTCAAACAGAATATAAAACTACGTTTGACATGCCATATACCAAAACATTGATATGAAACGACAAAGCACGAATATTCATGCCAATATGCCATTCAGATCAATCGTTTATGTTATCTGATTCTGGGGGTGTAATCAAAACTGTTAATCAGTACCGATTATTGAACATCACTCAATCACTGCGGCACAAACGGAACTTGTACCTAAATAGTTATTTGTAAGTATAGAAAACGTCTTCGTTGGCTTTAATCCAGGGGTCTGTTACACAGATACATATAGTCTCACTAGAAGGAATTCTCAGCATATTTTAATTATTGTAAGTACTTATTCTCTAGAAGATCAAAGGCCCTCAAACTTTATTATCTGATCGACCACTTGCCATGTTTATTGGTTTTGGGTAGACTCCATGCTTATGTTATATTAAATGTTTGCAAATTAATAAACTCCAAATGTATTTTTGACAGCTGGTAGAGTGCTAATAATTTTGAAAGATTTAAATTGTATACCTGTAATGAGGTGTAGTGTCAAAACATAAAAAAACATGTTAAGTTTCATACATTTTAATTAAATTCTAATTAAAACGAACCGAAATCAAATTTAGTATCTGTTACATAAAATAACTAAGTAAAAAATAAATGTTTCCAAAGGGAAAGATGAACCTGATATTTTAGTAATAAACTTTCAACATTTGGTATCAGTTTGTTTTAATCACAAATCTCCTCGGTTAGTGATGTCCAGTTTGTTTCTTTTTTTAGTAAGAGATTGACAACCGGTCTTAATCTCCTTTCCACATTTCACATTTTCATTTCCACATTTTTCGTGATATTCCATAATATGGGATATGTAACAGTAGGTCTTTTTGAAACCAGAAGTATAGATATTCGTTTCTAAACCCTACTTTAAGTTGTTTATTCATCATTGTTTTGTCTATCAGTTCCTCTTATGATATGACATTCGTTTCTTCAATGTAGAGATGACACGACATTTTCATGCGTTAAGATTGATTGTTCTCACCTGACACAAACTATTCACTAAATTCCAAGCTTGAGTTAATTTAAACTCATCTTTATTAATAAAGAATCGTCGTAGGAAGTTATGTGACGTACGTAGAAAGTACCTAAATACGCAAAGCGAGGTAGACAAAGTTGACAGGCTCATCTGTCATTAGTCTCTGTCAAGGGGCAACCGTCAACAGATTCTCCCCCCACCGCAGTCTGGCCGTGACTACGATCCATGTGATTGGGTCGAAATATCGGTAATAAACACAAAATCGCAAGTAACTGTTACAATTAAAATATATAATGTCCGCAAAGATATAAGTTTAAAATGGTTTGTTTTTGATTACCCTACTTATTATTAAATATTATTATTATTAACAGTCAGTTCAGTCAGTTATGTCATGAATATTAGGATTCAAAAAAATATTTTTAAGTAGTATAAACGAATAAACAGGCCACCTAATGGTAAGTGAAAGTCCTGCCCATGCATACCCGTAACAGCAAAGGTATTGTCGACGAGTTGTTGGCCAAGAAGAAAGCCCGTTGTCGCCAACTAATACGAGTACTATGACAATATATATCGTGAATAGTCTAATACGTAATAGTATTTAATGCATATTAGCAATTGAAGACAACAGCTAAAATACGAGCTTATGAGTTATTCATAGTTCTCCCATTGCTGGGCGTTAAGACCAGGGGTTGGTCAAGGAACATCTAAATAAATACATCACCACTTATCATTAGGTGAGTGTCGAGCATTGACTTAAAATATATAAAAAAATAATTCAGGTACCCACATGACTCCGAAAAATTGAAGTTGCGTACAGGATTCGAACCCAAGTCCAATGAAATAAGAAATTGGCGTTGAAACTACATACTTAGAGTAATCATTGTGTATTTACAATGATTTACAATAAATTTGAATAATTGCAGTTACTGACAAATATTGTATTCCTTCCATTACTACTATATCTTCGTTGCATGGTTCTCTTGCAATTAGTTTCTGCTCAAAGCACGTCTGCCACAGACCGGGGTCTATGATCCGAACTAAGCCAACGGAGGCACTACTTACAATATAAGTAAATCTCTTACAAAGTAAACCGTTTTACTTAAACATTTAGCTTTGCTTTATTCAAACTTATCACAAGACCAGATATCATTGATATTTCTATATAAAAAGTAATAAAAACATTAAAGGAATGAAATAAACGAAATTATATTAAAATTCCACACAAATATTTGGCTGATATTTACCTAAAACTGTGTTTTCATCTAATAAAGAAATGTCAAATTAAAGGTACATTTAATTTGTACATCAAAAAGGTATTTTCTTCAAACGAGGCTCGAATTGAATGGGATGCGCTCCAGGGCGTAGATAAACGTATTTTACTTCATTAACGTAATGAAATTTTGTGAATTTGGTCGAAAATTAAGCCTGATAGAGCTTCCCGTAATACATGGTCTTAGGAAGAAATCCGAACGTGCTGTTATAGTATGGAATTAGTTCGTTACAAAAAAATTACGTCTTTTGCATCGAATAAACATATACTTCTATTTCTCTGTGTTTGTAGTGGAAGTGGCTTGTTGATTTGTAAGTGATTCGTCGAATTAAGTAACAACGAGCGTCAGTAGTTTGAAAAGGTGAATGCTAGTTGTAAAATTGCTCGAGCGCTTATAAAATTATGCATACAACATGAGTTAATCCCACCGTACAGTCAGAATGAACTTTAAACCTGTTTCATGAAACTGCAGACTTCTTTATACTTTAATTGCACTTTATAGATATTGGACGAAACAATGAAACGAAACTCTATCTGTATAATATTCTGTTCGGAAAGTAAAGAATTTAGAGTAATTTATAATAAATTATTCAATTATTCGCTACTGAAATGACAAACACTATTTATTAAATAGAAGTAAATAAATAAACACATACTTATTGCATAGAATTCCTATAATCCACATACAATTGACTAAAATAATTTCAACTGAGATACCCATTATAAAAATATTTCAGCGCAAAATTACGTAAGAAATAATTTACGCTTGGAAATACCTTGTAGAAATTAAACACTGGGGTACTAAATATTCTTTTGACACTTTTGAGTATATTTTTAAATACTAAAATAATATACATTTAAAAAAATATATAAAAAAATATTTATTTACATTCAGTAACCTTTAAGTGAGAATATTGAGTAGTTTCTATAATTAAAAAAAGATATACTAAGAAAATATAAAATGCAGTAGGTGAATGTTTTTTTCATTGGAATTATTGCAGCCTCTCTACTAAATCTACAAGTCGGAATAAAAAAGTCTAAAGATATGAGCCTATTTTGGGATGGAACCAAAAAAATCCAATTCCATATTTGTCCGTCGTGAGACCCGGTGCCCCGAAGACCGCCATTCAGGAAACATCTCCTGAGAAATCAGAAGAGGTTACTCGTACATCCACTACCCGAATACTTACACAGTCATTGCAGGTGAGGGAGACTAATGAGGGTATAGACATCTTTAGAAATCTCTTATCCTATTTTAATGTAAGTTATTGGCTGACGTTTTGACGAAAGCTGACTTTACACTAGCTCTTACATGCCGTTTTGTAAGTAAAATTTTTTTTCGAGTGGGACTAAATTATTTTAGGTGAAAATGTGTTAAATTAAATTGAGTGTTTTTGTTATTAACATTAACAATGTAATGTAGAACATTTTAAGCATTTTATTATAACTTTATTAGTAATTGTACCAGTTAGGAATATCTAGGGAAATATTACAGTCATAGTGTTATATTAATTACTATTTTTGTTATTATTCTTTGTAATTTGTTGAAGTATTAGAATAACATTGAACTAAGATTTCTAATATATAAGTTGGATATGGCTCAGATATCAGAAGTAAAACACGGGTTAGTCTCAATTTACAATATTTCATTTGCACTATTTTATAAGGAAATTGAAATGATTTGATCTTATGTACTTTTACGGGCAGCATTGGTGACGTTACCGTCAGACATTTTCGTGGGCGGGTGATTGGTAATTCGCGCAAACTAACATTTTAAAAACCACATCAAAAAAGTTTCACGAATTATTTTTTGAGGTATAGCTTCAATTTTTAAAACATCCCACTACAATGTATTATTACAAATTGGAGGATTTTATTCAATTTTGTTGATTTGTTTTGATGTGTTCATTAAATTGAATTAATTTATTGCTTGTTTGATTAATTTCTTTATTATTATTTTAAATCAGACGTAGACTAATCGCTATTCCTATGCACGGAAGCCAAATGCTTCAACAATTATTTTACATATATTAAAAAACCTTTATTCGGTATTTATATAATAGTAATAGCTTTTTTAGGACTCTCCCTAAAAGATAAGAGGCATGTCATATACAATCACGATATCAATAGTTATAAAGAACCCTTTATCATTTCGTATCTATCCCTGCTCGGAGCGAGGGGTGATGGTTTTTAGTTCCCAGGCACAGGACGCAAGAGATAATATTCAAATAAAATGACTACGAATATAATATGTATGTCTGTCTCAGGTATCATTCTCGGGAACCTTTACTCCACAGGCAGAGTCATTATTAACTTCTCATGCATTTAGAAAATATCAAGAATAAGATTTTTTGTTAACACGGAAAAAGTAAACGTTTATGGACTCCATGAAGTGTTTTTTACTGTTCGACAAATTTCATACTGATAAAAAATAGCTCCAATTGAATAATCAGTAACGAGGTACGGTGCTAATCCGATCAGGCGAATGGTTCATAGGTTTATGTTTAATGAATCCAGTTTTAATCCATAAGCGTACCACTGTTCGACGTGTTTCGGTTTTTATATGGTACCTGGAGCATACTCCACACTGCTTCAGATTGGTGATGGAAGTAATGGCAAACAAGAGTTCTTATCTCACGTGAAGTCTTACGAATGTATCCGACTACTTTTAAACGGTAACGACCAAAACATCAATATCTTGACGTGCTCTCTGAGACATGGAAGCGTTAAACAAACGTTGTCACTTGACACGACCACAAGTTAATTAGCTTACCGTGGCCGATCAATTGCACTATATACAAGTCGTTGGGCTGCAGCTTCTTGAAGTATTCTTAAAAATTCTGCCACTGACTATCACGCGAAAACACCGTCACATTCGATGTCATACAGTACCATCTTGTGCATAAGTAGAACTTTTGTGGTTATTGCATTATTGCCGATTGATGATAACTTACTAATACCTCAAAATTGTGTGTAATGGCGCTATATAACATTATTACATATTCAATTAAATTAATATAACGGTTTGTTTCCAAATTTGTTCACTGAGAAAACTAAGTCACCGAGCGAAGCTCGGTCCTTAGGTACTTTACGCATGTCGCAAAACAACGCTTTTATGTATATATTGTATAACCTTCGTTTATCTCAAAGGAACTGTCGACAAAGATCATTCACCTACTTCTATCACTTACCTACTAATAATGTCTTACCTACATTAGCAGTCACAAATTCGTTAATCACACGGAATTCCCTTGTGGCGTCTGACTTTGTGAGATTATACCTTTGTTCGAATTCAGGTCTTTCTTGTGGGGACATCGTCGACCACTTGTATTATGTGAGGTGTTAATATTAACCGTCAACACAAGGGCGTTGTTTACCTTGGGCTTGTAGCACAAGTTATCGTGATCGTGCTGAAGACTGAGATGGAACGCTTCCAGAATATGAATATAAGAGACATTAGTTTATATTGTCTGATGAGTACGACCTTGTTATTCTTTTTAAGTAACCTATATTACGCGCACTTATATTTACTTGTAGTGTAATACCCTCCCCCCCTATAATTATAAAAAAAAGGTATAATTAGATCTGTTTATCGTTGAGACAAAGCTATCCCTTCTCCTGGTGCACTCTGTTGAGAAACACACGAACGAGGCTTTGAACGGTCCTTTATGGTGGTGGCCGTTAGGCTCAGTACTACCCGGTTTTTCAGCAGCTCTTTTTTCTGTGTCAATGTGTCGATGATGTTTTTCGTGTTAGGGACGTCTGTAACACGGACGGCTTACCATCAGGTCCTTCTCACTGGAAAAGTTAGTCAGTTAAATATATAGGGCTTAACTATTCAAAACTCGCAAGGGACAACTAAAAGTAAAACCAGAATAAAAATCTTGGCATAACGCTTTAACTTCCCACGTATATAACATTCAAACCACGTTAAAGTATTTTAAGTGAATCAAGGGATTTTCCTCCCCTAAGTTCTTAAGCGTATTTTTTCAGGACCGCCTCGACTGATTACTTACTTAAGAAGAAATACTTTAATCTTATTATATGTCATAGTAAATGAATTACGTTCTAAATAACTGAATAACTTATATTTTACATATGGGTAATAGAATTATAGGAGATAAAATAACGATGTTTTTTTTACTTTTAAT
>PDGT01000168.1:38390-77374 GCA_003671415.1 Megathymus violae | reverse complement strand
TGTAACATTATTTTAGCTGTTATATAAAATTATTACAATAGAATAATATTATATAATACAATACAAGAACATTTTATTGTATACTCTTTATTGAACAGTCACGTTGATGCAGAGACGATATATAAAATATTCTAACCAAATAAATACGTAAACCTAAATTATATAAAACGAGTACCAACAACATACAGCTGGCTTCAAATTAATGGGCACTGGCGATTGGTGAGTGAGGCGGCCTTAAGCCCACCTCCAGCATCCTGCTCCAATGAGGATTGGTAGAAATTATCATCAATTCGGGCCGGATCAATCGAAAGGTGATTAATAATAGACAATAAGAAAAGGAACAGGAAATTTCTCATCATTCTCTCTTAAATTAAATAGGATAGTGCAGAGCCCAGTAACATTCCACAGGAGGGTCCGTTTACCAGGAGGCCTCGACCATTGCTTAGCAGAGCTCACTGCGAGCAGCAGAGATTGGTCTCAAGAATGAGTGAAGTCCCTTAAATCTTAAACAACGATTTTTGGAGCTGTTTTAGAAACGATAAAGGACATTCGTAAGTGTGTGTGTGTGTTATACCTACACCTCCAACGCATAGCTGGCCAAGAAGCAAATGGGACATACAGTTTGTTGATTGACTTTGCAAAACATGCGAAAACAAAATCACGGTTAATTTTAGTAGGTACGTCGCTAACCAAGCAATTAAATATCCCCCAACATCACGCATTAGTACCGATGGGATTAAGCTAAGTGAAAAGCACTGCGACCGAAAGGGATCTAATGGTAGAAGCAAAAAATGACGTTCATAAGTGTATTTACATAATACCTACATAATTAAATGATTTTGTATTTGAATTTGAATGAAATTGTCTCCTTCATTGTTCAGCAGGATGCAGCATGACCAAGAAAGTGTTGTTATGACTTAAAGTTGGATGAAGCCATTGGGGGGTACTTTCTTGATAAACACTGCCAAAGTTTATCAAGACAATACATTTCATAATCAGGTATATAGATATATGTAGATTCCTATTTATTATCAAGATAATAATACACTGTAGTAAATTTCGGTCACTTGGAGTGTATTATGCAGTTTCAGCCCGGAATTATTAAGGAGTTGCTGGTCAAACCGAATGTCGGATGTTTTCACGTAGTCCGAAGGTGTCAAAATTATTAAAGGTTACTATCAAGTTATAAAACCGGCCTTATACTGTTTTATAGCAGAAAACGCATGGAAAATTTTACCAGTAGGGTTAAGTTCCAACCGTAAGTTTTAAGAGACATGTCAAATTTTCAATTTCACTTTGAATGGTTCCTATAAAACTTTTAACTGCACTAACTGTTACTTATTTATATATGATATGTTTTATCAAAATGAACTAGACAAATGCAATTATGAGGGATTTATAATAGAGAAGTTGGTAAAAATCATTTTACTACGACAATATTAATGGATAAGATTGCTACGTTTTATCGTTGTGAAAAATATTTTGACCGGAAATCCTAATGGAAATAAAAGTGGCTTACATTGCCTGCTATAGATTAAAGCGCCTGTGGTCGGCGTTAATGAAAAAATATTTTTAAGCCGTCGGGAAACAATAATTCTTATTTTTACAAAATATCGTACCCACCCCCAAAAAAATATTAGTTATTATTAGTTTTGCTCCTTATGTATGTTTTGTGGTGTGAAAACAACGAAGTTTTATCGAAATCATTTTTAATTTTATGTTTACCCCAATTTATTGATCAAAATTCAATACATAAGTTACGTATTAAAATATATTTCGCTAAACTTACAAAGTGCTAAGTATATCTTAAAACGTAGCTTAAACTAGAATTTAGACCTCATTATACTCGTAGTTACATTATTAGTACCAGCAAACCGCCCTCGCTTCGCTTCGCTTTACGCCTAGATATTTCTATTGCTATTGCAACTGCATTGTTTTAAGAGTGGGTTTTTCTCGTTCTGTGAATTAAAGATATATTAATTTACAATTGATTATTTTTTATGGACGTGTTGAAATGAAAAGAACTGTAATATTAAATGATGCTTACAGCAATGCATAGTGATATCATCGAAACCGCTTAGGTTGTTTCTGAGATTAGTGTGCACAAACGCACAGAGAACCAGACGCAAATTCTAACAACTATTGTTTTGGTTTGCCTTCTATTGCGTTAATAAAGGCCCCTAATAAAAGTTTTTCTAATATATGCTTCATATAAAGAAAAAGATCAGTTATTGTTTATATGTACAGATATACACATATAATTACAATTAGTGTAACAGATTGTAAAATGAGGCATTATTCTTTTATCACATATATCTACAATAGAACTATATAAATATATAATTATATGAAGGTAGTCTTAAAATATAACAAGCGTACAACTTTTTATGTCCCACGTAAATTAAAAATAAGAAACTTTTAATCATGTAGGCATTTTGTAAATACACTTCTGCGCGTAACTTTTTGCTTCTACTACCGTTTTCAAAAGTTATTTTAACATTGAGGAGATAATAATTTAAATAATGTACGGGTTGATATATTTTAATTGAAGTATATTAGTATTAAGTATTTTGCATTTTTATTTAATAAGTTACACCGACAAGATAAACACCAAAAACAATAACTTAAAACATGCATTGATTCAAATATATAAGTGTTACCTCAGTTACAGGTGTAAACAACACTCTATATATATCAGTTAACTTTGAAATTATTTTATATAATAATAAAACGATTTATTTTATTTATTTATAACTTCACGCCATCATTACCGGTCTAAACGAATGCGACACGGTGGCAAATCTTCAGTATGATAAATTACTCACTATAATTATTGACTAATAGTTGTTATGACATAGTAAACATAAAATAACCTTGGCGCACTCATTCACGCGACATGAGAATATGCAGCATCTATCAGGGGCCTCATTGAATGGGTCTTGGCCGTCGGCATGACTAGCAATGGTGGGCACCGACGCTTGTACACGAATCGCACTGGAACGGAAAAGTTGAAGCGACGCATCACTGCAAACTCCCTGCGTACTCATTCAAGTTGATTGTCTTCAATCATACTTAACACGAATAATGTAGGGTATATCAACGGTTACATAATTTAGACACCGTACAGGTGCTTCATGAATTTTTTTTTGTTTATTTTTCACGATTCTATTATACAAGTATATTTGAATTGTACGGAAATAAAACGGCAGGTGGCGAGACGACCGTTATACATATAAAACTAATCATTGTGATATATACCTATGTATATGTAGTATGAAGGCAATTTGCGTTTTTGCTAGCGATGACATATCACCATTTCGCATGTCGGTACGATGTCGCAAACGATGAGTTGTAAATAAGGCCAATGATGGGTTCACTTCGCCTAACGACTCCGGTTGAAGGTTTGATTACAGGTCACACCAGTACAGGCCTAATTTATTGTTATTAAATTACTTTGTGGTTTGGATACACGGTACTGGTGTAATTATCGGGAACCTCAACTACATGTAGGTAAAGCTTCGTTTTGGAAAAAAATCCTGCCTTTTCTTTTAATTCTATAGTAGTGTAAAATTTTTGTACTGAAATCTCAATATTGATAATTCGATTTAAAACTTTAATATATTTGTTTTAATATATCACTAAAGGATCAAGTAGCGTTTGATCAGCCTCTAGAAAACAATTTTCTCTAGGGAGAAGAGCTAAGGAGGTCTGTATTCAGAATATACACTGCTATCATATATACAAAGAATATTGGGAACGGTCGGTTTAAGTACTTATTATGCATTTAGCTTTATACGGAGTAATGCAATGTTAACAAAAATTATATACATATTAATTTAAGTCTCTCGCAATAAATAAAACAAATATTCTTTTCGAAATGCTCTACGGCTATGACACAGGCCTTTGATATGTTTGACCCGGAATCTATGAATTTGCGCATTGTTTCCATGAGGAAATTAGCCAACGTGTCGTTTAGAGAAAGTCATGTCCTCTAAAACTGGCCATAATTTGTCGTTAATAGGCTTCAATCTGGGCTAGATCAGGGCCAGTCTTCGGTGCTTACAAAGACCGGAATGTTAGTTTCAAGCCAAGCTTGAATAGTTCACGCCTTGTGAAATTTTTAAAATAATTATAGAGGATTTTTCTGTACTTTCACTCGCGTATCAGGACTACAAGTTATTGGATCGATCTCGGGATTTTATCTGTAGAGATTGATTTTGAGAATAGCTTGTATATGAAGGTATAGCACCGAGACTTAGATGTTATTTGATGATACAAGACCGGGTCCTAACGGGAATCTTTAATTGTCGCATTTTTTTTTTCTTATAGAATTACGATGAATCCAGGTTTTGAAAGCATTAACAGCCTTTGTAGTTCTCACTTTACGCGTCGCTGTGATCTCTTATAGTCTTTTAAAACTATGAAGACTTTACACTTTCCACAGAGGAAGTATTGGTATATCTGTAATAAGGTATACACACATAATGCAGATATTAGCTTCTGAAGTGTCTCAAAAATTATCGACGGCTTTATATCAACTTTGCGCAAGAAAATCAAGTACTGTAGTTACCAAGTTATAATCAATTGTAAAATCCGCACCTTGGTAATATTCATTAAAAGACGAGAACATTTAATAATATTAATCGAAAGCACAAAGTAGGTATTTTTTTCTTTTCACATTTGTTCTCATTGCCATAGAATTAAAAAATAAAGCTAAAAAAGCTTACAAACCGGGGAGAAAGAATTTTCTTAAACTAATAGTGCCGCTTAAGGAGAATCCTCGTGATCTTGACAGCATTTGATCTTAATTAAATTAAAATAAAATTTAATATCTGTATGCACGCATGATTGTGTGTATTCGGATCTTTCATAAATATTTTTACTCAATCAATGGAGAGTCAAATTTTTACCAGTTGTGATTCTTGTTTAACTGAATTCTTATTTTATGCTTATTGTATACATTAATATAACGACATAGTAGGTACAGAATATTAGCCATAACACTGTACACATAAACTCGTGACCTTGAACGACAAACGTAAGTATCAACACTGGAATATTTATATCAAGAGCCGCGCGTCTTTCCGTAAATCTGTCATCTTGACGTGCACCCATTATTTCAGTACATGATATTGTACTTCAGAGCTGATTTCATTTTTATTATTTTATTTCGTGCTGATGTTTCAGGTTGAGTTCAATAAGTTGCTGAAAATTCTAAATTAATAGATATTTGACACTATTAAGGTTAATATTATATTTCAATTATCCCTCCACAAGAGTTCACATAAACTGATTAACAAAAATACAAGTCAAGAACATTTATTCATTCATGGACTTCTTCGCTGTAATCGACAAGATTTTTTACCTAAATATTATCGTATAAATTATATAAGCATCGTGTGGGTGTATTGCAAAAGGAAAGTCGTTTCATATTTTATATGACACACACATAGCGCAATTTAGATACACATTGCAGGAAATGTCGCGTACTCACCGAACCATGGACGACTGCCAAATGTCTATTAGTCATTTAAAATGGTGTAAATACAGCCTGGTCTTGTAGGGTAATGAACATTGTTGTAGAGTAAAAGTTCGCTGGTACCTGCTACACTTATATCTTACAGCATTCCCGATTATACAGAAGGTATGACATAATTTAATTCTAAATGATGTGTTTAAGCGGAAGCAAGAAATTGTAGGATGAAGTGAGAGTGTAAACTTTTATCAGTATACTATAAGGTGTTGTAATTGTGAGCAGGATGTGTTTATTAGTTTAGAATTAAAGGACTCATATTTGGTTAAACAGAGCTTTTGCTTTAAGGTGGAATAGTACTTTAAACTATAAGATTTATCATGCACCACGGTTATGAGTCCTTCGAACGATGTACCTTTTCCATTGCCATTTCAGCCGGGAATTCTGCGAGCTATGTCGGTAACGTTTGTTTGTCTACGAATTTTATAGTTATGAAACCTGTTTTATCTATATTATATATCTTAAATAGCTCTCTCCATAGCTCGCCGAGTGACTTTAAGCTTTCGGATGAAGTCCACTATAAAAGATCATGTCTCGGATCCATAGATCATCATTGGCAACTGTGGGAACATTATATTGCTCGTATAGTTTCGAGTTCAGACATTGAAATATCTGATGAAAGATATTTCTGAGTTTCTGTAACGCTACCCAGCCAAGTTGGATTCTTCGAGCGTCCTCTTTCTCGAAGTTGGATTTACCCATCTGGATGGTTTTTCCTAGGTAAATGTATTCATCAACAACTTTGAGAGCAGCACTGTCAACAACAACCGGTATAGATGTGACATGAACATTAAACATGTCTTTCGTCTTGTCCATGTTCATTTTGAGAACCACCAGTCTTGAGGCACAGTTCAGGTCTCCTAATATGGGACTGGCATTCTCCAACGTTTTCGCTAACATCGCTATATGGTAGGCAAATCGAAGAAGTGTGAGGTGTTTGCCGTTGATGTTTAGTCATTTTCATAGTTTTAACAGCTTGAACAAGTCTTCCAATTCGTCGGCAAACAATTTTGGGGAGATAACGTCCCCTCGCCTGATATCTCACTGCAATTGGAGGGGGGATCTCGTATAGACTAACGTCCGAAATATGTTCGGTGTAATGGCGTGTCAATTTATTATGCTAATTAGCTTATGTTTTCCTGATACCAACAAAACCAGCTTTTTCTTCTTAATGTAATGTAAATGTAAAAATGTAATAATATGTACATGTAAATTGTATGTACTTGAAATTTTGTAAAAAGAACAAAATGTTTGTTATTTTAAAATCTTTACATGGTAGTTATCTATAACCGCGTAACAGACAGCGAGCGACAAAGAAACGATAGAAAAGATATTAATTATTTCTAAAATTTTACTAAATGTTTTTTTTATTATTTTGTATCCGTTATATACCATCCAATAAATTTATGAATTTTAGAAAAGAAACTTTGCCTAATTATTCGTATTATTAAAAAATATCGTAAACCACAATTAGCTTTACGTTGCCAATATTTATATAAATACACAAGACCGTACATAACACTTACTATAATTCTAACATTAACATTAATGATTCCAAATAAATACTGAACTATGGACCCCGAATCTTTTAATTTTTTAGAGTATTCTTTTATGAATACAAATTGAAATCGTCATGAATTATTTTGATATAACGATACTGGTATTGCTTGTATCGTCGTCACTAGGTACAACTGCGCAAAAATGTCGGCACACACACACACACACACAGCAACATATCGTAACGTAAATATAATTTGTTTTGGTCATACCTAATCATAACAAAAAATAATAATAAAGCAATAATAAGAAATACATCACAAATGATTGTCGTTAAATATTCTAATTCTAAGTCGCGGATTCTTATCTGTAGGTATATGATTAAAGTCATCTTATGCGATGAGACATAAGACTAGAGCTATTGACGTGCGTCCAAATAAAGACCCTCGCCACGTGTCTCCGACACAAAGAGCGACTATTGTTTAACGGCTGCTTTATCCTCGGTTAAATGCCGCTTCTTTTAGTTATTTGTGATCCTCTTCCTTTACCTTCAGTCTCTAACAATCGATTGGCCTTAAGCTGGTCAGTGACCTTAAGGATCTCGGCTCGCGAGCTTTGTACACCGGCGTCAAATGGACTGCTTATCAAATAATTACTTAGTTAATTTTGTTAGGTTACAAGGAGTTTTCCTTGTCCTACTCTCAGTGACCAAATAAAGTAAACTACATATATAACATTATATGCGTTGTCATCATAGCTTCTAAATTCCAAATAAGATTACTTGAAATAATAGTCAACTTTACCGTTTTGTTTAAAGAAAAAATTTAATTAGGATTTTCGTATAGTTTTCTGTTGTATGAAACTTTCGGCTAAGGGCCGTATAATAGGTATATTTTGAAGCATTCTCTTTGATCTCCTATATTATCTTATATCTATACTAATATTATAAAGAGAGAGTGCGAATTTTGTGAGTGTGTGTATATGCGAATGGTTATCTCCGAAACTATAGTGTCTATTAGAAAAAATCTTTACCATTAGGATAGTACATTATTCTGGATGGATATAGGCCAATATATCAAGTGTATTTGTATTATTAGTAACTGTGAAACCCGAACAAAATTATATATAAAATTAAAATCAATAAATTATGTGTGTTTGTCTTTGAACTTGTTCTGAACGGCCGGACCTAATTTGACGAAATTTTTTTGTTTAAATGGGTCCCTTAATGGTCTGTATTAGGGATGTTATGGATATAAAATTTTGGATCCGGATATAGATCCGAATATATGAATAATATTTTAGCGGTTTCGGTTACGGTTACGGATATGAAATTATTTCCGATTATCCGATAGTTTCAGATAATTTCGGTTACCGACATTAGATGATTTTGGACTTGTAAATAAAATATTTAATGTATTTACAAGGTAACATTTTTACTTTCTGTTCAGGTATTATTTGATATCATAATAATGGAAAAATACCCTTAAAAATAGATAATAAAAACTGCCTTAAGATTCTTAAGGCTTAGACTGCGAAAACCTGTCATAACGCGTTTCATTTAAATTCGGCACCTATCCGAAAATTTTCAAAATAATTTTTCGGATTCGATTACGGTTTCCAATATATTTTTATTCGGATATCAGATAGTTTCGGTTACGGGTACGGAGCTCCAACCATCCCTGGTCCTGGGTCCGTTTGGTGTTTCGGAACTTTCTTCGGACAAAAAACGTCTGTCAGGTCCGTTAATATTTATACAAATATATTAAACTACGTGTACGCGCCAATAGTGGCATTATTCTATGAATGCATTTGTCTGTTCCCGCCAAAATTATTATAAGTTTTATTAAAGCGCGGCAAATTATTTTGTGCCCTTTTTAAATTCCTATCATCCATCACCTTCTGGCAAGCACACTTTTATATAGCGGATTCATTCGTACACCGCCGAGTTTGAAATGAGAGGAAAAATTGAAAAAAAGGAGTCTTCCCGCCGTCCTCGAATGCAATACGCGCCTATTGACAATTAATTATGTAACTTCGTAAATATTTATAAACCGCACCGTCCAAAGCATTCGAGTTGAAAGAAGTAAATATCACTGCATTATCGCTCCCACTAAATCATTCTCGCAAACATAGTGATATTACTGTAAAGTGTAATAGTGAATCTCAACAACTATGTACGGCAAACCACCTAATGAGAGGTTAAGAAGAAAGGAAGATTGGAGACAAAGAGCAGCCGCCTAGCCGTCGACGCAGCTAATACGATTACCGTACCAACCAGGTTAGTGTGCTTGCCAACAATCTTAATAACTCTATTTCTTCTTCTACACGCAATCTACAATCCATAATGGAAATCCATAATGGAAAATCGATCCATCATTATTTGATTCTCAGTAAACTATACTATTTACTATTTAAATAAAACGCCCGCATGAACCAGCTACAGTCTTCAAAGACTGCTCTTCATTACTACTAAGTATTTTAAAATAATTATATAAATATATTTGTTTATCTCATAACAAAGTCAATGATGTATTGCACATGTTTTTTTTACTAATTTACTCCTCAAACTTAATTTTTATTTATTTATTATTATTAATTGTTAATCCAATTATTTTTGATAAATTTCCTCATTCTCCTTTCTTGTAACTTCGTAAAAAAATTTCGCGTGCTCATACCTATAAACATTTTTTACGAGATGTTTGGAAACCAAAAAGATGAAAACTTTTCTTTAAATTGAGTAACTAATGCTACGTAGAAAAGCGTTTACATATCATAGATGATTTTCAATAGGTTTAATAAATAAAGTATATGAATCGTTGGTGCATTAAACTTAATGTCCTTCGTTAGTCGTGATAACCTGATAGTCATATTTTGGACAAATATAAAATAAATAGGTACTCCTAAATTTTTTTTAGGTTCATTCCGGTTAGGTTCAAAATATACTATTGAGTACAAGAATAAACATTATCGAGTTCTTTTTCATACTAGTAAGTACAAAAATAGGAATATTACAAACCGACACGTTTAATCCATTACGATCCGTTTTATGCAAGTCCATAATTTAAAACTGCTGAAATTTCTTTCGGAATCCAAAATATGCAAATCATTCAACACTATCAACGTTTTCGAATGAGCCATTGTATAAATTTATGCTTATAATCTTTTAAGCAGATCGGCAGCCTGGGTCCTTGTGAGAGAAAACAAACATTGAATCTGTCTATTCACTCCCTTCATAGTAACTACTTTAGGGTAGGTTGAAGAGTAAAATATGCGTGGTTTTAATAATTAAAATTTTAAAACAAATTCATTAATGTCTATATGTAAGCATTGCGTTTCTACATTATTAATTAATAGTTATCTATCAGGCCTTTCTAAGTAGATACAATGCATGGATGGAATCGGACTACTTATAGTCAATAAAATCAAAACAGGAATTCTTTGTATTAGTAATTCTGAGGGTATTATATCGGGGTGTCAGGGTTATCATCCACCCTTGAGCCAGCTAACCTCCTCTGTTCATGGCGCATAATGCTGATTCACGAGAGCGCAAAGGTTGCTGTCCTTCCCGTTAGAAGTCACCGGGCTTAGTATTCTATAATTTAATCCCAAAGGTAAGACACGTCAGTAGGGTTATTTACCTGCCTATCTAATAACCACACTCCTTCTAGAATGAAACATGATTTTTTATACGTATAGTTACAGCTTCGGAGTTACAAATAGATTTTCCGCTTCCTTCTCGGCTAAGAAAGAAACGGTGATGCTATTTGTATTGCGGATTTCGATGAACGACGGTAACCATTACGACCAGATACGACTACTCGTGTCACTTATTGAAGCAGAAAACTTTTTATTCTGCAAGATAGAGTAATAGACGGTATATTGCCAGACAGGTAGCGTCTCCAACAACACTGGAATATTTTATTCATGGCTCTTGACGCGCGAAGTGGCACAGAGTAAAAACTTATTTCTTAAAACATTTATGCGTTTGCTGAACAATGTTTAAACTTTGAAACGGTAAGTAATAACTTGAACTGGTTAAGTGTATTAGTTTTAGTTTAACTTATTTATTTGCGTTTTATTCAAATTTTTTTTTAAGTTGAATACTTCTATTAGGAGTTGAAGTTAACTGGACTGCAATAAATTTGGTTGGTTTTCAGCTTTATTTATATCCACTTTTATGTGCACATGTACGCGTTTAGCTTGATCTATTCATTAACGATTGATTACAACCAATTCTGTCTGTAAACCTTCTAAAGTCAACCGTGAAATTGTTTACGTTTTCGGATGCAGTCTCAGAGAACCAGTTTTGCTCGGCAACACGTCAATGATGACTTGCTATTATGGGTCGTGGTGATCATTCATTATTAAGAGGCTCATATGTTCGTTTGCTATTAACACAAAATTAATAATAAAAAATAAACAATAATGAGAATATAATTAACCGTGTATAGACGTACGTAACACGAGGAATATTATTTACAAGTTACTGGTTTAAATGGTAGTGTTGAACCCGCTTGCAATTCCATTAATTTGGCGACCGACATATATTAGAAATTAAGTAAACAATAATTGCATAATAATATGTATCACTTAGATTCCACAAGCTGCAAAAGGGTTAGGTAATTAAGCTACGTGGCTAGTAACTAAGTCAATTTAAAATAAATTCAAAGGATCGTTAAAAACATCTAAGCTTATATTTTTATAGTATAGTAATTACCAACCATAGTCACCTCATAGGAAATTAGTGTTACAGCAGTGGCAGTTAACATGTAATCTCGGTATTAAGATAAACATAACGGTTATTAAATGAATAATGCAATAATACTTACCTAATCTATCTATTGTTGTATAGAACAAAACAAAGTATCAGTCTGCCTGTGTGTTTACCTACTAGGGTAGAATAGGATGGGAGAAATATTCCAAACCTGTAGGAGTCAGTTACAGACTCGATTGTTATTAAAGCTGGAAACTTTATAGGCAACAGTGACCATTTACCACCGGGTGGCTCGTCTGCTCGTTTATCGGCTAATTACACAGAAAAATAACAACATCGAGCATTTCTTTATTTGCAGGTTTCCTTGTATGTAGATATACATAAACCGATATAATAGATAGATATAAATAAACTATAGCAAGAACATATCTATTTCATATGAGACAGGAGATATCTCCTATTCTTGCTATGGTTTATTTTGTGAGTTCTACTATGAGTTCTATAATAATCGTGCAATCCAAGGGACAGATACCTGTATCACAGCATTTCCTCTATGATAATGACGTCAAATGACAATGGTTGCAAACAATTCCTGTCCCCTGTTTGTACCGATGAGTAAACCATTGTGTTCAAACAATAAAATTCACAATCTGATCTATGTATGACGTATCTTTGAAGTGTGTTCATATGACAACATCTTTGTTTTGGGTGCGTTGAATGAAACATAACGAGGCATCGTGAGGAACCTCGCTTTTCACGTGACAAAATCATCTTTTATCAAAAAGCCGTCGACTTATATGCAAATTATTTTTTTCCGTTTCATTACAACCCATAATTGCCAATTGCTGGGTTCGAGTCTCCTCTCACAATGAGATGGCTTACAATAGAAACAGTTTAAATGGGCACTGAATATGATGATTACCTTTACTTTTAATATGACGGGATGCACGGGAAGCACGGGATAAGTAGATGATAAATGTAAAAAACATGAATTAAATCTTTATTTTAACTGAAGGTCGTAAGACACAGTTCTCTGACTGCATTTTACATTTTAGAAGCGATTATAGTCAAGTGTTTTACTTACAGCAAACAGTTCAAGATTATCTAATTTCTTAACGCAAAAATATTACTTTAACGTGTTGCTGAAACTTAAAGTCGCGTATTGTTGTTTTTAAATTAAGAGTGAAGAATAGGTTTCTGGGCGCTTTATCATCCAAGACTTCATTTCTACTCACCATCAGGGGGTTTTTAATGAAATATTTACTTAACTAGAAAAATATATATAGAAGGATTTAGTAAGTACTAGCTTCGCTTCACTTCGGAAAGACTACCTTACGCTTAAAAATAGCATCTGTATTTTTCTGGGTATTTCTCGTTCTATGAATTACAAATTACAATATTAATTTATAACTTTTTTATTTATGGACGGGTTGCAATGAAACAAACTCTTAAATGTTAAGTGATGCTTATTGCAATTCATTAGTGAAAACCAGAACAAAATCGCCTAAGGCGTTTCTGAGATTAGTGGGAACAAACGCACAGACAAAACGACAAAAATTCTAACAACTTCTGATTTGGGTTTTATTTCGTTAATAAATGCCCGTAATAATGTTTTTTCGTCATATATCGTCCATGTACAGAAAGCGATCAGTTAGAATTTCGTTATTAGTATAGATAGATAAAAATAATGACCAAGTAACGTTTGTTGTTTGTTGTGTTTAACGAGCAAACTCTTTCCTTTTCCTCTTTACTGTGTGTTAAAATATTATTGTAGACAATTTGACAACAAGAAAACTAAACGACAGCGTGAGATTAACTTATTGTTTCAATGTCAGTGTACTTTAGGTCGATTTAGTGATAACCATCGCACACGGTGTCGCCAAATGCCACGACATATATATTTTTTAAAGTATATGATATTCATAAATTTTTAAGGATCCGTAAATTTATGAAAACTGAAACCTTCATTATTTAATATAAGCTTTTACTCGTGACTTTTTCCCCATGGATTCAGAGTGTATTATTGATTCCATTAATGAGAAAACTCATTTATATATATTTTTTTATGTTACTTTATTATAAAACAAAATTTTGGAAAAAAAGTAGTCTATATCCTTAATCAGGCTACAAACTCTGTCTATGTCAAATTTCATCACAATTAGCCCAGCAGTTTGGCTGTGAAAGTATAACAGGTAGACAGCCAAAGAGACAGAGTTACTTTCGCATTAATAATACACAATCTCGCATTCTTTAATTCTCTGAACATATTTCGCGGTGTGGACATGTTTTCATTGAAAGGCTTGTAGTATAAGGCAAGTTGCAGGCACAAGACCTCGCGGCAGTTCAATGATGCGCGGGACAGACGGTGTCAAGGTAGCTGTGGACACATCCGTTCACAGATGTACGCGAAAATCAGTATTTCGACAAGTGAAAAGTGCGACAAATTGTCAAGCATGCCATAAGCACTTCAATATGATCACGCCCGCTCTGCTAAGATCACGGGGACTAAGAAAAATAGATTGATTAGCTTCGACATTTTTTATCCCGATAATGGTAATGGCTGAAACTTATATAAATAATATTTTAAGAATCTAATACTTAGCATTCGATTATATAGAAAAAAACAAGGTATTTTTTTATAAACTAATGAAAACACACAGCCTTCCCTCATTGCATTCCGAAAACCGATTACAATTCTTATAGCAATGTTATTTAGGAGTTTAATGTGAGAATTTATAAAATTTGAAATCGAAGCGATTCAAATTGTTAGCTCTGCCGCACACATTCTTTACGCTAACAAAAAAAAATTACATCTGTTGCGACCGTGTCAATTATTGTATCGTCCGTGCAATGTCGATGGTTTGCGATAACAGGCGATTAAGTTTCAGTTAGTCGCCGACAGATTTCGCAGTGCTCACAATAAAGTTACCGGAACGAGGGAGATTAAAAATCGAGCGACTCGCAGACAATGAAAATGTTTTTCCACGCGCAAGTCCCTTTCATACGCGCTTTGTTTATGAAACGAAGTTCGCAGTTTTCCCTCTATGTGCTTCATCGTGATTTCTCTTGGTAAAGATATTACTAATGAATATTCCGTTCTGATAATCCTGCTGTTGTAGTTCTATCACATTTTTGGCGAGAAACGATTCAGTACTTTAAGTATATTAATTCTAATTTCAAACAATTTATATTAATCTATTTTGTATTAGAATGTAAATATTAACTTCAGCATGAAAGCACGCAAGATTGTTCCGGGATGCGTTGGTACGATCTGTTACTTTATCATATAGTATATGTCGGAGATGGTCATTAGTATACACGTGAAACGAAACTCAGCACGATAGCCGAGTGATGGCAGCACCGCCGCGATGACGTCGATACTCGGCTAACATCGTGCTACAACAGAACCTAGCTAGTGGAGTGACGCCGGATGGAGACACAGTTTACATTCTGCGGTCGAAGAGATCGGTTCCTCCGCACTGGGAACTGTTACTGATTTCGTTTGCCTGGTGTGAAGTGTTTGTTAACAATTAATTAAAAGTGTTAAACGATTATACGCCCACGCTATGTTCGACAATGCTGCTAAAACTACTGGCGTTTGCCGACATATATAAATATATATATATATATCTTTTCTGACAAGAACCTAGCAAATGAACTATACGATGAGTCTACAAGCCTTACTATAGAAAGAAAAACGATCGCTTTCTTGTGTATTTATAATAACATTTATAATTTTGATTTTATTCTGAATTAGAACGAAATTTGGTCTCTTACTGAAAAGCAAATTTCGCGAAAGCAATGGAAAATCCTATAGTATGAGAAATAGCAGCGTTTAATTCATAAAAACTTATTGCTTTTTTAGTTGCCAACAACTTTGCCCTTTTATCACTCTATTATTACTATATTATTATTAATATAGTTAAATTATTAATGCTGTATTAAATATTACTAAACTTCGCGTAATTGGGAGATTACGGTTGTACATATGAAATGGAATGGAACGGAATGGAACGGAATGGAACGGAATGGAACGGAATGGAACGGAATGGAACGGAATGGAACGGAATGGAACGAAATGAAATGAAATGAAATGAAATGAAATGAAACGAAATGAAAAAATATTTTATTCGAAGTTGGATTTTACAAACACTTTTCGAACGTCAAACTACGCTATCGCTTCAACAAATCCCTACTGTGAGTGGTCTCGGAAGAAGAAGCGGCGAGAAGCTCCAGAGGAGTTTTTTTCCTACTCACAGTTACAGAACTCACTTTAACTGGCTCAATATTAAACTCATGTCCAAGTCTTATCCTGAAAGTAATAATCAAGTTTGTAATAACCTTTCCACATAAGAACGTTTTTGACGTGACTTTTAAATTTACAATATGGCATTTCTGTCAATTTTAATGCAATTTTATTATACATACATATTTACACATCTACCCATGAAAGAGCCACCAGTTTTGCTTAGTCTGTAATTTGGAACAATCAGTTTAGCTTTATTTCTAGTATTAATATTGTGAACATTACTCTTCCTAAGAAAACTATCAGAGTATTTTTAACGTAAATAATATTATCAAAAATATATTGTGGTGCTACAGTTAATATATCAATTTCTTTAAAGAGATCTCTAAGGGAATCCCTAGGCCTGAGGTTGTAAATGGCGCGTACTGCTCTTTTTTGTAATATAAAAATCCACTGAATATCTGCAGCTGAGCCTCACAACAACAGACCATAAGACATCACACTGTGAAAGTAGCTAAAATAAACTAATCTTGCTGTTTCTACGCCCGTTAAGAGCCTCACTTTCTTAACAGCGTAGGCAGCAGAGCTAAGATTCCCTAACAAGATTTCAATATGAGGACTCCATTGTAGTCGTGAGTCTATAGTGATTCCAAGAAATGTGGTACAATTCACTAGTTCAAGCACTTTCTTATTTAAAGCAATATGAGATGGCACTTGTCTAACATTTGGTAAAGTGAATTTAATACATTTTGTTTTTTTAGCGTTTAACACAAGGTTATTACATGTAAACGAATGTAACACTTGCGAAACAGTATTATTTACATCGTCAAAGCATTGTTTTCTCCTATCTACTTTAAAAAGTAAGGAGGTGTCATCAGCAAACAATACAGTTTTACACAAGTCGCTAGTCAAATAAGGAAGATCATTAATATATATTAGAAATAGTAGTGGTCCTAATATTAATCCTTGGGGAACTCCCATGATAATTTTTGCCCCTGGGGATTCTTTTCCATTAATAACTACTTTTTGAATACGCTTAGAAAGATAAGATTTTATAAGGCTAACTGATTGTGTGGAGACACCATAATGCCTAAGTTTATTTATTAATATATTATGGTCGACACCATCGAACGCTTTTGAGAGGTCATAGAATATACCAATAGCATCCTGCTTGCACTCCCAAGCATCAAAAATGTATCTAAGTGCTAAGCCTGCATCAGTGGTATTTTTTTCCTCTAGAAAAACCAAACTGATTAATGTGAAATAAATTGTTTATTGAAAAATGTGATAGTAACTGATTGTAAATTATTTTTTCAAAGATATTACTAAGGGCTGGTTAGATGGATATGGGTCTAAAATTAGTGAGGTCGCTTTTATCACCAGTTTTAAAAAGAGGAATTATTTTAGCATGTTTCATTAGATCGGGGAAGATGGTAATCTTTAATACATTTATTAAAAATAATACCTAAATGAGGCGCCATGGAATAAATTATTGGTTTTATTATAACTGTGGAAAGACCACATTGATAGATTTGAAAGTTTTTATAATTGCATCACAAGTGATGTTTTTAGGAAATGAATGAATGAATAAATGAAAAAAAATGAAAATGAATGAAAAAAAAATGAATTAGGGCAATTATTAACACATGATTCCATGGTAGCCATAGCAAGTTGAGGGCTCGTAATTGAGTTTCTTGTAATTTTATGTGGTATTTTCGAGAAGAAATCCTCAAATGCGACAGCAACTGCGACATCGGAAGTCACATTCTCGTTATTGACATTTAAAGCAGAACTATGATCATTTAATTTTACTTTACCCGTTTCCTTATGAATAATGTCCCAGGTAGTTTTGACTTTGTTTGAAGAGGTCTTAATTTTATTCGTAATGTAAATAGATTTAGCTTTATGTGTGAAGCATAATACACAACTGACATAACTTTACATAATTTAAGATATACAGTTAAAAAAAACAATTTAATAGTAAAATGTACCTCCTACTTTAAGTGTAATATAAAACTTTTTTATCTACTTCCATGCTTTAAATCCTCTATAAAAGATTCTGAAACAGTTAGCTTACTGCCAACATTAAAACACCCAATGACATAATAATCATTATATCATCCAAACGGATGATATAATGTTGTACTGAATTTCATTATAACACTCCTTTGTTTCTTTTGGATCCCTTCTGTGCAAAGGGTTTACTCAAAAGACAGCCACATTCTTACTGTTCGATGTGTGGTATCTCTATGAATTAAAAAAAAAACATATGTATGAATTTAAAAAAAGAACATTGTCATTTACGTGCGTTTCACTACCATAACGCCGTGCGCCGTAAAAAAAGTAGGGTATTCGAATCCCCGTCATTTTTCTTCGATATTTTTATTATTTTGTTTACAAATAAATGAGCAATAGTGTTACAAAAATGTTTACTATACAAAATGTAATTAATACTTTACTACTACAATAAATAGTTATTTCATTAATACTTAGTTTATTTGTATATACTCAGTATTGGATGATATTAGGTTACTAAGACTAGCTGTTTTAATGTTAGCAGTAAACTAACTGTTTCAGAATCTTTTATAGAGGATTTAAAGCATGGGAGTAGATAAAGTTTTATATGCAACTGTTGATAATTAGGTATTAAAACACTCATGTGATACTATTATCATACTCAGCTTCGCCTCGTGTGATAAACACGCATTCTTGTTTTAATACCCCTTATTATACAACAGTTGCATAAATAACTAATATATACGAGTACACATACAATGCGTCTTTTTTTTATTGTATAAGTAAATGTTTTCTGTGATAATTGATCGATTGTGCGATCAGTATCGATATTAAGTGTTTTTAAAACTCAACTCTCATTGTCATATGTTACATAAACGTATCAAGAAAGCTCAAGTGATTAATGATCGTGGTGTACCGCCATAGTGATAGGAGAGGGGTTTTAAAATTGTACCTATACACATTTTATTACCTTTGCTTCTGTTACAATATCATTCAATTTCTGTTATTCTTATGAGCTCAAAATGTCGGTCTAACTTGCACATACTCATAATAAATAAAATAAACAATTTGATAGCCCAAACTTACGTTTATGCCGTCGTCGGTATAACATAATTTCTAGGCACTTAACTTACTTCGAATGGGTTTGATAGACGGAGGTAACGCTCAACTTCTTAGAGAAGTTATGAGAAACTATAGACAGAAATTAGCGTTGGCACTGGAAGTGATTTGCTGTGAGTTTGTTAAACTATCAGTGTTGGGAAACTAAGTTTCCGCGCTACATTGTGTCAATTAGACTTTCGCAGCATATGATACGTTTATTAAATATGTTTAACATATGGCAGTGGCAGCTTTTGCTCCTTTATAATAATGTGACCATTGTAACGTTTTACGTAGTTCTTTAACCGAACCAATGAATTTATGGTACACAAGAAGTTTCCCTTTTGAAATATCTTGTTAGATCAAAATTACACATTTTCATAGTCGAAGTTGCCAATCCCGCAATCTTCCGTAGTGCAAAAGATTCATTGACATCCTTCGACGGATAGAACTTATCAAAAAGTCATAATATTCTCAGAAATTTTAACTTAATCGACACAAGTCGAAAAGCATGACTTAAATGTGGTAAATTTTTTATCTATAGTCTACGCAACGTGGGTTAAGTAATGCGATAGAAATGTTCTCCTTACATACACAGATCTCAGTACGGCAAGCACCCGTAGGTCGTATCAAATTAAATTGGCTGGGAGTCGTATGAACTGCTTATAGAGAAGAAACATGAACTAACGATAAGGTCGTATGCTATTTTATAGAACTCTTGAGGATTAAATGTACTTAGATAAGCTTATATCATTATATTCTAAAGGTACGTGACTATTATATCGAATATCTTTTATTTTAGCGACTTATGAAATGTGACAATACTAACCATATGGAAGGCACAAAGATAAATATATTTTCATTGCTATGATGCATATTATTTGTTAAATTTTGAGGTCCATACAGTATTAGATTCGCGTGTTTCCCGTAGCAGAAGTAGATATTCAAAGTAGGCTATCATTGCTTTTAATTTATTGCTTAGAATTAGGTATTTCGTAGCTTTTAAGGTCATTTATTTTTAAAATAGAGTCAGTTTATATTCTTGCTTAAAAATTGCACATGAAGACAACTAAAGCTATACAATTATAATGCTCATGCACCTACCTCGGCTTGTAAACTTGTGGCTAAACAATAATCTTGGAATAAGCTGTTACTAAGTACTAAAGTTAAGCTTAAACTTGGTCTAAGTTTGTCGCCTCTACATAGCAAATGTACAACACTTAGCACAATTGTACGTAGCAAATAGGAATTTAACTAACGAATGTTTTCTGAAGTTATTGGACTTGTTTATCATCCAGAAGTAATGTCTCAATCTTACAAGTAGTTTTAAAATCATAATCTACAATACTTTTTACCTCGGGAAACGGATCTGTTTCCGCGGGTTAGGACATCAAAGTTAATTATAAGGACATTCTATTAAAAGTCAATAAAATTTTGACTGCTTGGCTAAAGCTATCATAATAAATTAATAGGTTTCACACACAGTGCTATTTTTTATACGCAAGGTATAGGTTTTCTAAAGCGAAACGTGGGCGGGTTTCTAGTTTTAGACATAAAAAACGTCCTTTGATCGTGTACTGAACCAAAAATAAATCGGAGGCAGTCATGAGGACTGTCGACAGAAGTGAAAACTTAAAACTAAAAATAATGTTTGAATTTAGATTACATTAATTTAATTGTCATGTCTATCGGCACTCCGAGCAACATATGTATGTTAATGTATAAACAAATATTATGTATAAACATATATGGTTTATTTATTACCTATAACATATTACGGCTTCGAAAAGCCAGTAGGTAACGAATATAAATAAATACAAGTTAATTAAAATAATAACGAATATATACTTGTATTATTTTGAATGAAGATTTTATATATTTAACTATATTATGTTTATTTATATTTTGATATAAATATATAAACAAATATACCTTGAACATGAACATGTTGCTAACGCGAACCCATAAGATTGTCTCCTACACACACAACAATATAACACGCCCATAGAAGTTTTCATTTCACAAATTTACCACCATTATCAGAGATCTCAAACCGTCTGCCTATGATCCAGGTAGTTACGTATTCTGTTTCCATTTTCAAAAGTACATCCTGCCAGCTTATTCAGTTAATCGCTACGACACTGTACAACACGGACGTCACAATAGTTATATGTTACGTAATGGATACTATTTCATCGTTCAAGTGGAAGCTTAATTACGAAAAAGGTTACACTTATCGATACGAGATAGATGGTTCATCTATCTAATTTCAATAACATCCTTAACTTAACATTCACCAACCCTAGATAGGATAAAATTTACTAACCAATCTTTGAAAATATGGAATCAAAGCTTAAACTGGTATGCTTTAAGTTATCAAGATTTTAACGTTTCATGTGAATTGTCATTCGGTAAGTTATTAACGTTACTTTTGAGTACGGAAATCATTAATGAATAGCAATGTTGATTACTTTAATAGATTACTTACAACTTACGCTTTATTGTTTACAAAAGACGGTCTTATTAATAAAGAACGATCTTATTCTTTTCTATATTATTCAGGTTTCTAGTTATCCAATTAAATCCATATACAGTATAGTACATATAGCTTTAAGGTAGTTTTACGCTTAAGTTTTACAAGCAGTTCTTACGACGTAGTTTAGTACAATGGTTTTGAAGTTACTTATCAAACATTGTAATTGTAAAGAATACTCACGTTTTTTGTATTTGATACTGACACTTTTAAATATGTCACATTTACTATGTCAGAATTAAAATGTTTAATGTCCCTGTTGATATATTGTAAATTGTTCGATGTAAAGAGTTCTATCAACACTTGACCCAGAGATAACTTACCGTGCTCGTGCTGCACCGTGCAGAAGATCGGATGATGCTACAGCAAACAAGTCCTCGTGTTGGAGGCTTTTTTACCACTGAATTAATCTCTACTGTGCTCGCGTATGATTACCCCTGCTAAACAGCGGGGACCCCACAATTTTCACCGGGGGACTGTCGTTCCCCGGAGTTCCAAGCCCGAGTAAAAAGGATGACCCTTGAGGCCCGTAGTCTGTCGTCACCCAAACCGAAGAGCGGTGGCGATGGAAGAACCCGTTGTTGTTGTTGGCGTAAGGTATTTGGGCTGTTTAGCCGCCTAATTGGTTACCACCCTCTATCTGGAATCAACCATTCTAGCCGCATTGGGGCTGCTTATAATACTCTCCCCCATCCCAGGCTAGCAGAACAGGTTGTCGTAAAAGGTGACAGAAGCCAGCCTGCTTGGTGGTATGGCTTCGCGTATGGATTATATTATCAGTATATTATTAAGTCATTAATATTATTACTGTTATTATTATCTTTCTGTGAAGCCTGCCTGGCTAGCTACCACCCTCCTGCTTGAGTCAGCCGCCAAACGACTCGTCTTGTTCCGGCTGGGGGCTTGAGAGCCAGTTCTTTCTTTCTTACCTTCTCGTTTCCTGGCCGATAACGCACCAGTGATACCATTGGTTTTGCTGATGTCCATGGACGACGGTGACCACTTACCATCGGGTGGCTCGTCTGCTCGTTTGTCGCCTATTGTCATAAAAAAGAAATTAAAGGTTTTTCGTGTTTCGACGTGTTGTGTAATAACCAATTCTCCTGCTTTAATCTTGGCCGTTAATGCGTGATGCCTTTACCATTACAGACGTTTCTGGGCCGGGATGACCACAAGTTAGCAGGGACAGTCTTAAGTATATAAAACTGCAGAACAAAATACATAGTATGCGAAGTTTATAATTACAATTTTGTAAATGTAAATTTTAATAAAGAAAACTATTACGTTTATACACATAATTATGTTTCTTTTTCCACTTGTTCTGTACCGTATTTAACTCTAGACGGTGGCTGATTGGCAAATCGAATCCTTTTGACATTTAGCTCCAGACTTCCAAATCGAATTGTCTCGAGTATTTTACGACGCTGAGAAAATATTTGATAATTGAGCCAAGCAAATTGGTCGACTTTACCGCTGTGAAACTTAAATACATTTTGACACGATTATGGGTTATAATTTTCTCAAAAGTTTTAATTCATTAATTTCTACAGAATTTGGGTTATTTATTAATTTAATATACTTACTTCCGACTTGCCTAATTTTGATATGGCGTGTAATACTAATTACGATGGTATCAATTTCCTTTTCTGTGGATAATGTACCCGTGATATAAAACGTTAACACAATATATGGATCGACGTTCAACAACATCATATTATCAATATACTTTAATAATTTACTACTTCACAGAACAAGATTAAATTCATTTATTGGTTGAAATTATCATTAGATCTTCATATATACACTTCGTATGTCAAGATCAAAATTATTTTATAGGTGAAAAATTATATTATAAGGAATTTGACTACTTTACTTTTGTGAAAACAGGCAAACGAAAAATCAAATTGGTTTTAAAATGCTCTTAATAAAAAATAAGACGGTATTGTCACCACTTTTTAATAAAAAGTTAAATCTAGTTCTAAAGTGTGGTATAGTGTTCTACAGTAACATTTTTTTGTAGGTAAAAATCGATTAATTGTGAACCTTCTATCACTTCTCTTGAAAGAAGATAACGATACATAAATTATGTATTATTTATACATCTCAGAAGTGTATTAATTGCCGATATTTCGGCCCATTTGCATGGATCGTGAACCCGATTAAAATATTATGATAAGGTGACAGATGACATTCAACACTAATCTATACTTCTATATAAATCTGTAGGCTCGTCTGTAATTTTAATTTTATTGACATATTTTGTGATAAATATTTATTTTATGACTTACTGACCCAAATTCTACCATTTTCAAAATTTTCGTCTGTTTCTATCTTCCATTAGAAATTAAAAACTTTTGATCAATTTGGATGAAAATTTGTTTAAAGGAAGAATATTTCATTATATTCGTATTTCTTCAACAGTCATATTCATTTGCTCTTTTCCATGCGTGTATGTATTTGTGTCATAATATTACTATGCTTTTATAGATTTTTATTCGTTATGTGGACTTGTCATTTAATTCGTTATCATTTGCTTAACTATTCATAGGTTATGTAATTTTGTTTTTTAATAGGTTTTCATTTGTTTGTAACATATAAATTTTTTATGCATGTAATTATCTTATTAAATATTATTCTTGAGTGTTGTGTTAAACTGTATGAACTGTGGAATGTTATTGGACAGATAAGAATAAATAAATGAATATTACAGATGCAATAAATTTTGCGGTGGTAAACTATGTTAAAATAAAACATTAAACTATTGAAATATCTCCTCAAAGAAGTTGCGGGTGTTTGCTAGTACAGATCTAATATTTTGGTTACGTATATTAATCTGTCCTTGGCCTAGTTCAAGTTTGAATTTTGGAAATATACAACAGCGGTGATAATGGAAGAAAAATTGGAATAAACGTTTTCAAAATTTGATTATTAGAAACAATTACATTTTACAAAGTAATCACCAGTGTAGAGTTTAAATAACTGTCTATAAGTAAAATTGTATGGAGATTCTGTTCCGTGTCAATTTAAGCATTATTAAGTCATGTAAGAAGGCTTTCTAGTCTCCTGCTACCTTTTAACTAACCCCACCAAGAATCCGTCCTGGCATGGTATAGGGCGGACGAGACTACGTTAGTTCTGAAGAAGGATCAATGCCTTACAATGAACTGCTAATGGATTTGAGTTTTGTCCGCCAAATTTCAGTCTCCATTGTAAATTAAATCAAGTCAAATTCAGTTTCTTTAGGATTAAACAAAGAATTACCTTTCCTTATTAATTACGAACAATAGATTATGTCTATTGACCCCTGATAAAAGTACTCTTGAATCTTGAAACATTACTTTTAAAATATAATGAGTCGAGTTTGAAAACTGGGATGACTAGTAGTGAACGGGTTTTGAGTGGCTGAAGCTCTGGTCATATGTCAGATGAGTCATTAAACTACAGTAAAACGAGGGTAAAGGTTCGAGTCATCTAACATAACTCGCAGGAAACTCTTAAATAATCACCTTTTAAAGTTTCACAATGTGTCAAAAAGTATGTAGACAAAAAAGTGAATCACTTTATATAACTTTGTTCACTGTGGTATTTCATCATTTTCGCAAACCAGTATTTCAAAATGAAGTAATCGAATGAGAAGGAAGTTCGCGAGAGGGTTATTAGGTGTTTTATACAATTAATTGTCGTTCGAAATATCGCTCGCTCGTTGTTCGTGATTTAGTATAAAATGAGGCGAAATACTTTTGCCAGATGGAACCTTTTGTATACAGTTCGGGCGGAGATTTGTACACCTATTTAAGACATCAAAATGAAGTAACTTAGCGCATCCCCAGAGTGGATGCTATGGCTTAAAGTGTGACAAAATGATATATGTAGAAGTGACTCTTTGTAAATATGAATTATTTAGGTTTATAAAATAATAGTTAATATGTCTACAGCGCTATATTTTCGGGTCCTGTCACAGCTGTCAACGTTGGTCTAGGCAAAACAACGTAATGAAATAAATATAACCCTATATTGTGCCAGCAATTCATTGGTGACACTTTTACTGTTATGGATGCCCAGCGGCGCCGGTGACGACTTAACATAAGGGAGTTATTATTAGTGTCTTTTTTTGGCATTAAGAAAAAAAATTAAGCAAGCAAGGAGTGCCTTTGATTTGTTATCAAAAATCCACACACAATTCACGTTTATAGTTTAGAAGAGCTTTATAACAATCACATTTAAACGAACAAGCACAATGTTATGGTGTATCCAATGTCGCACGTGTGGGTTAGCACAGAATGGTTGATGTTCGATTCGATAATATTTTTTTATTTTTTCCTTTGACCAGATATCCTTCTAATTGTATAAAGAACGAATTGTTCGTGTGGAACCGAGTGCGGTTTATTGTTAACATATTATTATTTTTTATTGTTTTCCATCTTTATTTTATGATCGTATCACGAATATGATCACTCTTAATATTCGGCTAAGCCCAACTACATTATATCGATGTTGATTGTATAGATGAGATAAAACTACACGCGCCCCGTTGGACCTTGCCTGTTGCGTGAGTCAGGTAACGTATTCGAGTTAGGCGGGGCCAGGCATTTATGTCATATATTCCTAAAGGTTTGGCCTTGGGGTTTGCTTGTTTATATTGTCTCATTTTTGTATGTCATTCGATATTCGCAACTCAAAGTATCCTAAGTAAAGACGGAGGTACAAGATAATCAATAATTATTTGTAATTTAAATTCGTAGGAGTTATATTTAAACTTACTGTGTTTTTCCGTTATAATGTGAAAGTAGCACTCTTAATTTCCTCATTTAATATTGTTTGGACCAACGAGTAATTATCTCCGACACTTGTTTTAAGTAGATTTATTAACTGTTCATTAAATCAAAAAGCTCGTAAGTAAAGCGCGTGCGGATTGAAATCATATTCTCACGTCTGGAAAATAAACGAAATACCTATATTAACGAGGTTACTAATTAAAATTAAATCATTTATTAGTTTTGGTAACGGGGTTTCAACCATTGGTTTGCAGTCTACCGCATGGTATGGGTTTTTTTGGTAATTGTACCGGCTTTGAAAGTATTTCACCGTGGTGTTCCAGCGGGGGTTTAAGGACAATGTATCGGAAATGGCTATGTACTAAAGGTTATGTTTCTAAAAATAATTCCTATCAACACGTTTCAAAATATTTTAATAATATTACTTTTGAGTCCTACCCTTTCTCTCTACTACTGTTTTATATATTGCCTAATGTAGCATTGGTCCATAGTTTTATCTCTTTATTTGGGATTTTTTTGGTCAGTACATTTACATTGATGAGTAATTATATTATTACAATTCTATTATTAAGACTTAAACGCTATATAGATGCAATATAAAATATTCATGTTTAACTTTAACATCTCTCAGAATCCAATTAATCATTTCGAGTCGATTTGACAGTGTCTGAGGCACAAGTCTCGGAACAGGTACCTCTTGGTGGAGTTCGCTGGGCCACCCAGGTTAATCCCGACGCTACTTACATGGTGATAGAGTACTTCGCCCAGGCTAACTACCACCCTCCTTTCAAAGTCGATCGTGAAATGTTTCACACGTGTTTCGGTCGCAGTATCGGAGAGACGGTAAAGACGCGGCTCTCCCGCTTCCTTTTCGGTTGGCGACGCATCAATTAAGCCATTGTGATTGCGATTGTGACCACTATCCAAATACGGCTCGTCTGCTCGTTAGTGATTAAAAAAAAATTATTGATCTTGATGAGTACTCGTATTTGTATTAAGATTTAAGTAAACTACATAAGCGTAAGAACTTAGTTGAAATACTTCAACAACCCGTAAAAACCTTATTTGGGAAAAGTTTAAAAAAATTATTGAATAATTTATCAATTTTTGGCTTTTATGCGTAAATATAGCAAATTTCCGTTATTATATGGAACCCTATTTACAAAGATCCAAAAAACAATTACGCTCTTATTGATAACTTTTTCAAAATCATATTGAAAAAATCTTAAATCTTTATTTGATTATTTATTTTCAAGGACATGAATAGCAACTTTTATGTTGTAAGATGCATAAAATATCAATTTCAACACAAAAGTTTTCACTTACTAATTTCACTTTAGGTACGAAAAAAACCCTTGTCCTAAATTTCTAATTTCTGCAGCGAGCAACGATCTTTAAAATTTGAATTTATTTTTTTACAAACTTAAATTCTTAAATCCGTAACTCGATAATTCATAATTTATTACATCTAAATCAAAGTTTCGAACAATTATTTTTAGCACATTTAAATATTTAAAAAAAATTCCAAAGATTTTTTTCATTCTGCTTGATATAATAAAAATTAAAGGATTTTTTGTTATGTTTCAAATATCCATAATTAACAGTTTAGACTAAATAATACTTACTTAGACTTACAAAATAAATAATTGGATATATCTGAATTATGATACAGCAAGCTTTTAATCTTTCCGGTACGCAACTCCGAAAAATACCTTTTTTGCGGCAAAGCCAGTGATTAATTAGTTTTTGGTTCTTACTGGCTTAATCAACTTACATATGAACATTTTTGTATTTACAGCATCCAAATTCAAATCTTTTGTATGAACTTAAACATATTTTACAGGTTTAGTTATAATTTTTTACTTCTCCAATAGAATGTGATATTTTAACATAGCCGATTTTTTATGTAAGCGGATTTACTTAAAAATCTAAAACCTAAGACTTTTTAAGCAACATTGCTTTAGGACTTCTTATAATACTGAAATTTAGCTTACTTAGTCCTTAACGTTGATGTATACTGATGCGTTATGTTACATTTGATAGTCAAAATAACATCAATAACTTTCCAATATGAGACCCAGGTAAAGGTTGCTTCCGTTTCATAGGTACATTGTTACTTAGTAGTAGAATATCAGACAGTGACATACAACTATAACTTATAAAAGGGACACAAATTGTTTGGTGAAACAGGATTAAACACTTTTCCAACCTCATTGTAGAACGAGGGTGCATCACGCACGTGTTGTCGGATTAATTGAATGCCTCCCACCCCCTCTGCCCGCGCCGCCGCGAAACTACCGAAACAAACACGTAGGATATCTCTTCGTCGTGTATTCGTGGGATTCTACTCACAAATCCTTCCCTATGCATTATAGTTTTTTTTCAATGATATATTTTTCATACGATGTCTGCGGGCCGGCGCGGGCGGGACGAACGCGGGCCGCGGGGCGGAGCGGGGCGTGCGGCCTCTCGCGTTTAGTACAGCGCTCAGCAGGAGTGTCGAACGCTCGGCTTTGCAGTCGCCGACTTTAGTATTCTTCGTTTATTTTCTTTTCTATTCGTTTAATTTGTCACATCTTTCGGTATTTACTATCATGAAATTTTCCGTAGTCACCCAGTGAGTTAAGGGCATTAAAGTGTTCATTGGATTTTTATTTTGACAGTGTCACGTGCTAAATCGAATTATACCGGTTCCGGAGTTTTCAAGTGTTTATAACGACACGGCCTTCACTTACGGCAGGTAGAGCCGGTGAATCGTCAAAAGGTGCATAGTGTTTGGTTTTGCAAGTTATATGGATGTGTTAATCTCCGGTGAACACAATTAATTAGTGTTCCGCCGGCGTGCAAGAAGTTCCAATCGGCGATTCAAAAGTTTACACGGATTAATCCCAATTGGACTGTCCTCGGAAACTAGTGGAGTATTTTATGTGTAGTGAAGCCGGCGAGTGTTTATAACTTGTAACATAACCTTATTCAAAAGAGGCGCGCGTTGTTCGGGCATGCGCAGTCTGGTTCATCGAATTAATTATTAAGACTTGTAATTTTATAAACAAACTGCGTGTCTCGTGTTATTGTGCCGGGTCGTGGTACGACGTTAACAGGGAGTGCACGAGTTCAATAAAGTCGCGTCAGTAAATTGTCAAGCAACAGTTCTACAGTTTGGATTTCAAATCAAAATAACGTCTCTCACCTGTGGGATTTCGGTGTTTTACCTGCGCGCGCACGTAACTACTTTACAAAGGTGAGTGAGTAGTAGCACAAAGTAAACGATTGCATGTTGATTTTCGTATCAACTCTGTAGTTAACGAAGAAATATCTAGAGGTAAAGCGAAAGTTTTTTTCTACATTTTTTGCATACCGATCCGCGCTCCAGGATTGACCTGAGTTCTTTTTTTGTACCACAGACCCGACGCTTACTTTACCTTTCTTTGGGTTCTAACCGGCATAAGTATGACGTCATCTCATCACAGCATCCCGTGATTTTGCATCTCACTCTTACATTCCACTGGTCTCGTAGCTTAGAAGTTGTTTTGATATCTGCTCGATAAACTTTTTATGTACTTACTAAGATTTTTGTTTCCTTTGAACTTTTTAAATGTTTCAAATATCTTTCACGTTCACCTTATGAGAAAGTTCAATTTAGCATGGCGATTATTTTAATTAAAAGAGTGTAAATTAAAAATGTACATACGGAATGCCTCTCTCTTACCTATTCCCTGTTTTATTTCTTTTCCGACAACATTTATTTTAACTAGTGCGTTGCTAGTTTCGTGCCAGCCAGATTTAATTCGTTTTCTTTATGTTGTTAATACGGACCAGAGACGGGTCTGCAGCTTTATTGTAAGACATTTAAAATGAAATCAACTTGAGTGCACTTATTATTTATAATTGGTAAAAATATTTATACCTACACATTGAACTTAATTAGTTGGTCTACAATAAGATGTTAGGTATTTACTTTACGATATTCACGTATCAATTTTCACGAAATATTTATATATTCACTTACATAAACATACACATAAATACAAGAATTTTGATTCAATGATTGATATTTAATTTGTTTAATTTAAACTATTTAATTAAATAGTCAAGTACATAAATCTATTAAAAATGTAAGTATGCGATCATGTAATACGTTGACACTTAGTGTTACGAGTACATACGTACCTATTTGAATATTTTTATAAGACATGAGATACCTAAATAACTTAGGTTCTATTTTATCATATTTCTCAAATGCAATCGAATAGTATTTACAGGTAAATATAATGTAAAAAGCAATGCCAGGGCATTACTGATTAACTTGAACAATTAATACATGTATAATATGTACCTAAGATTGCCTTTTCTACTTAGACTAATTTAATAATCATGATGACGACACGACGTCTCGATAACTATACTTGACATTCGGTCGTCGTGGTCAGAAGCAGTGTTGCAATTTAGAACTTGAGTTACGGTAACACATGCTTATTTTGGTTATATTTTAGGTCACAAATGCATTACATACTAACTATACATCCGATACCAAGTGGTTATCGCCGACGCGTTTCCGGCCAAGGTACGAACGGGCCACCTGCTTATAAGTGTTTTTCTGACAACCGAAACTGGTAAAAATAACTGATTCTAAAAGGAGAGGGGTGGTTAGCCAGGTGGGAAAAAATTCCCCACCAATATTGTAACGTCGACCCCAACGATCACAATTAGGAACCGTTCGCCATAGTCTTTTGGGCAGTAGGGTGCCCCACGAGCAGCAAATGTTGTCTTAGACGCAAGCTTACTGATATATTTCTACTCGATAAATATTATACTCTGGTTGGGGTTATGTAGCAATTGACAATTTTATTATTTCGGTACAGCGCCATCGTGCGGGATCTATATTAAACTGTATTTTTATGTTCACATTTCAAAGTTGCTTAATTTTGTCCTTGTCTTAACTAGTGGTACTTTCAATTCTCTAGACACATATACAACTATACATATACAAAATTTACATCAGAGTGAAATTGCGCGAATCCAGTTTATACTTATAGGTTACCATATAGACGTATCCAGGGTATTAGTGTATTATTTATATATTTCATAGATCATTGGCAAACTTAAAGACACACCCATCAGATGAGTCTGTACTGTGACGCAAGTTCGACTTGACAGTTCTCGCGTTACATGAGTTTTGCAAATGACGCTTCTGAAAGGTGAATGTTCTGTGGAATGATGACGTTTATATTACAATACCAAATTGCTAGGTAACAAACTAACTAAATGTAATGCCTGCCAAAAGTTTACATGTTACTTGATTTTACGCTTCCGAGCGCCTGTACATTTTAGTCATGTCTATGTGACGCAACGTCAAGCATGAGCACTTTCATGGCGTGAACGCAGTAAAAGAGCGGGGCGGGCAAGCGGAATATATTGTAGAACAAGTAACCGTTGCTAGTGGAGAGGACATATTTTTCCCGTGTAATGAAGTCAGTTTTGGACAAGGGCAGAATTATTTAGGGCTGTATAAGCGTGCAACTCAAGAAGTGACAAAATAAGTATTTTCCGCTCGTCTGGCCCTTGCTTTTGACATCGAAAACCGAGTCTTTCGACTATGCGGCTATATATCCTCAGAATATAGTACTTTGGGCTTTGAGATTATTCTCACTGGTCGGGCAGCTCTTCGTTGTATCAAATGCACCTTGGTATTCTTCCCAGACTTAACCGCTCTCGTTTCCCGCGTTGCTCCCATTGTATTTAAGCTAAACCTTAAGGAATCTACGCCAAACCCGCTTTTGTAAATAAAATGAAGAACAATAAATAAGTAACTTCTTTAAAAATATACTTGAATAATCGTTTCTGGAGTCAGTTACAAAACGAAATAAGCGCTTGTGACAAGGTCAATGAACCAAGACTCGACGTAAGTTATGGTTACCGGAGAGGCAGACAGAATTAGAAAGAGAAAGATACATCATGATGACATATAATATAGATTTCAATAAATACGTGAGGTATTAATAAATTAAATAATTAAAGTAAAAATTGAAGTGCTTTATCATTTTCGATCATCTCGCTAGGCGTAACCTTTGACTGATTGTATAAATTATTTCGTTATAGACTTTAGTAAATTGTTCTATTTTTATCCTTTACTACATTATTTTATTTAAAAAATTGAATTATCCAATAAAATTATCTTGTAACTTGTTTATTCGGGTTATATTTTCGGTATAGAAAATATGTTCTAAAACCAAAATTGAGACTTAAAAAAACCTAAAAAGACGGCATTTTTATCAAATAATCAGGATTTTTTCACCAAAGGGCTAAAACGGAAACCTCTTTCTTTCGTTTCTTTTTGACCATCTGTTTGTTTGTTACCATTTACACACGGTCACACAGACGGACACCCATAAGCCCGGCACTTAAAAGAGATACTTATAATATATTATACTGATCAACCAGTATTAACTGGTTTTTTAGAACTCATTCGCTTCGGTTTATTTTAATTTGATTAACATTATTAACTTTATTTGTATTACAATGAGAAGATTGAGTACCCAAACTTAATAATGAAGTATATAATTTTCCTTCGTAGTAGAAAAATGTTTGTTAATAAGTTTTTGCTGTTTGTGCCACCCCCGGTGCAAGGAATCCTAGTCAGGGTGTGAAGACATCTACAGAAGTGCGTCTTATTTTGCAATTGTCTTTCAGCAGTCTTCGTGTTTCTTCGTATTTTTGACCACGAACGTCATGTTGTTTCGGCAATACATTGTTGAGAGGCAATAATAAAATTGGCATATTATCATGTTTCATTTCAATAAAATAAAAATAAATAAAAATCAATAAAATACAAAAATAAAACAAAAAAATATTTGACATTTGTTTTGTTTTAACTATAATAAACATTTGAGATTCATTTACGAATATAGATTTTAGTGCCTAGGAAATTACAGTCGAACGGATATGTTAGCGTGGATAGTAAAGCGAATCGAGAGTAAAGCGCGGCCACATTAGCAGTGTTCATTACAGAAGTCTTTTACGTGATCCTATTTAAAACTATAGAATCGTTTTTTTTTTTCAGAACAGTTATCTAAATGGTTTGTTTTAGTTAAATAGTAAAGTAAGTAGACCGTTGCTTGAATAATTGTGTGTGAAATTTATTCATAAAAAATGTACCTTTCCAGTCAGGGTTCACTTACAGAGAAGGCATTAATAAAATAATTATACAAATAATGATGGAAAAAAAATATTAACAGTAAAATTGAAAGTGATTTATTTATGCAGAAACTATAAAAAATGTTAATAAAATTGTAACCAAACGAAGTCTAAACCTTATATTTATTGTTATTTTTATAGGCTTCATAATAGATATAGGACCAGAGGCAAATTTTATACGGAATTAAAATTATCTGCATAATGACTACAGTGACGATCTCTGAAATGTGAAATAAGAAAATGTCTTAAAAAACTAAAATGTTTCTTAGTTTATTTCAGATATTTAAAAAACGCATAACGAATATTATATCTAAGTAATATCATTATTAATATTATTTTTAGTGTTAATATGATTAAATACATTTATTTATAATTATTTTTTATTTTCCATACAAATAAAATTTCGTCAATAGAAATTCGTAAAACATTTCCTTTATTTTGTTAAATGGTATGGATATATCGTTAATATTAATAGGGTCTTTCTAGATAATTAATTTTAATACGTTCGGTAGCATCGTAGCATAGTGATTTATCAATTGGTCAAGGTCAATTTATCAATCAAGTCTTCAGCGTGCAACATTTAAGTGTATTTCAATGAAGACGCGATATGCTCCAGAAATGTTCTGAACGAAGCCTAAAGAACTTGCTAATAGAGTTTGTCAAAGGAGACGGTAAGACAATTCAATCGAACGGAGTGTAACGCGTTCCCGGACATTTTATAACGGACATTTATCCCCAAAGGAAACCGTTAATTATACACACACACACATGTAATATTATTGTTCACTAGCGGCCAGCCCTGTCTTCGTTTAGGTTAAACAATTATCTTTCTTAATAGACGTTACGTAGTATAATCTATACTAATCTTAAAATATTATAAAATAAAGTGTATGTCACCATGCCTCTAGCTAATTTATAGCCTATGTCTATGAAGAATGCCTTTGTACGTTTCAAATGGTAAAATAATTCTCTAAATAATTGCTGTGGTTCAAGAGATAACCCGCTACATAAACCCGAACTCACTCTCTTTATTAAGAGAGAGAGCGAATTTTGGAAGTAATATTATCAAATTGATTAGATTATAAATCAGCTCCACCGAAACTATACTACCTTATTCGATCTTCTGGCAAGAAAACCTACGGTACACTTATTTTTTTTTATTATGTTGCAAGTGTATGACTAACCTAACCAACCTAGTATACATAAGCAGATCCAATTGGATTTAAACAACACAAATAGATTGGTTTGGTCATAAAGATGTCATTCTGTGTATTTTAGTGCTGATTGCGTAGTTTTCTAGCACCAAAAGAGCTAAGTAAAATTTATTCCCGAAGTGAGTAGACAATGTTTAGGAGCTAACGGTAAAGCTGCTTCAAATTTGGAAGTACATATATGTACTGTGAAGTGGTAGAGCTGTAGCTTATCCAGTTATAGTAGTTTCAGGGTTAGTGCAGAAAACACTCAAAAGTACAGAAGGAAGCATTCATATACTTCATTTGCAACTACACTCAGCAGTCGCGCTAGGGCTGTCAACTCCGGCTTATGACAAGAGGTCTGATATAAAAAAAAAACTTGTAATAAATAGGGTGAATTAAGGTAGTAGCACTGGTATCCAATAAAATAATTGAAATTTAATGTCATTTAATTTTTATTTTTTGTGGTTAGGGGAAATACTTTTTTCGAACCATCAAAAACCAAGCCTTTACATATAATACATCGCATAGCGTAATTACCAATTTTTTTAATTTTTTTTTAAATGTCTATTAATTTATTTACGGTATATGTATATCAGATTAATGAATTGATGTATTATTGAATCACCAAATTCTGTATGTGTACAAAAATAATAAGTCAGGGATTACCTTTGGCAATCAGTTATCCGTTGTTTGTTAATAGGCGGTTTATGTCTGATTCCACATACGGTAGTTTTGCTACGTGGTCAACAACACGGAAAGTGGCAATTACTGGTTCTAAGTCAACAAATATGGACGTAACGCCAGGGGTCACCATCGACAGTCGGAGGGCCCATCCTCATAGTTCCATCGTTCGATTACCGCCCGCTTGAACCCGAGTAACCCCCGGTCAATAAGGTATCGTTCCGTCCCGGTGCTGATTTGTTCCTTTTGGATGTAGGGAGCAATAGCTTTTAGCTAGATAGCCGGCGGCGATATCTTTTACACCTACTGGTAAAAAGAAGCAGTTTAGTCAAATAATGTCCATGCGCTTGTTTTTTTTACATAAAATAAGTTAATGCTTGACAACAATCCCACCTGATGGTAAGTGGTGATGAAGTCTAAGATGGTGAACGCACTAACTTATAAATAAGCTATTCACTCTCCTCTTGAAGACTCCCATATCATAAGCAACCGGGAACACTGACGCGTGCAAGTTATTCCAGGTCTTTGCTGTGCGCATGATGAATGAAGACGCAAACCGCGTCGTCCGTGTAGGTGTTACGTTCACTACGTAAGGGTGAATACCTACCATTCGTCGAGTTGTTCGATGGAGGAACACTCCTGTATTTCTCCTCCTCCTGGAATTCCTGTGCACACTCTAAAATGTACCCTATAGAAGACCGAGAGTCTGGCAACCCAACGCCTGTGCTCAAGGCTATGCAGATTGGTTTCAACCACATCTGGGTCACCAATGAGCCTCTTTGCATGCCTCTCCATCGAGTCCAACGTAGATAGATGACATTTGGCAGGACCAGCCCAAATGTGACAACAGTACTCCACACATGGTCGAACCTGAGCTTTATACAAGGTTAAAAGGTTAAAAGCTGATTCGTTGTGAAGTACTGTCTCACCTTCGCAAGGACCCCCAGTTTTCTTGCAGCTCCTTTAGCCTAAGATTCGATGAACTGACCAAAGTTGAGGTTCGACGAAACTTCAACTCCCAACAATTGAAGGCGGTCAGTGCATTCCAAGGATACATTCTGAAAAGTAAGAGCCAAGGTGAACGGGCTTCTCTTGGCGCTGAACAGACACGTCTGAGTTTTGGTGGCGTTAAATCTCACAAGATTGGCATCGCCCCATTCGGACGCTGCCCGAAGTGTGAGATTCATACGTTCCACCATGGCCTCTCTTTTGAACTGTATTTCGTCTCTACTGGCCCGAGGTTTCGGAAGGTATATTTCCACTACTGTGCTGTCATCTGCATACCCATAGATATCGAGCTTGAGCAGATCATTGATGTGCAGCAGGAATAGAGTAGCGGACAGAACGGATCCCTGAGGAACTCCGGCATTGGTAGCCGTCGATTGCGACGAACAACCATCGACGACAACTTGGAGAAACCGTTCGCTCAGAAAGTCCTTTATCCAAACGATAAGGCCAGAGGAAATACAATACGCTGGAAGCTTGCTTAACAGGCTAGCGTGCCAGACCCTGTCGAAAGCCTTCAAGACATCGAGGGAGACGGCGAGCGCCTCCCCGTTTTTCTCGAGGGCCTCGCCCCACAAGCGAGTGGCATATGCTAGAAGGTCTCCAGTCGACCGGTTTCGGTGAAATCCGTACTGTCGGTCGCTGAGGAGATCGTTTTGTTATAGGTATGCCATGAGACGCGGTTTCAATATACGTTCCATAATCTTACAGAGTATGGAGGTAATTGAAATCGGTCGATAGTTATTCGGATTAGCACGATTACTTTTTTTAGGCATGGGTTGTACGTTGGAAAGCTTCCAGGATTTAGGCACAATCCCAGTTTTGAGAGAGAGGCGGAACAGACGTGTCAAAACAGGAGACAACTCGGGTGCACATGCCTTAATTACAATCCCTGGAATTCCATCAGGACCACTGACTTTTTCCCCGTCTAGACAATGCAAGGTTTTGAAAACCTCCTTGTTTGTTATGCGGATCTCGGGCATGAAGATATCGCAGTGAGGTAAATCTGGTGGCATACTATTGCAAGCATCTAGACGCGAGTTTTCGGCAAACAGAGACGCGAACAAGTCCGCCTTCTCTTTAGTCGTATGAGCCCGAGCACCATCTGGTTTTACTAATGGAGGCAGTGTAGGTCGACAGAAGTTAGTCTCAACTGCTTTGCCAAGAGACCAAAAAGCTCTACTGCCAGATGGTTGGTCAGAGAGTTTTGCGGCGATATGTTGGATGCGGTTGAGATTCACCTTTTGTAATGCCTTTTTGTAAGACTTGGCGGCTAGGTTAAAGGCTTTCTTCTTCGAACTGGCATCCGTAGCTTTGCGGTCTCGAGCATCAACCCAAGATCAATACGCTGAATGTTTGCGCTTCTCAGCCTTAGCGCATTCGGCGTTAAACCAAGGGCGAATTTTGCCACCTACGGGGCGTTAGAAAAAGGGATGAAGTAATCTATTGCTTGACGTATCACATAGGTTATAGCATCTGCGCAGCTCGACGGATCTTCAGAAGAAAAGCAGACCTCACGCCAAGGATAAGATGCAAAGAAATATCGCATCTTATCCCAATCTGCTGACCTGTAATGCCATACTAGCCGGACACCGTGGGAATCGAGTTCAGGAGGGGAGTATGACGACACAGATTTCACCAGACAGTGATCAGAAGTACCCAATGGAGACGATACCTGCACGTCATATCTATCTGGATCGGTTGTCAGCAGAAGGACCAGGCAATTGGCTGTGTGACCGTCGACATCAGGCACTTTAGTCGCTTGCTCTACCAGTTGGGAGAGACCAAGCGACGTGGCAAAATTCCACATTGTTCTCCCAGCGTAGTCGGTCCTCTGGGATGGGAACAGCCAGTCCTGATGACACGCCTTAAAGTCCCCCAGAAAGACCAGTTGAGCCGTAGGGTGTCGATAAAGGGCCTCATCAGCTGCCACACTGAGGTGTTCAAACAACTGAGTTGTCTCGTGGTCACCGCTGTGCGATCGGTAGACACAGGAATAAAGGATCTTGTCGTGTATCTACCAAATCCCAAACTGTAGAGAAAGTGGGGTCTTCAAGGTGACGGAGACGCTGACAGCAGACGTCATTACGGGCGTACAAGTAAACCCCGGCACGAAGCTGGAAATTGTGTTCGATTGTGTAACCTGGATAGTCTAGGTACGCCACGCTGGATGGATATCCAATCTGCGTCTCCGTTAGAAAGAGCAAGTGTGGCTGCACAGTCTCTAGATGGTGGTGGACTGAAGAGACAATAGAGTGCAAGCCAAGTATATTTGTGAAGTACATTTTAAGTGAGGTGAAGTGCAGCCGTTATGGAAAATACATATTTGTCCTCTTGCTTTTCATAAATTTAAATTGGACGGAGTGAATAGGATGGGGAATGGCAGTTGAACGAGACATTGCATCGTTGACCCCACGATAGAGTCATAGAGTCTGTGTCGCTGCGTCATTGGGGCCTGAGCTTGGAGACTGCGGGGACGCCCGAACCCCCCCCCCC
>PDGT01000168.1:13122-38378 GCA_003671415.1 Megathymus violae | reverse complement strand
CCGGAGATCGCCATCAGGTCCCCTCTTCCGGTCGCCAACCGGCATGATGGGACCACCCCGCGTTTTTTAGCAGTTGGCGGGGCAGCCTTTCGTGGGTGCCTGTCCAACTACGTGGGCCCCCTACTGACTACAGTCGGCCAGCGGTGCACCTTCGGATTCCGCTACCCTCCAGAGCTAAGTTCCCGGCGCAACAAAAAAACCAAGTCATCACGACCGGTCTCACTAACGCAACCCAATTGTTCAGACCAATTTCCCAATCGGCTTCATTAGACATCATGCCGGAACACGACGAATCGCTTGGCAGCACGGCTTTTTCTGATAGGTGGTAACCAAAGCCGGAAGGCGATGTTATGGCCTAACACCGGAAGTCTCCTTTTAGTCGCCTCTTACGACAGGCAGGAGATACCGTAGCTCTATTCTGGTCCCGAGCTACAGGGATAAAACTTGCAACATGGAATGTCCGTACAATGAGGACAGGTCTCCCGGACTTCTGTGAAGGCTCGCATACTAATTCTGCACAAGACCTACGCAAAACTGCTATAATCGATGCCGAGTTAACCAGGCTTAATATTTCAGTCTGTGCTTTGCAAGAGATCAGGTTATCCGAAGAAGGCTCACTGCAAGAATCTCACATTACAAAAATAAGATTTCTCCTCGAAGAGATTCAATGAAAATAAGTATGACAGACGCGAGTGATCTTATGACGGGTAAATTTTTTCCTCACTTGTAAGAAACCCTAAAATAGGAGTTGTGGTTTGAGTATAAATATTAGGCATGCGCCATCATATTGTTATTGAACTAATAACTGCCTGCCTCTTGCAAACGCGTAACATACTTGGTGGTGCTCTGCTAATGAGATTATTGGAACGAATTGCTGATAAACAGGTTTCTGAGCGTTTGTCGGTTGCTAATATTACAATACTTTTTTATGGCAATAGTAGACAAACGGACAGATGAGACACTTGATCGTACTTGGTGACCGCTGATCAGACGTCCGTAATATTTAAAGGCATCACATACGTATGATAAATACAGGGACCCGCTTATTATTATTTACTAGGTCTCTGACATTAACGAACACTCTTAAAATCATTTCATTGTAAATTCTAGCAAGGGATTGGTTCTTTAGTAGCCGTCCCCGCAACCCTAGCTTCGCCGTGACCACGATCCACGAAACTGGGTCTAAATATTGGCAATAAATAAAACGTATCGTGAGTACCCGTTACAATAACAAAAGAAAACGGATTATTTTTTCATGTCATCGGATGAATTTTAAAAAGGTAACTCGAGACTACGAACGCATTAACCTAAACGAGTGTTATTAGGTATAATATTAATTAACAGTTCTGTTAACTTTGTTTTTTTGTATTCTACTCAACATTAATTATTAATAATTATTTTTTATATAATGTGTAATTAAAACAAAATGTATTAGTTATGATTTTTTTTTAATTTATACATCAAAATATATTGATGGTATAGGCAGACTTACTACCTTATTCCTCAAAAAAAATATTGATTGCCAGTACACGTATAGTGTCGTTTTACTTTGGATTTTTTTCTTTGAAATGGTTTCTTACTAAAAACAATTACAGTTTAAGTGTTGTCAGTATCGGAGCTAAAGCTGGCCACAGCGAGCAGGTTTAGTACCCATTTACGATTAAAGTCCTTTCTTGCAATTTTGTTGTGCTTTACAAAGTTGTCGTATTTTTATGTACGGCTTAAGGTATAATGTATATAAAGCTGTGTGCGTTACACAGGAAAATCAATAATTAATCCAAAATATGCTTTGGTCAACGGGTGCCTTTCACATATTTAAATTTTCAACGACAATTTAATTTTGACTCTGTTAACTTCGATTGTTAGTTAGAATAGAAAAATTACGCGGTAATGTCTGTATTTTTCCACATAAGGATTTCGCATGTAACGGAGAAACACGATTGCCGATCTAGTTTTGGGGTTGTAAATTGTTATATTTTGAGGTTATTTTTATCTCATAACCACTTATATGAGGCTAAACGATGCCAAAAGAAGCATGGATGAGTTTAAAATTTGTCACCTCAGTCACTAGGATGAACCCAAAGCGCCGTCTAAAATATATTTTATGGAATAAAGCCTAGTTATACTTAATGAAAGAAATTAACAAAATTATGAATTATTCTTGAGTGTAATTACACTTAAAAATATTTTAGATACTTTAGTGCAGAACAGTACTTTCTTGTCCATTACGTATGTCTAAGGATATGGATTTATGGAAAAAACAAACTTTAAGTTAGGATTTAATTATGTTTTTCTACATACATACTATTAAATGTCTAAGTTAATAGCTTAATTGTAATACTTAGTTTAATTACTTGTTAGGTATGTCGGTTCTCACAAAGTAGAGATTTTAGTTTTTTTTTTACATTTTTGTACGTTTTCAAATGCGCAGTAAATGAATAATTTAGAAAATGAAAATGAAAAATTATTTATTGTTTTTCTTCGTATAACAAAATTTTTGCTTTCTAGCTCGCACACTAGGATTTCCTGTGTTATGGGTAACTAGATTCATACCGCTCCTTATAAGTAAAACAATAAAATATATATATAGGATGATTGGAAACAGGTGTATAAGTTTTAAAGGGGTGAATGTTTAGCTCATTTCCTGTGAAATATACTATTATACACCCTATCCCAAAGTCAATGGTTACACATATATAAAAGATTTAGTTTTTTTTTATAAAAATACCCGTTTATGAAGAAAAATAATTTCTTACTTAAAAAAAGGTTTGCCTTTTCACGATATTTTAATACTTTTTTTATTCTTAAATAATCGCCAAATCTAAATAAATAATTAGACTTGAGATTATTTCGCTTAAAAGACGGATCATAACAAAAAAAAGTGTTTCATCCAATTGTTTACATGATTATAAAAAAAAGTTACATTAAAATATGTGTACAAATCACATAATTAAATTCCTCGTGTCAATAGTTTTCTAAAAAGGTATAAAAAGGCCATAGACGTAAGCACTACAAGTTCTAAAAAAGTATTTCTTTTATGGTATCTACATTAAAATTGTTTACATAAATCATTTAGCGTCATATCTCAGCTCATCGATTTAGCGACTTACTAAATTTATCTTATTTCAAAAACTGGCGATTTTTTTATAAAGCATTTAAGGAAACCCTGCGAATGAAATTTAAATAAACCAAAAAAAAACAAAGTTTAAAATAATAATTAATTTAAATTTTGCTCAAATTGACGACCACGGTTTCTGATACAAGCACGAAGCCTTTTTCTTAAGTTAGATCGAGTGACTCTCCCTGTGAGTTGTTCTCTTATTTTGTCAGCAGCGACGATGATGCGTGACTTTAAATCTTCTATGATATTAATTGGTGTTGTGTTCACTAAAGTTAGTTTGGTGTTTCCGGGTACTTGGTTTTATTACTAAGTGATTTTTTCTAAATTTTAGAAACTTTATGTACTTTCATATACCATGTCGGACAGGTATTAAAGTTAGTTACTTATTTATGTGCTTTATACGAAAATTTTATTAAGAAAATTTGTTTTATGATTAAATAAAAATGAAAGTATGACGCCTTTTTTTACTATCACGACTTTCAAAGAACCTGATTTAAAAGTTTTAGACACTGTGATGACTGACTGTGATGATGATAGACAAGTGATGACTATTAATTAAATTTAATAAAACAATGATCAAACAATAACTATGTCATAAAAAATTGTATAGAAATAAGTAAAAACAAAAATCATAGATTTTTTTCCTAGAAAATCAGGATTTTATTGAAAAATATTAAAAAAATTCATAACTCTAGAACCATTGGTTTTTGGATAGGGTATTATAACATGGATTGATAGGATGTGTGCTATACTTTTGCTCCTCCAGATCTTTTACACCTGTTTCCAATCACCCTGTATATAAAAACTAAAAATTACCCAAAATTACAAAAGTTTGTGTGTGAATGAGTATGTGTGTGCGTGCGTATGCGCGCGCGTTTGCTTGTATGTGTGTGATGATTTTTGAAAGTAAAGGTGTGTGTACAAAATTATAATTATCAAAGTTTGTTAATTGTTCTAATCTAATCACTACTGCAACGCAAATTTTCAGTGTCTTTATATGTAAATTGGAGTACCCAAGATTTTACTTTCTTTTTGCATATTTATAAACAAAGTTTCGTTTGCAAGATTGAGTTTGTGGTGTAGTTTACAATAAATTAAGGTTTGTAGGTAGCTTTCACTGTTTTTGAAAAAGATACCAGATTTTCACTGCAGTAGGTGAATTCTGTTGCTTAATTCTTGAAATTTTATTACATGTTGTTTTTTTCGATTTTCGTTTTATTACTCGGCTATAATTACAGATCATATAAATGTCATCCCGTCGGGAAAACTTTTATCGTTTGTCGCTTCAAACTCCAGAAGGGGAGGTTCTATGTTCATGTATTTCTTATGTGTGTATACCGTAAGTTCGTTGTTTTTATTATTACTTTATGTATTCATTGCAATACACATTTAAACGCAATCGAATAATGTAATTGAATATGCTTAACTGCAAAATGCTAACTGCCGATGTGTTTTTGAACAATAAGCTTGAACTCGGTTAGACGATCCTCGCCTTTGTTTCCTGTGCCATATCGGAACGAAGTAACAAAATGAAATATGATATATTTTTATACATATAATCGTCGAAGCGTCTGTTTGTGGTAAAGTTACTGAACGACTTGACCGAACAAGTCATTTTTAAATTGTATTAGGTAAGTGGCGTTTTAGTTAGTTGTTTAACTGTTGTTCACAATTTTAGATTCCGCGAGAAATTGATATTTTCGCGGAACAAGCGATATAACGAGCTGACGGGTCATCTGAATGTAAGTAGTCACCGCCGCCCATGCAAATCCGTTACACTAAAAGCGTGATCAACGCGTTGCCAGCCGAAGTGTGGAAACAACTGGGTTATTAATGGATTTGCGACGCAGCAATTGAAACAAGTAAAAACATTTCGTCGTGATTAAACTGGGTGAGATGACCTCCAACAGGGTGGACCTCGTGCTATAACTATATACGGCTATACATATAATAAAATTCTAACTGATCGCTTTCTGTAAATGAACGATATAAGAGAAAAACTATTATTAGGGGCCTTTATTAACGCAATAGAACCCAAAACAACAGCTGTTAGAATTTTTGTCTGTTTGTCTGTGCGTTTGTTCCTGCTAATCTCAGAAACGGCTTAACCGATTTCGTTATGGTTTTTACTAATGTGTTGCAGTAAGCATCACTTAATACTTGAATTTTATATAATTGCAATTCGTCCATAAATAATAAAAAAAATATTAATTAATATATGTATTTCTAATTCATATAATGAGAAAAACGCAGTCTTAAAACAATGCAGGTGCTATTTCTAAGCTGTAGTTTTTCTGAAGCGTTGCGAGAGCGATTTACTAGTACATAATATACTCATCAACTAAGATATTATTGAAATTCAACAAACTGCGTTTCACCTGGTAAATATTTATCCAAAGCCTTGCTGTCTCTTGGAGTGCGACTGCTAACAACTTGAATAGACGACAGTCGCGGCACTGTTGACACATCCATCTCCATTTGCGTAATGTCTATCAGCCGCGGAAGCTTTCAACGGTTTTATTACTTATTCACGAAGAAACTGTCGATACCTTCTTATCCAAGTACCTACATAGTGCTGTACAATCTATTGCATATAATAAAATTCTAAATGATCGCTTTCTGTATGTGAAACCCAAAACAATAGTTGTTAGAATTTTTGTGTTTGTTTGTGTGTTTGTTCGCGCTGATCTCGGAAACGGCTTAACCGATTTCGTTTTGGTTTCCTCAAATATATATTGCAGTAAGCACCACTTGATATTTAAAGTTCGTTGCATTTCAATCCCTCCATAAATAAAAATATATCTCTAATACACAGAACTAGAAAACCCAGCCCTAAAACAATGCAGATGCTATTGCTTACGCTTAGGTTTACGCTTAGTTTTACGCTTACATTGTTAGAATTTTTGTCTGTGCGTTTGTGCGCGGTAATCTCAGAAACGACTTACCGATTTCGTTTTAGTTTTCATTAGTGTATTAAGCTTCACATAATATTTTAAGTTCGTTTCATCTCAATTCGTCTATAAATAAAAAAAATATAAATTAAAAGAGGCAGTAGTAGAAAGATTTTTCTTAGCCGGGGGAGATAAAAAAATTAGAACCATATGAACGAGAACAATATCTTATCTATTAAAATATAAAATACACGTGTATTATATACTAAGTATGTAATGAAACAAAAACATTAATTATTAAAAAAGGCCGTGTCGGCCCTGTGATGCTGAATCGATCGCTTGCTATTCAGGAACTCATCCCAAGGGAAGAATTTAGTTGCATGCAAAATAATTACCTAAATTATTGATGTTTACTTTTATTTATTTCGTTAATAATCATCGCAATCAAAATACGGAGACAAACGGGAAGTTTTCAAAACACACCACTAAGTTTCTTGTAAAACTTTCTGCTTTTTACGTCACTAAACAAAACAAATCTGCGATTCGGTTATACTATAATATTGTTGTTGGCCATTTAGACAATTGGTTCTTTGTAAACTCATGTGTCATATTTAGAAATTTGTATTGTACGCTTAAATCGTTGTCTAAACTATATTCTGTTTTATGTTGTTCTTGTGCCTTCATGTGGTCACTTGATCAATGGTTGGTAGTAAAATAGTATCCCCATCCATACGAATTGTGGCTACATTTAGACAATTTATTAAAAAAATCTAAATCCAAAATGATTTACGCTGCTACTTTTGTACTGTGGTGGTACTACTGTGGTGATACTTTTTTTAACACTTTAATCTCGATACCCCCGGTAATATATGTTAACGGATTTATGGAAGTACCACTCCGCAGGTCTTTATTGTGTTGGGATTAATCCACTAGGAACCTATTGCATGCGTATCTCTTCGAAACTAAAGAAGCCTTTAAGAAATATATATATACATCGTTGAATTGTATTGAATAGACTAACTCAAGTGACTAAAGTTTTTTGTAATCTGGATTGTGAGACTTAACGACTGATATCTAACAATAACAAAAGCAGCTTAAAGTGCACTTAGGAGCAGCACTGCTCATGAAAATGAGCGATCACCTATTCATCTACATCCCGCGATATTACTCGTGCTGCTTAACTATATATAGGCTATAGGTGTATCATCCATAGGTGTATCATCAGATTTTATAGGTAGGTATCATCGAATTACTAAAATTCGTATATCGTAATTGGATAGTAAGGAAGCCGTGCTTTTTCAAAACTCAATCTGTCAATGTATTAGCGGCTTCATACTGCATTCCGTTGGGATTTGCGAGCAGTAAATGGAAGTACTATTTGTGCCAACGTCAATGGAAGCTTTTTTGAATAAGGAGCTTTTGCAAGACTTCAATATAAATTCAATAGCTGGCATTCATAAGCATTTCGCAATAAAATGTTTGTTTGAGACGTCAAGTTGAGTTCTATTCTGTTGAAATAGAAACTTGGAAGAATTTCTACAAGTCACCTGCCTACCTAGAACAACCAAAATATGAACTAAGTTACCTAAATATTGTAGCAAACCGAATGTGTGAGGTCCGACCTTCAATTATACACAGAGTGGCCCACTAAAGTGGATTCATTTCTTTAAATTAAGAAGGCCTATTGCTAAGCTCCAGTGTGCGTATTCCACTATCCTGCCCTAATATCTGAAATTTTTATATCACCTGAAGTTCTCCAACATGGTCTTATAGACTGATAACGATTGGTTTTGTGGCTTAAGGCATAAATTATATAGTAGAAAATACTTTTTGTTGATAGAGAATTCGTTCAAATATCTTTATTTTATGGCCGAGACAATCAGTACAAAATACATGCTCACCTAATTAAAGTTTGAACAAAACTCCCTGGAGAACTCTGTCTGTCGGTATCCGCTGATCTTGATTACGGCTAAACGGATTTTAATGAGGTTTTCATTATTGCCAAGCGTTTCAAGGGGTATTATGAATTCTAATATGATTCACAGTACACCGCGTAAAACTTTAGGTACCTAACTTGGAAAGTAATAATTTGTTAAAATTTATGCCGAAAAGGCTCGTTTAATATAACCATGCATAAAATAACAAATAAATAAAAAAAACGGAATAAGTTACGAGTTCAAGAAAAACTCGTAAAAGTGTATCTATTGATCTTTAAAGTTGTCACAACAACATCAATATTTTCTCAACGAATAATATGACTTAAAAATTGGTTATTAAATTAAATTAAAATCTTGGATCACACAATACTTTATTAGTCTATACATAATATGTTATATCCATGCAACCCGCAACACAGGGAATCCTAGTGCGGAGGTGTGAGCTTGTAAACGTTTTTTAAACGTTTATTTTACTCTAGCAAATAATAAAAAAATAATAACTACCTGTTCAGATGAACCTTGACCTTTACCTCCATATTTAATAACGTAGTTGTCTTATTTTATGCTTTTTAGAATACTTTACAATCAAGTTTAATAGATTATAGGAATTAACATTATTCTAGGTGGGTGGTAATTTGTACATATATGAAAAGCAAAAATTTATTTATTCATTCTGTATTGTATAACCTAAAAACAAGTTATTACTAAAGCGGTCTTAATGTCAAAAGTCATTCTCTCCCTGTCAACCTATGGTGCTGGTGAGAAGTTCTAGGAGGTGGTATCAATATTTATGTATTTTAACTATTTAAAACATTTATTCAAAAGCAGCTCTTTACTTAATTTCGAATTTGTAATTATTTATTAAATTACCGTATTAGGTTACTAAGTTGGTGTCGTTGGATTCAGAGGGCCCGGGACCGGAAAGGAAAGGGGAAGCTGATAGATGAGGGTGCTGAAAAAAAAACGTATATCTTCGTATATGGATGAGACAAATACAAAATATATTTTGTTTATCGAATAATTCTCTCGTCATGTTAGTAATTATTTTCTACAGCCCTAAGATGTTCCTACTCTGAATAAAACAGCAAACAATTATTTAAAATATGCAAACTATATATTCTATTGAGAACCCAGACAAAAGTTTGCTAACTTGCTGCTAAATTACGTCGGAAAATCTGCAGGATTTTGGGAAAATTGTAGGATATTTTATGATAAGCAATGATAAACATTTTATATTCATATTTTGAAGCAATATGTTTTTCTACCTACATTTTCTAGACGCAACATTTTTGACATTTATGTTTTTGTTATTTGAAAATTGATTTATCATCATAACGGCGCGTCTTTCGTTTTGTTTAATACATTAATAATATTCTGTGTCTAGTAAAAACAGTTTTAAGCAGTACTAGTTTAGGTCAAGTTAAATATTTATTTACTCAAGATGTAGTATTCTATTGTTATAATGCAGCATACAGATACTAGAAATTTAATGTTTTTTTTCGTTTACATAGGCCTTGAAATTATGTAAATGTGTGGCTTGCGACACGGGTTACAATTTTGTTAATTAAATACCTAAGCAAGAAGTAGGTATAATAATAACTGAATTATTTTTGACTTTCAGCGAGATAGAAATCAGCTTATTTGAGTATCTGTTTATAATATTAGTATAGTTCCAGTCATGTAGCATTAGGTATTCGTGTCTTCTACGTATGCCATTACACAAGCGACTAATGAACTCCACTCACTCGGAGGTCAAAGGTCATGGCAAAATAAGAAGTTGCATTGTAACAATCGGTACCTATTTCGTATGAATATCTAATTCTAAACGATAAATTATTATTTATATCCATATTGCGATAACTTTTCGTATTTCATATTTCATAGAAAAATTAAGTTGGTTTAAAATAGCTATTTGTTTTTTTTTCCTCTTAGATTCAGACATTAATCTCGTACACGTATTATGTAGAAAACGCTATATAGTGTATCTATTAAAAAGTACAAAATATTTTTATGTTCTAACCCGCTGCCCCACTTTATTATATAAGGAGTTGCTTTTCCTAGTTCTGCTTTCGAAATATTAATTTATTATAATCTTATTACTACACAGATTATGTACTAAAAGTTCCCAGGTTCTAGCCGTTGAACTGGATTGTAATGTTGTTAGTTCTGTGAAATGATAACTCGTTAAATGTAGGTATTTATTTTACACAATTAATTCCGAACCCGTACCGAAATTAAACTCAAAAGTTCAACAAAACTTAGACTCATCATGTACGAAAAGCAACGCGTTCTTTCAGATAAAAGATATCAAAAAAAATTAATAATAATAATTTATCAATTTATGGGGTATGGTTATAAATAAAATATATTTATATATTAATAGGTGAAGGGAATAGATTTTTAACCTCTGTTTATCAATTTATTTTCCTTATTTTAATGTAATTTTTATAATATTTGGTAGCTATTGGTGAGTTTTTGGTGAAGTTACTATCAATAAAAGAAGCTTTAGAAATCAATTTAATTTAATAAAATATAGTCGAAGCGGCGATGGTTTACTAGTACAAAATATGGATGTAAATATTTGTCAATGTCAAATATATTTGGAAGTAGAATTTGCTAAGGAATATACAATATAATATGTACAATATAATAGTCTATATTGTACACCAACAACAAACATTTACAGAAGAAATAAACATACAAGGCTATAATGAGCGGTCTTATCACTACAAGCGATCTCTTCCAGACAACCCAGGGCAGCATATTCAAGTATTGGAACAAGCAGAGTATCACTTAGAGCTGCATTGGTAGGAATGGGTAGAAAAGATTTCAACCTTCGAAGAGACCCCGTACCAGCAAATACTTCACGACTCAAATTGTTGATCTGCGGCGTGTAGGAAAGAGCCATGTTCAAGATGATACCAAGGTTAACTTGACTTTTATAGGGTATCTTAACATCATAGAAGATTATTTATACTATAGATGAAAAATATAGGTAAATTAACTGTATAACCTTTTTTGTGTAAACTAAGGAAATGACAATAATGTATTATTGTATTTTTAAATGTGCGTGTTAACTCATGTTTCCTATCTATTATATTTTAAAAATAAGTCGAAATTTAATTTATAATGACTTATTTGTACACGGTCGCAGCCGACGTAATAGCAGTGGATCAAAAAAGGTGTACATTGAATACGTACGTAGCGTAGATATACTTTTAGATATATAGATATACTCTTTGACCTCGATAACTTTAAATCTTAACAAAAAATAATGAAGCACCGGCGAATTTAACCATTGGGTGACCACTAGTCGTAACGAATAAACGAAATAAAATATTCTATACAAAGTTTATATATATTATATTATTTTAAATTAAATATTAAATACATTGACAAAAATTTAAAAACTGTTGTGTGCTACCGGATTTCAGCATGTGTACATAATGCATTGCATATTGCATGCACTGTTCTCATGTTGCTGCTGTGGCAAATGTATGCATATTTACAAAGTTGTAAATATATAAACAACATTTAACAAAGTTTTTTATTACAATACCCACTATAACACGTAAACCTAGGCTTTTGCTATAGGAAGCAAAGCTGTAAGTGTGCGTATGTATTATATTAATATATAATGCAATTTGCACATACATATGTATAATACTGCGCTACGCAATTGGTCATATTATGTAAAATTTTCATTTCTTCAAGCAAATTTAACCACCAACATTGTCATTATTTAGTGTGACTAATATTTTTTTAAAATAATTCAGCTCACATCTCTATACAGTTTGCGCACGGTTCTAAACTGTCGAACATACTTTTAAATCTTTTCTGGATACGTTTGATATAAAACATTTTTAACTGTTTATAAATAGCGTTTATGCTTACATCGAACGTAATAAAAATATGCAGAAGTTTCGATTGCGCCTAACCGGATTCGTCGCGGCCCGTTGCAGCTCGCCACACGATCTTCAACAGAACAGAAATGGACAGACAGATTTATTTCTTGATGTCATCGATTGAAGTGGTTTCGCCGGTGTTGGCTTGACAAATATAATATTGAAATAATATTTATTATATTCGAAGGTCACGGGTTTTATTAAGACAACCCAAAACAACGTTTTTTAATATGCCTAATACTACATTGATACAAATATTTCGCCGTAATGACGAAACCATTGCTATAACAGTAAATAGGTCACATTAATTAAACGTTGAAAAGAAATACGCGAAGAAAGGCTTTGCTTTTTTGATTCAATGTTTTTCGAAATACCGTAGTTTCCAATCAGCGGGAACTTTGATGTTTGTTATACGTCAGCTTTATAAAAGTGCTTTTCACTTACCTATCATAGACCTATCATGTTCGCAATGTCACGCTCGTCGAATTTAAATCACCGTCTGCGTTTTAATCCCAAACATGAAAGTTACATCAAATCCAAATTCACATTTAAATATTCTTTATTTGTACACCAAACAAAATTACATATAGTGATTTAAAAGTTACATCAGGTATACAAAGGGCGACCTTATCGCTAGGGTAACGATCTCTTCCAGGCAGCCTTTCTGTAGAGGACAGTATTATTATAGTTCGTACAAGGGGGGAGTCGGTGTACAATAATGTGCAAAGGAAAATTATAAAGTGGAAAACTTAACTGTGATAACGGAAATTAGGTGATAACAGAAACAATATTAATTAAACAGGAAAGATTTCATAAAATAAGATAAAATTCTTTAACCTGTTTTTTAAAACTAACAAGTGACTGAGCACGACGTATTTTAAAGAAAATAGATTTCCAAAGACGGACAGGTACAGGGGTAAGGGATCTATACTAAAAAGAATAAAAATTAACAGGCCTCAGGAGGGAAAAATTGTTACAAGAGCATAGCTAGTGATCATGGGTCTGAAAGGTAAATTTAAAACGTTCTTTAAGATAACATGGTGCATTTGGATGGAACAGCACGAAGCAGAAAGTATTAGTGTATGTGCGAAGACGAATTGGGAGCCACTTGGGTTTGTTGCGATATTCGGAGATATGATCATATTTCCGGAAGCCAAATATAAATCTTATGCACATATTTTGGAGACGCTCAAGTTTATTTAGTTGCTCCTCTATCTAGATAGCATATATCGGCATAGTCAAGGATAGGAAGAAGTAAGTAGTAAGTAGGAAGAAGTTTGAGGTTTAGTTTTTTGGGTAAAGGAATATATAATTTTTCATATTATAATAATTTGAGCATCTTTCCAGGATGTAGGAAATAGACCCGAATATATAGAATTGTTTAAAATGAATGTTATAACAGGAAGTATGATGTCACGGATAGGAATAATCATTTTACGACTCATACAATCTTCACCAACTACATCAGATTGTATTGACATTATGCACTTCTCAACATCACGATCAGCAGAAAAACGAATCAAATTAAAAGATGGGTGGTCAGAAGTGGAAATTTTAGAAAGATCACATAAAGTTTTTATTTTAGCATCTTTATTAAAGCACGGAGAAGAGGAGTAACGCTCATTAAGGCAATCGAAGTCTAAATTGTTTGGGAGAGAGTTATCCCGTGATTTCCCAACTTCTAAAGACAGTGGAAATTTCCAGACTAGGAAGACGAAATTTATATTACATAAAAAGTACGTCATGGTAAGAGAAAGCATTAGCAGCAAATTGACTATGTTTCGCAACATGATCTGTGGAGGAGCCCAAAATTAGTTCAAGAAGAGAAGGTGTGTAGTTAGGAAAGAAATGAGTAGCAGAAAGGGGAAGTATATTTAAGTTTGCTGCTGCAACAATAGATTTGAGCTGCTTGGAACGAGTATCATCTTTGAGAAGACACGTATTAAAGTCACCAATCAATCATAATAGTGTTAGTATGATGGGATTAAATTTTCAAAGATGTTTTCAAGTGTTGCAAAATAATTAATCGACATAGAAGGACTATGTATGAAACATTCCAATTAGAACTTTACCATGGGGAAATTTAAAATCAATAAAAAGATACTCGGCTTCATTACCAAATGAAGGTTGAGGTGATAAGTGTATAATTGAAAAGGGAATATGAAATCTAATAATTGTTGCTCAATCCCATAGAATCCGAAGATAAATAAAGAGAATCGGTATCGTTATCATCAGCTTTCGTTATCATTTCCATTATTTAAGATTTTTAATTATTATTAAAATTAATTATTATTTAACGCCTGGCCTCCAAGAATACCGAGTGCCGACACTTGATGAGGAATTCCGACAAAGTGATACCCGAACCTTTTAATTTGGATTTTGCACACCAGACCTTGTTACACCATAGTCCATCTCGAAACTTAACTATCATGGGGCGCGGCTTCTATGACAATCGGCCGAGGCGGTGGGAAGAACTAATAGCCTCTTCAGAGAAACCTGGAATTTCAAGCTTATTGGAAATCACTGTTGCTATTGTATCAACGTTTTCTTTTTTGTTTTCTGCGATACCGTGAAAGAGAATGGTCTTCTGTCGCTTTCGCACATCCCAGTCCAGCTCTCGCCTTAAAAACTCGAACTGTTTCTGCAGTGTCTCTAAAGCCGAAGCTATGAATTTTTTGAAGGTGGTGTAGTCAGTGGCTAACGAAGATGTAGAAGATGGCCGTAGCTCGTTTTGTGGGGAATTCCTTGTGGAACTCGTTTATGCGAGAGTTAAAAACTACCTAACTATTGTAAGGATAAATCTATACATACACAATATAACATAAATAGTTGATACTTCTTAAATCGTGCACTTAACTAAATCATTCACATCATTCACTCTTGCTACTCATTAAAACATTCATTCCTTTGCGGCCATTTACTCACCGATCTCACTCACCGGTCGGTGCTCACCAATCTCGGTGACTAAAATACGAGGGCATTCGGTGACTAGCTGTGGTAGCGATCACACTACACGGAGTGTCAACGGTGAACGATAAATAAGTGTCCTTTGCTCACATTGGATGTTGTCACTATTCAGGTCTGTACAAATTTTGTGAATACTTTAGTAAGATTATATTAATAAGAAGTCTGGTAATTAATAAATTTTGTATTATTTATTTTCTGTAATTTAATTCACCTCAATACCTTTAGTGACTCCATGAAAATCGGTAAAGTGGTTAGTTATGAAAAGCGTAGAAATTTAATATAGGAAATGAAGATGGTACATATGTAGACTCCCCACATAAATAACTCAATCGAAAATTATTTTAAAACAATTTAATAAAGTTGATGATTTAAAAACAGCTGTTTACGTTTCTCGCCACAAAAAAATTACGTTATCAAACAATACGATTTTTGAGCCTGTTCGGGGAGTTCTATTGTTTAGTTTCCCGCTTTAAATTCTACTTAGTGCAGGAAAAAATGTTTCTGTCCTGCTTTCGTTATAAACTACTCTGCTATGCACACCGACAAATGCCTGGGAATTATTAACACTTTCAATGAAAATTGCACGTTTTTATGATAGGCACGTACAATAACAGAGTGAATGAAGGCTAATCGCCGCTGGCGGTCATTACCACGGAAGCATTTGAAAGGTTCCATACATACTCATTTTTGTTAAAATAGGTATACACGGCAATTCTATTTTATTCGCATTTTAAGTCTATTATTAGGACGGTAATAACGATGAAAGTTTCATTTTGAAATAAAAATAAATGGTGTTGAAGTTAAAAATATACACTGATCGGTTGCTCAAAACTTAATTAAGTACCTAATAAATAATAGTTTACATAAACACACCTCTGGGCTAGATAGGGAACATCGCATGAGTGGCACTGACTCGTTAAATAACTCTCAAGCAGGGATTTTATGGAGCTCCGTAACCGTAACCGAAACTGGTAAAATATCATTCATAAATCCGTTTCCATATCCAGATTGGAAATTTCATGTCCATAACATCCCTAATCTCAAGCAACTAAGAATAACGTAAATATACTACAGTCGCGGTCGAACTCGAGTCTTTAGCTCGGTATGCAACGTCACTACCGACTGATCTAACGGAACGTTAAAAACAGTGTCTGAGATGGTGTTTGTGAGTGACAGCAAAAAATTAATTATAGGACCATCCCATATAAAGCACGATACGCTCCGTAACGGCACGGTACGGTCTGGTACGACACGATACGATATCTGTTTGGCTTGTAGTATTTTGATAAGGTCTGCTCAGATCTAGTTTCAGTTGTTCACTCACTACGGGAAGATAATTATCACTTTTCTGGAAAGAAAACTTCGTGAGGAAACTTGAGACCTTACGTCAAGAGCTCTACATAATGTCGTCAACTGCACTTGATCTGCATAACTAACGCCTCTCATTCTGAAAAAACGACGTAAAATCAGCAATGAGTCAGGTTATAGGATATGGTGATGATAATAATGATAATAATATGACTTAGGAAAACTGACGTCACTGTAATTACTAGCATGCCGAGCGACACCGTTGATCAAGTATATATGTATATATATATATATATATATACAGAATTGGCATTTTTGAGTTATAGAAAAATTTTGAAAATAATAAAATTTGCTAAACTTAAAGACAGAGCGCACTGATATACTATCTATACACAATAAAATTTTAACTGGTCGATTTCTGTACATAATAAAAACTATTATACAGGGACGTTATGAACACAATAGGCATAAATTAATCTAAAACAATGCAGGTGTTATTTCTAAGCGTAAGGCGTAGTTTTTCTGAAGCGAAGCCAGGGTGGGTTTGGTATACCTGTATGTGTGTGTGTGTGTGCGCGTGTGTATATGTATATACCACTAAAGAATAACATAAAAACATATCAGTCGACAATGCAGATAGAAAAATGTAGAGCAATTTCACATGCACAGTTTTACCGTCTAGGTAATGCATTCCGTCATATATTCCGATCACATTTGTCCGTAGTGCTATAGGCATTGAAACAAGGTTTTGTTAGCACTGCGAGACAATCTCACCGGGGACGCGCTTCGAAAGAATTTGTAACAGAATTTGAATACGGAAAATTCCTGTAACACCTCTAAAGTACCCTTGTGTCCGTAAAGAGTTTTATTTTTCACTAGCTGGCCTGGCATGTGTTGTTCGGCAATAAATGTTAATATGAATTATTTCGGATCGTAAATATTTATATACATTATGTATACAAATACACGTACGTGTTAACACCATTGTTCGTTATTCTAAAATAATTTATAAACAAAGTATTAAATGTAGAATTAAAATTGTATTTAAATAACACTAATCACAAAATGCTGAGTTCAGCAGTCAAACACTGTAACCGTCACACCAACACTTACGTCTAAAACGAAAAAAAAAACAGTTCGAACATAACAGAAGTGTTGTTTTCATTACGTTATGAGTTTCCGCCGACGTGTACATTTTTATGATATTTTTAGTTTCATTTATATTCGAATATAAAGCCCGACACAGTAGTTTTATTGTTTTTGCAAACTCTTTACTCTTGCTCTACTCGGGCAAAACGAAGTAAAGTGTTGTTTTCATTACGTTATTTCAGTTCTTCAACGTGTAAATTTTTGTAACGTTTCCAAATATTGTTTTGTTTTATAACCGTCTATAGGACATAATATAACAAGCAGATTTATATCCGTTGACGCTTATACAACTTTGAGAAGAACTACTTTTTTTGAAGTTTAACTTCTTTTGGCTCGTTTTGAAAAATCATGAAATTGATGTTTTACGATACGTATACGTACGCACATCGACACTGTCAGGTGGAATTATTGTTGTATATGTTGTTTATTTATTCTATTTAAAAAAATCTAAAATCGGCACCACGAGTCAGCTACAGACTGCTCAATTCCAGAACAAATATCGTGGCAACGAGACGATTATAATGACACAAAGATAGTTCCCTATCATCAACATCAATTTCCTTTTAACGAGCCTAGCTATTATCATTTTTAATTTTGTAGTATTATAGATTCCACCACACGAAAAATATTAACGTCTATAAATAACAGATAGCATTATTACATATTTAGTTAAATATCTTGTATGGAGATGTCGCTTAATGATACTTATAAATTATAGTACTACAAAATATTATGTAATATTGTGTATATATTTAAATAATAAAATTTGATATCGCTTTCGAATATTACTTTCAAAATATACCTATTACGTTGATCAACTAACTTCATCGCCGGTAGAAGCTTTTGATTTATTCAGAAAATTCGTTATTGAATATAGTATTTTATTTGAATATAGTATTTTATTTTATTTGAATTTAAACATACCACAGCATTAGAAGTAGTTAAAACTTTTCGGTCACTAAATATTAAAAATAATGGTGACCTGTGGGGAATGTCTGTTAAATTACAAATAATGTAATAGATGTTATAGCCCCCCATCCGACTGTAATTTTTAATAAATGTGTTGACTTAGGTACTTTTCCGGATGTAATGAAATATAGCAAAATCATTCCTCTTTTAAATCCGGTGATAAAACAGATCGTATTAATCATAGACTAGTTTCTATTTAACCAACACTTATGTAGAAGAGTTTTTGAAAAAATTTTACTAAATAAAATGCTTGAACATTTCAACAAAAACAACTTACATCACCGTGATCAATACGGCTTCACTAAAGCTCGCACTACAACTGATGCAGGTGCTAGGCTTCTGAAACACATATTTGAGGCCTGAGAGGGATCACAGATTGCTATACGTGTTTTCTGCAATCTGTCTAAAGCATTTGACTGTGTTGAGCACGAAACATTATTTCTTAAGCCTTGTCCCTACGGCATCAAGTACAATGCTCTGAGTTTGATTGGGTCCTATTTGAAGGACCCTTCCAATGTGTTTTGATGTTTTGATTTTTTTTCATTCAATGTTTAATAACATCAGCAAGGTCAAAAGTATCACTGATGCGTTGTTGGCCAGGAAATGAGAAGAAGGATTTTATATTACATTTCATATTATAAACGTTTTTGGAGTTATTTTTGTTTTGTTACGACAAAGAAGTATAACTTCTGACGTGCATACGTAAGTATACACTCAAGCTTTTTTCAATCGGTTAATAAATTTCAAATTAATAAAAGAATATTCATTTTAAGATTATTTATAAATATTTTAGTATGTAAATAGATATTAAATTTTCATTTCTTAAAACTTGAATTCTAACAATAACCTTATAAATAATAATTGATAAATTTTACTTAACTCCATTAAAATTTTTAATTTGTGATTATTTCTCTTGGAAATGTTTTAGAAAAATGCATACATTTCGTACCAGAATTTTCCCACCTATGTGGGGTCGGGTCTCCTTATCAGTTTGCGTCAGATTCCTCGATTCTGGGTTGTCTCAGCCGTGGTGTTTAGGGTTCGAAGGTCCTTTTGGATTGTGGACCACCATGTGGATTTTGGTCTGCTTCTACCTCTAGGTTTTTCGGGTAGATTTAGGGCGATGTTCACCACGTGGTCTTTTCCTCTTCTCTGCGTGTGGCCATACCACCTTAGTCCGTTTTCTAGGAGTTTGTCTTGAATTTTTCTTCGTTGTTGTTTTCGCACTTTTATATCTTTCGTGATCATCCTTCGAGCCAATGTTTTGCCAGATCTTAAAGGCTTCTTTTTTGTGTTGAATTGCTGTTTTTACTGATTCGTTCCACCATGTCGGATCTTTCGTGATCGTCTTTTGAGCCAATGTTATGCCAGTTCTTAAAGGCTTCTTTTTTGTGTTGAATTGCTGTTTTTACTGATTCGTTCCACCATGTCGGATCGTTATCTTTAATAATGCCCTTTAATACGCCCAAATTTACTTTTGCTTCTTCTATGCAGTTTCGTTCGAATTTTGACCACATGTCTGCGCTATTTTTGTATTCGTTTTCCAAATCTTTCTCTAGATATTCGTGCAATAAATTTAAAAATGGGGCGCTCTTATCGCCCTTCAGGTTGAACCATTTTATTCTCTCTGTGTTATCTTATGCTTGTGTAATAGGTTTAGGCATTCTAAATTTTGTTACTAAGATTCTATGTTGTGTGGTTAATGATTCGCCGGGTATGACTTTGCAGTCTTTAAAGCAGTGACGTAGTTTTTTGTCTCCCAGGAAGTAATCAATCTGTGAGGACTTACCAACACTTTTATGGGTTATCAAATGTTCGTCCTTCTTTTTAAAATACGAATTTACTACGATTTGGTTACGCCTGATTGCAAATTTTAATATTACGGTAATTAAAAGATCATCAAAATCCTCCCAAAAGGCGCTTTTTTCTTCTGAGGTGCAGCCTATTTGCGGGGCATATGCAGATATTATATTAATCGGTGGTTGACCGTCGAGTGCAATTTTTATGGCAATCAGTCGATCTATTTTCTATCAACATTTATGATTCTGTCTTCAAGGATGTCGCTTAGTATGATGGCTACACCATTTCTCTTCGCATCTAGACCATGGTATATACGTTTGTATCCCGATCCAATATCCCTCGACTTCGAATCCTTCCAATTTGTCTCCTGGACGCAACAAACGGCAATGTTTCTTCTCCTAAGGATTTCGCTCAGCTCACTACTTCTTCCAGTTAGGGACCCTATGTTCCAGGTAGCGATCCTTATGCTGTCAATAGCACGCATTTGTGCATTTTTCTTACGTGATCTGTAGCTTACGGGGTACATCCTAGTATAGTCTTCTTTTCTCGCATCTGTGGTTACATCTTCCATTTGTGCGTCGCTTTCGGGGTACGCCCTAACATGTGGTCGAGTACTTTTATTTGGCTTTTTCATGATAAGGAAAATTTTATTTTGGCTTTGAGTTTTACGGCCGGCTGTCGCCTGATGCCAATGCAGTAACTCTTCTGAAGAGCTTTGGTGCCGCCGTTGGACTCACGTCTCTTCCGCCGCCAACCATTTTACGCTGTCCTGCCTGACAACATAGCCCCAAAGAAACCTACGTCCTCAATATGTGAGCTCAGCTTCCAGTGGGTTGTGTCTCTTCCGCTTGCTCCGCCATTCCAGTGGTCTCCACTTCCGCTATCGCAACCGTTGAGATTTTCACCCGTAACCCTGGGCAAGGGATTCGCGTTATATTTCGCGAAGCTAGGTCCCTATCCGAACTCTACCATCGCCTTGTTTCGGCCTACTGAAACAAGGGATGCCCACCCCCGCGGCAAGAACGCGCCGGATAGGTATTACCTCAATGGAAGGCAGAGAAGGTGGCCCCGTCCCCCCTGAGGCCGGGTTAATGGACGTGTATGGGACCGCGACCAAGGGCTTCAGTTAAGCGAATAATTTAAAAAAAAGGTTGGTTATTATAAATTGCGGCAATATTCAAATTTATGAAGGTCAAACACATATTGCTTATTTTGAGGTAGAAATTGCTATTCTGATGTTGGAGACTATAATTCAATTTATGGTACATCGTTACCCTACTTTGGACTACATCAGATACGTCATCAGCTTTACGTTAGTTTCGTTTGTGATACTGGTTCATGTTTCAGATTGTTGAAATAGGATTGGAACTAGTAAAGAGGTTGACTCTACAATTAGCAAGCTCTATCGCGTAATCTGGGATGTTTGTTATAGTAAAATCAAGATTGTTTTATGTTACTCGTATTTTATATTAGTGTTTCACTAGTAACCAAGGATTTAAATAACTGTTAGTGATTGAATTTGTTAAACAATTATGTAGAATATGTTTGGATATGTATATATGGTATGCTGGTTTATCTGTATCTACGCATTGCAATGCATGTATATACGCATTGCAAGATGGTTTTGGGGTATTTATCAATTTGATTCCCATTTTACCTACTTTTTTAGTTATTCACTCATAGATATTCATTTCACGCCAATGAAATAATAAAACGTCATAATTTTTTATGCGGCCATTTTTGAAATGAATCGAGATGACGATGTTCCGTGTTCGTTCAAAATCTACAATCCCGTAACCTTTGAAATTATGTATTTCTTATGTATAATTATGTATAATAAAATAATACAGAGAATATTTTTTCATCATAATTATTGTTCTTTCCTGATTATTTATAATGCAGTAAAATTTTCGCCCGGCGAAATTTTACGGAAACGGTTAATACATTATATGAAAGGGCTAGTTATTAGGGACACAAATTTTTTATATTTTTCTTAATTCAGTAATAATATGTTAAAAGATATTCAAGATGCACAACAATTGACCACTTTTTAACGATCTGTAGAAAAATATACTTTAATACGAAGTGGAAAATATTGTACTTCTAAGTCTATTTAATACTTATCACAATAGTTACATGACGAGTCCGATTTTAACTAGACTAATATATATTTTTAGTAAGCTTTATTTAAATACGTAACTATACTGAAGCACTTATATATTGTCAGCCGGTCTCTGAATAGTATAGCCAGAGTTTACAAATATTTATTGATGACTCCATAGCCCAGTTGGTCGCTACCCTGTCTGGAGAACGAGGGATCTCGGGTTCGAATCAGGGCCGGATGAAACATTTATGTGACAGGTAAATGTTCGTTCTCGGGTCATGGTTATTTGTGATGTCATATTTGTGTACGTCAATGTCATTCGCAACATAGGGAATTCTAGTGTGGGGATTTGAGTATGTGAACGTTTATTATTGTCATTTATAATTATGTCCATTTAATCATGACAGTAAAGTCGCCCTTTACCCAATTACCCAAATTTACCAAATTTACCCAAATTACCCAAAATCAGTTCGCCAATTAAGCGAGAAATACAGACGTGCTCATAAGAACCTGCACATGGTGTTCATTGATATTGAGAAAGCGTATGATAGGGTGCCTCGGGAAGTACTGTGGTGGGCCATGAAGAAGAAAGGGGTGCCTGGGAAGTATGTGGAGTTCATTCGTGCAATGTACAGGCATGCTTGTACATATGTCCGATCGTCTGCTGGCAACTCCAACCAGTTCAATGTGGCAGTAGGCTTGCACGAAGGGTCGGCTTTGAGTCCTTACCTCTTCCTGTTGATAATGGATGCTCTGACGTCGGACATACAGGAGGAGGCACCCTGGTGCATGTTATATGCTGACGACATTGTTCTGGTTGGAGAGATGGACCTGAGATTCAGAGCAGATTGGAGGATTGGCAACAGAAATTGGAGAATGTTGGCCTGAAAATCAGCAGAAACAAGACAGAGTACATGTTCTGCGATTTCGGTGGTCTCTCCAGTCCTGAAGCCATAGCGCTCGACGGTTCGCTTCTTCCAGTTTGCTCCGACACTCGGTATCTTGGTTCACTTGTACAATGTGATGGCGAAATAGATCGGACAGTTACGCACAGAATTAATGTAGGATGGAAGAAATGGCGGCAGGTTACGGGGACAATTTGCGACCCCCGTATTCCCCTTAAACTTAAGGGGAAGATCTACAAGACCATGGTCAGACCTGCTGTCTTGTACGGATCAGAACAACTGCATGCAGCTGAGATGAGAATGTTAAGAGGGATGTGTGGTATAACGCGAATGGATAGAGTAAGGAATGAATACATAAGAGGAAGTATGAAAGTTGCACCGGTAACCGAAAAGCTACGCGGAAATCGGCTATCATGGTATGGTCATGTTATGCGGAGGAATGAAGAGCATGTTGTACGGAAGGTATTAAGTATGAACGTAGATGGCTATAGAGGTAGAGGAAGGCCAAAGAAACGATGGATGGATTGTGTGAAGGATGATATGGCTAGAATGGAAGTTACTAGTGAGATGACGGCTGATAGAGAAGTATGGAAGAAAAATACATGCTGCGCCGACCACAAATAAAATTGGGATAAGGGCAGGAGGATGATGGTGAGTAAAGTGGCCCTTATACTAACTTGTACCCTGTGCAGGTCTGCACAAAGTTCTTCAAGTTTACATAATTTAAATTAGTACGGTTCTCACAATACTTGCTTTTTGTGCATTGCTTTTCTTAACTTGGGCTGAATTGATGCGGGTACATCATACCGCAAATGGGCCTATGTTCGGCATTATACTACCTCAGTCACCCATTATTTGTCTAAATAGGTAGTCTGATTACATCCAGAAGGGCAATCGAGACGCACTTTGATCAACGTTCTTGACTAACGTCAGCGGTTTCGTTGTTTAAAAGTAAAATCATAATGAGATATTTTAAACCACAAGTAATGAGTAATTTTTGGATTAGAAAGTGTTTTTTTATGAACAAAAATAATTTTACTATTAACCTTATTTATCTAACGAATCATGTTTCGATAGTTGTTTAAAAATCAATTTTTTACTGATTATTTTTATTAATGTTTGCAGTATAAATTTCATTGTAGCATAACGCGAGTCTTAAAAATGCACAATATTTTTGTTGTTTTCATCTTGTGCTGTATAATCATGCGTAACTTTAATAGCTTCTTTTATGTTTTTATCACTTTTGCACAACTTTTCAATAGAGGTCAGCCCATCTATCTCGTGCTAATTTCAGTTTTATAGACTCAAATATTCAATGATGTATCTAGTGCTATTTGAATCTATAAGACTTACATAATTATCCATAAGACATTAACTGATGTTAATTTTTATATATTGTTGAGTGTAAGTGCCCAGTTTATGTAATAACTTTATATACATACATATATGTATATGTATATAGATTATATTAAATTTTATGTTGGGATTAAACCAGGAGTTTGAGTAGGCATATAAGACCCAAATGTTTCTTAAAACAAACTTCTATTTAACTGATATATTATATCATTCTGAAATCAGGAAGTGGTAATTATAGCTCCTCATGTTCTATCGAAACCATAGAGAATAAATTGGAATTTAGTTTATATGGAACACAGATGTAAAGGTTAACAATTTGTTATTATCAATGCATTCCGGTATTGTTAGTATTTCACCGTTCTACTTTACTAGACTTATTCTAAAACACTGGGTTATAGTTTAATAGAGTGATATGTCAAATGACTTTCTTTTTCGGTATGTAAATTGGGATCAGTACCTAGTTAGATTGAAAGGTGTTTCTGGAGCGAACAGGTTTGCACGGCGCATACATCCGAAGTTATAATTGGGGTATTGGGACTCGATTAAGGCAGGCGAATGTTTGAGCGCTGACATTTGATATTCCGTTAAATTTGGAATCTGACTAGTTTGGTGGGTTATTAAGTATATGATAAGGTCAATAAAAGTTTAAAACGACAATCCTCAATTATCCTGAATGATTTATCTTAAACCATTGGGTACCAAATTCTTGAAGTTCTTGAAATGTCATCTATCTTATATCTGTATCTACTAATGAATCTGTTAAAAAACTATGTCCGTGAAGTGTTCAGTAAGTCTTGAAACCGTGTAGGATTTAATTTTTGGTTCGTTATCAACAGTTTATATG
>PDGT01000168.1:0-13048 GCA_003671415.1 Megathymus violae | reverse complement strand
GCGATAGTCGACAACGACACTTACAAATAAAGCGGTACACCTCGATTCTCAGAAGTAGCAACTCATCCTACTGCAGTGTGCACTTAGCGTTAAATTGACTGCATGATTACTTTCCATTTCATAATATATTTCCAAATATTATTAACATAAACCTATTGCGATATGGGGATATGAGCGGAAAATCTTTGGTAAATACTCTACAATACATACGGATTCATATTTTGATTTTTTTTTGTAAATATCCGAAGCAGTAGCCGAGCTACCTGATGGTAAGTGGTCACCACCTAAAAATATCTGTGACGACAATAATATAAACGTTTATTGGTATCCATCGATCAGTCTTAGGTCTCAGCATTGTTAATCCAGGGGGAGATAGAAGAAAAAATTAAAAGTACATTTGTTTATAAGTGGAAAATGTATGTAAATGTAAAAATAAAAAACTATAGGTCATTCAAAGTCGACCATGCCTTCCTTGAAAGAGCATAAGTCCTCTAATGACCATGTAGTCTTATGGGAGCTGTTGCTGTCTCTTCCTTTTGCTGTTTTCCGTTTATTGCTGTCTCCAATATTCGTGTTATTAGGTTGAAGAGAATCACCCTATTCAAGTATCTCAAGTTATAATTGAATGAATGGATACCAATTACGGGTTCGCGCTTCAGCCGCGCCTTTGCCAAGGACACGTAAATTAGTTAACAACTCACTGATACAAATGTTAACGGGCACTTATAGAACAAAAGTTAACAAGCAGGTTTACCGCTTCCTTAACATCGTACAAGGTTCCCATTGTTAAAGATGGTATTTTTTTGATATCTTATCGGCCTTTCTGTTCGTACGTCGGCAATTAATACAAAATGCATAATCTTATTATTTATTATTATACAATAATTACGTTTGAAATCAAAGCAAACTAAAAAGCCACACGTTACAATGATCTCTACTCATGTCACGGATCATGGAGCCTGTCGGTTGATGAACGGAAACGAAGACTGACCAATCACTCGACCTTTACTTTACTTACCGCAACATTAATTATGGAAAATTTTACGGTTGATGCTGAATTAGCCTAATATAAATGTTAAAGTTAATACGCAGCAGTAGTGGTATATTCATAACCTTTGTGTTTATGAATAATCGTAGTTAAAATTGTGAAATATATTTTTTTAACTGGAATGGAGAAGAAATACTCCAAGTCACTTTTAATAAGAAAATAACCTTGATTCTTTGACTATACAAACAATCATTCATGCTAAAGAATACACACTAAATTATATTAATAGGTTGGGGCGAAAGTATTTTCGCATTTTAGTATGTATGAACTTGTAATAAAGTCTTTTTGACTATACCATTTGCATCTGGCTGGTTTTGGTATCATTAAAAAGTTTAAATTTTAAAGAAGATAATTTCAAATTCAAATTTGGAAAATGTGTGATTTTCATTTGTTTTGCTTACTGCCAAGATGAGTGAGTGTAATGAAGAAATTCGCTACGTTTTAAGATTTTATTACAAAAAAGGCAAAAATGCAGCGCAGGCCGCGAAAAAAATTTGTGATTTTTATGGACCTAGTGCAGTGTCTGTGAGAGTAGCACAAAATTAGTTTAAGCGTTTTCAATCCGGAAATTTAAATGTCAAAGATGCACGTCGCTCTGGTCGCCCTGTAACTGATAAAATAAATGCCGTTTTTGAAAAAGTGGAGCAAGATCGGCATATCAATAGTTACGACGTAGCTGAAGAACTGAAAATTGATCACAAAACAGTTTTGACGCATTTGGGCAAAGCTGGGTACACAAAAAAGCGCGATATTTGGGTGCCACACGAACTCACTGAAAGAAACCTCATGAACCGTGTTCTCATTTGTGATTCTTTGTTACAACGTAATGAAACTGAACCATTTTTGAAGAAGCTGATAACTGATGATGAAAAGTGGATCACGTCCGACAAGAACGTGCGAAAAAGGTCGTGGTCAAAGGCCGGTCAGGCTTCATAGACTGTGGCGAAACTCGGGTTAACTCGCAACAAGGTGATGCTGTGTGTATGGTGAGATTGGAAGGGCATCATTCATTATGAGCTGTTACCGCCAGGCAGGACCATCGATTCTGAATTCTACTGCGAACAACTGATGAGACTGAAGCAAGAAGTTGAGAGAAAGCGGCCGGAATTAGTCAAGGGTGTGACTTTCCATCATAATAACGGTAGACTTCACACATCTTTGGCGACTCAGCAAAAACTAAGAGACTTTGGCTGGGGGATGATGATGCATCCACCGTATAGCCCGGATCTTGCACCTTCAGATTTCTACCTGTTTAGGTCTCTTCAGAATTCTTTAGGCAGTGTCAGGTTAACAATACGTGAGGACTGCCAAAACTACTTGACCTAGTTTTTTGATCAGAAACCCCAGAATTTCTATAGCAATGGGATCATGTCCCTACCCACAAGATGGCAAAAAGTTATCGAACAAAATGGTACTTATATACGTTAGTTAAATTAAAAAAAAACTTTATTAAAAAATGTTTTGAATTTTCATAAAAAATGCGAAAAGACTTTCTCCCCAACCTAATACTATATTTAGTTATTAGTATTAGGTAATTAGTATAGTTAGTAGTTATAAAGTAAATATGTTTGTATTTTACAGTTATTTTGCCGTTTACATTAAAAATTTTAATTCCACATCAGAAAGATTTTCGGTAGCGATAAGACTAACAACTTTTCTGAACATTTGTTATGCAAATATATATTTTTCTTTAGGTTAGTTCTCGAGATGAAATATCCATTAAAAGAATGAACAAAGTTAGTTTAATTATTCGAGTGACTGTGTTAATTGAACCACGATTATTTTTTCGCCGCGTCACTTTTAAAAGAAAACAATATTATTTTTCTGTATTAGAAACATTTTCTTGTTTTTATTTTTGTTTATATACTGTTAAAGTCATATATATAAGCGATACAATGAAAATGTTTGTGGATAGTTTATACTAATAAATTATAATCTACTACCAGTTTTAATCAAAGAAGAACAAATTTATAGTTCGTGGTTTTTCTAGGCTATTTATTTCATAAATATTTTATACAAATTTAGAAAAATTAGGCTTAGGCTTAGAAAACGCATCTGCATTGTTGTAGGACTTGGTTTGTCTCGTTCCGTTAATTAGAAATACATGTATTAATTTGTAACTTTATTATTTATTGACCGATTGAAAATGAAACGAATTTAAAATATTAAGTGATGCTTACTGAAAAACATAAGTGAAAACCAAAACGAAATCGGTTTAGCCATATCTGAGATTAGCGCGAAGAAACGCACAGAAAAATAGACATAAATTCTAACAATTATTGTTTTGTTTCCATTGCGTTACTAAATGCCTCTAATAATGGTTTTTCTGATCAGAAAGCGATCAGTTAGAATTTTATTATATGTGTAGATTTTGTGTCAGGACCCGGAGGTTCGTGAAATGCCACAATATTTCCGCAAAGACTTTATTTCACTTCCGCAGTCACAGTCGCACCCGCATATCGCAGATCGATTTCGCTTCGTAAGGACAGAACTTTTTGCTTTCGTATTCGGGAACCGAATGCTCTGTGGGCGATTATGCCTGCTATTTATATCGATTTCCCAGCCTTCCTGACTTTTCTACGCCTTTCGCAGAAAGTCAATAATAATACCGGGAAATCGATAAAACAATAGCGGTTCGGGTAAACAGGACCATATTTGCCCATACATGCCATATTTGCTCCTTTTGCCTAACGCATACGGGCGAGTGTCTTGAAGTGTCCCAGGTGCGTTTTTTACTACCTGTGTTTTGTTTCATGGCAGCTATTGTTTCCGGCCGACCCTTCTAGAAACTTGGCAAGACTGCCGCCCTCTTCTTTTCGGCCAGCCTTTCGGGAATCTTCGTAACAATATCGACAAAGTATATTAAAGAATATCTAGTTATGTGTACACCAGTTAAAAATCGATGAGAAAATTTACGGCGACACCATTCGTTATAACTTTGCAAATAGTTCTCATTCCATACAAAACGATATTTCTCACAGTTAAAGTAATAAATGACCTTATTTATAGTTTCACACGTTATCAGAGCTTGGGATGCTCTTTGAATTAGCCATATATCACTCGTGTGGCACCTGTCAAAGTGTCGTGTATGTAGTGATAAGGATTGTCAATTTTTATCATTCACTCGTCTGATTGTCTCCTATCGTTACGCTTATGTTATAAATAATATAAGGTGCTTGCACTGTTACTGGACACTTTTGGAGACGTTGAATAAAAGTCTCTTCTCTTCTCCAATTCCCCGTTATTTTCAATGTTTAAATAAGTATGAATACTACTTTTTTGTGAACATTACAAAACTATTAAAACTTCGTATATATTGGATACTTACTTAATATTAATAGTTTTTTTGACGAATTTCTCGATATTCGGTCATGGTCATTGTGAGTTGTCGTGTCGTTTTTCACAGAAACAAGTACCTTGAATCTTAACCGAAACATCTAGAATTTACGATAAAATAAACATGTAAGAAAAAAAATGACGTTATCTGCCAAAAAATATACGAATAACAACTCTATATTGCGTACGAACTATATTAAAATTATTTTGTATTCGTGAATTAGTTTATGTTCATATATCTTATACTTACGGTAGGTACTATTATTAAATTAGTATTTATCAATTCTATGTGTGAAAGCGATGTGCAACGTTTGTCTAGTCTAGATGTACGATATATACCATCATACCTTGATCTCGCGGATTGTTGTCTACGTTATAACGTAGATCAATTTTTTTTAATTGGTGAACAAAACGAAACAGGAAGCGCCTACAGTAATTAGTTACCGAGTTCACAAACATGATACTTGGTATAAAACTGTCAGTTTATAAATATATAATATAATTTTTACTGTAGGAGTTATCTTTTACATTATTCAATTATATATTTATAAAAAAAATAAGATACATTGTCATTTTGCTCACTTTTTATTAAATAGCTTTGTCATATTGGTAGCTTCGAACTCCTTTAAAAATTTTTTGATCTCCATTACTGAACGTTATTTTTTATAAAAAATTAAAAAAATTCGTGCTTCCGGGCTTCGTTAAGATGCCTATTCAAATGAATCGAAAATACTTGATAACTTTATTTCAGTTTAAATAAATTTTATTTCATGTATGTGTGCGCGAGATTTGCTTACTTATTAGTACCGGTATTTTATTCAAAACATGATTAAAACTAAAAGTAACTCTAAGAATAACACCAATAATTTAAATAAATGGGTACTAGAAATTAAATATTTCGTCAAGTGCGTCTGAACGAGGCAGGGTTCCCAGAATACTGGCAGCATTTCCTCGCTGAATAGCGAGACTTAATCATTTTCATAGTAGTGTAGATTTTAGTTTTAATATTGCATATATATATATATATATATATATATTAGAGTTATGGATTAATATTTAAAAATGAATGATGTGCCGCATTATTCGTACTGCAATAATTGTAGTTGCCGGAAGACGTCACGCGTCACGTCCTCAAAAGTTAATACTTCCTCCCTGTATTTAAATTTAATACTGTATTCGACCAATGTTAAGCTTCTTACAAGTAAATTTATTCTACTTTTTTATATTTTTAAGTTAAAAAAATAACAATTTCAATTTCCTTATGAAGGTTCGTATACGTATTGCAATAAATCATGTGTCACATAAATGACTAAATCAGCTAGTATCGAATTCAGAACCACTGGCGCGGCACACAGGGACGTATGTAACTAATTTGCATCATAATCGTTATCTTACTATATACCTAATAATAATTAAAATAATATCTCAGTTTATCTATATACTAGCGGCCCCTTCCGACTTCGTTCGAGTGAGACTATTAATTATATACATTAATTATATACTTATAATTATATACTATACATGATTATTAAAAATTTCATATGTTTGCCTTGATTAGACGTGATTAACTTTACCGAAATTTCATATAGCCTACATAGCTATAGCATAAATGCCAATATACAATTATCATGAAGATCGGTCAAGCCGTTCTTGAGTTACAACGGGACCGATAGACGGATGGATAAAAATTTTCAAAATGTCAAATTCATGTCAGTGTGCAATAAAACGAATATTTATAATAAAAATTTGACAAAAAAATTAATGTATAGACAGAGAGATATTACATATTTGTATATATTTTCATTACATATCAATTTTCATTACAATCGGTCAAGTAGTTTCTGAGTTATCTCGAGACGTACACGATAATCTCAACGGATTTATATAGTAGTTTACTATAGAATTATGGTACTTTGGCTGAACCATTCCGCATATGATTATATATTGAGTGTTTATGTTATGTTAGCCTGTTTACGATGACCAAATAAAAATATTTCTTTCAAATCCCGTGTAGAAGAAGCTAAATAACACATTTTTCATGTTGCGAGCTAAATGTATCTAACCAAATCATAATTTATTCAAAATAGTTTTCGTTAATTTGACTTTATACATGTGCACCACCTGGTTTGATTACGCGACGCATTCTTATCTTTTTAACTTACAATTTATATTTTGTTTCTATGAAAAATGTGAAAGATTAGATGGTTTCAATCCATTATATTCATTCTACAAGAATTTCTCCTACTGATTGAGAAAGTCTAAGATTATACATAAATACAATCACCACAATGTGTAAATCTTTTATTAATTAGGTAGTAAGTAATAACACACTGGAATATTGTATTTATAATAGATTTAAGTAGCTCTAAATAAAAAATTGGAATGTAGTACTGTTAGTTATAGTTATAAATCTATGGTAATGTTTATCGGAACTACGATCCTGAAAATTTGGTATTTGACAGTATTAAACCTGAAATAAAGAAATAAATTATACCCACAAACCAATAAAGAAGCAAATCCTTTTTGAAATCAGTAGAATATTCGCTTCATTGCTCTTCGCTGCTTAAAGAGTCAAGTCTGTATAGAATTTTTGCTCAGATCTGCTCTACTATTGAATCTAGATACACACTGTAAGGAAATGTTAGTACTCGTTTTTTATTTTCACATAAGTTCCAAGCCATAATAACATCCAAAGAGCAAAATATTTTGTATTCTAACAACTATTTGGTTTAGATGTGAAATACTATATATCTCTGTTCTTTATACTAGGACTCATACTTAACGCTTTTTTAAAATATGACATGAAACTGTAACCTACGTGCTGAAGGACGTTAAAACTAATTCCCAATTTTAATCTGGTATATTAAATTTAGTGATCCTCTTGCCGCCTATCAGTATTAAATTAGATCGGAAGACAAGTATTTATGTAACAGATGAATGCTTGTTCTCAAGACTTAAGTGTTTATGTCTACGCCACCCCGACGCATACATCTTAATGCGCGAAAGATTGAGAGTGTTATTATGTTTGTATTGTTTACCTCTACGTCTCTGTTTTACAACAAGCCTATTGATTACGTCTAACAAATAAATGCGACTATTGTATAATGCTTCTCTTGCATTGTAGCAGAGCTAGCAGTAATGCGGGTGCACCGCTTGGTTTTCAATCGGCAACGGGTCGGTGATGTCTTTGGTGGTATTGATATCCATAGGAGACGGTGACCACATACCAACAGGTGGCTTCTTTGCTCGTTTGTCGATTAATCACATTATAGAAATGTATGAAAACCGAATTATATATAAATAATGCTTCAAAAGGCTTGTTAAGGTAGTAGGTGGTGGCAGTTGTTATCGTTAATATTGGTAGTTAAACAATGTTGAGAGATGTAAAAAAATTACAATACTCGATAGGCCTATTGTCTCACCACAAAAGTAGACTAAAACAATGAATCGTTTAATTGTAAGCTTTCTTAATTAAGAAGTAAAACTAGGACCCTGTAATATAGTACTAATCTATGTTAATACTTTTGCGTATGATTGTACGATTAATATACATATATGTTATCTTAGTTTGGATGTGCAAAGACACGCTATCCTTTAAAAAAAATGTTTTTAGCCGTATTGGGGCGGCTTAGGATACTCCCCCAATCCCATGCTGGCAGAACAGGGTGTCGAAAGAGGCGACAGAAGTCGGCCTGCTTGGTGGTAGGGCTTCGCGTATGGATTATATTATCAGTATTATTATTAACTCCATAATATTATTACTGGTATGATTATCTTTCCGTGAAGCTTGCCTGGCTAGCTACCACCTTCCTGCTTAAGTCAGGCGCCAAACGACTCGTTGTGTTCCGGCTGGGGGCTTGAGAGATAGTAACTTCTTTCTAATCTTCTCATTTCCTGGCCGACAACGCATCAGTGATACCTTTGGTCTTGCTGATGTCCATGGGCGACGGTGACCACTTACCATGAAGTGGCTCGCCTGCTCGTTTGTCGGCTATTAACATTAAAAAAAAAACTGGTTTAGATTAAACTAAATTTGGCTTATGAATATAGTTTAATAGTTTTATTAATTTATTTATATTCAGTTTCTTACGAAATATTTAATATCAATAAAGGTATACGGGAATGTTATTATAGTGCATTTGCTAGTGTCGTTGTCAACCATCAACTAATAACCAGCGGCGTGCACAGGATTATGACACTGGGTATGCGGCGGAGTACTCGGTCACAAAAACTTTTTCTTTTATAGATTTTTAGCATAGCCACAGCCACGCGACGGATCTCTAAGTCGGAAACCATGCCAACACAACAAGTCTTAGATCTCACATCTTCTACGGCAACGCAGACAAAACAGCGATCGATCGTCGCGGCGGAAGAAATGCTAATAAGTAAAATAACAAGCTGAAATATTATAACTACTCACCTAGTCAGCTTCAATTTTCACATATTCAAGGTTCCGGTTACTTGAGATTACTATATCTCGATGTAAATAAACGCAAGATTTCGGCCACCTCAAATATCTTATCCACATTTTCAACACAAACCTCACAATCAAATAACATTAAAAAAAAATCAACAAACGCACTAGTAAAAGCAAATCACTACAATTATTATAGAAACTCAGTAATAAACTGTTAAATGTACACACTTTCAAATGTTAAAATGAAAAATCTTTAAAAAAAACTATAAATATACTGGCGCAAACAAAATAGTAACCAATGCTTATCACATGAAAAAAGCAAAATGGCCACTGCGAAACACAAAACATTTCTGCTATTTCACAAATAAAACCATACTAAACAAAAATGCATAATGTACATAAATGATTTATTAGTCTTTTTCCGTCTATTATTTTTACTCGGATTATAGGCAACGAACAAATCCGATTACTCCCGACAACTGCCGAACATCCGTAGCCTGCCGCTGGAGTCGCGGCTTTCGAAATTCATGGGTGTGTGCGTTTGCGAACTGTGCACGGACACCGAAATTACTGCACACATGCGAACAAATCTCCTGCGGAACGCGACGGCAGGAGTCGATTGATTAGGTACATTATTTTGCAGCGCCGCTTGCTTGTCGCCAAACGCCTAGCAAACAAATTTTTTTTGTGCTTGCAAATAGGTGCTATTTATAAAATATTAGGCGTTTTCCAGTTATTATATTTTGTTTATTCATTTATTTACTATTAATTAAAGTCATCTAAAACATACAAACGTTTTATTAAAATATCTGTGAATGGCAAGTAAAGCACTGCATTTCTGCCTACAAGGAGCGCACGCCCCTGCTAATAACCTATGGCAAGGAACAGGTTTAACAGCTACGTATGTCAGCTAGCCATGTCTATAGTCAGGTTTCCGAAGCTGCATTAATTGATTACCCCCGCTGGGATAAAGCAGTTACCGTACGGGGATAATAAAAATGGTAAGAATGTATAAACAGTAAAAATCAATATATCAAATGAAATAACAGATGAATGGTAATCCTAAAATGTTTCCTTTATAGATCGTAGGAGTAACAATATTGAAAGATTTGGATCCACTGCTCTAAGGTATATTATGATAAGGGTGTATTGATCTATATCCCTTCTAGCACCATTACTAAACTTTTTTGAATCAAAACGCGTCGGTAAAGCCCATACGCCGCAGACATTCATGCAACATAGCCGTTTACCATCAGATGGACGTAAACAAGAAACTATTAAGTTCTTTTGTGTCACTTTATCAGGTGTTATAACCTCCTTGGTTGCATTGTACCTAACACGGACCTAAAACCAAAATAAAATACAAATGAAGGAATAATTTTCAAGTAAAGTGTTCACTAAAAATTATAGTAAAATTAGCATAATAATTTCGGAAATAGTATGCACTTTTATTAAGTTTAATTAAATTTTATGAATAGCATTATGAGAAAAGCCAGTAAAATAATTATGGTTTTATACGATAGTTATCTTACAACGATCGATGAATAATAATAACCAGTATAAAAAAAAAAAGGATTTATTTCTCAATAGTTCAAGAGGTAATAAGATATTTTACATTGGGCACCGAAAATTGCAGCTACATACGGAAACCAAGAATATTGTTAAAGATGCGAACAACTCACCAACTGAAACTGAAACGGAATTGTAGCAATTTAAATGATTTAAGCATGGTATTGGTCTCGATTGGTATCGTTTGATACTAGTCGTTAAACCTTGTCGTATAAAGTTTGACATTGGCATTGACCATTAATGGGTTAAATCTATTCACATACACATCATTCTATTCATACAGATACTTACCTCCGTATAAGGGAATTATACTATGTTCAGTGACCTTAAAAAAACTATGCCAATGCTTCATTTCTTGATCAGTAGCGTGTAACGTCGTCGGAAAGTTGATTTCGTTACAGACTGGAAAAGACCGTTACACACATATCATATCGATAAAAAAAGTATTTTACTTAACAATACTTCATATGTAAATAACTTAAATGCTTAAGTACCTATGTAACTCTTTACTTAATATAAATCAGTAAATTAAAATAATTCTGACTAATTATATTGAAAACGTGCCAGTTCGTTTAAGTTCCTTGAGTCTGCTAATTTAGTGTATAAATTAAAGCTGGCGACCCTCTTGAGACGTACTTAGTACTGAACCTTCACCCTTGAAGGTAATATATTTTTGAATTACCGTGAATTAATTTTTTTAAGTGCTCAAAATCGCTGCTAACGAACATAATTACGTTCAAACACTTGCACGTCTAATGATAAGGATAACGATTTACCAATTTGGAAAAACGTATGTATACACACACACGCATACACGTGTGTGTTGTGTAGCGTGTCGTACCGTAGTTTAATTGATACTAGACAACTTCCAAGGTTTCTGGAGAGGAATCAATAAATATTATATTAATTTGTTTATAATTATTATTATATTACGATACATTTATTTGTAATAATTATATTAGACTGATGCAAAATATATCTGTGTCACTACTTTATCTAATAAGGCTAGTCTGTAATGTCAGATGTAAGTTCTGAACTAAATAAATGCAATAGTTGTCACTAAATGTAATATATTTTAAAATTTGTTATAGTATATCTAAGCTTTATCTATACTAATATTATAAAGAGAGAGTGAGAATTTTGTGAGTTTGTGTATATGCGGAAAGTCATATTTAGAATTCCGGCACCTATCTGAAAAATACTTTTACCATTTTAACGGTATATTATTCCGGATGGACATAGGCTATTTATCATGCAAATATCATAAATTTTTCATCCCGAAGAAGTTGAGGCGGGCCGCTAGTCATTTATAAAGAGAATACATTAAAACCTTAAATAGCGAATTATTCTGCTGTCTGTTCGTTTGTTTGTTACGCCATCCCTCTGAAACAACTGATTAGATTTACATGTAACTTGATATATCTATAACTTATTTTATGGATTAACATATAGGTTGCTTTTTGTGAAGGTTTTGCATTAAAATGTGTTTATTCCAAAGGAATTTGAAAACCATCTATCTCCCAATATAACAGAATGGGGTAATATCGACGTTCCTCTTATACTTACATATTGATTCACATCGCTTGGCAGAACGCGATTTCTCAGTACTGTACAGTATAAATTGTACTAAATGCAACTGTAAATGTAATACAGAAGTAGCGATTCTTAGCCAATATGCATTATCGATGTATTTTAAGTGACCGCTCTGCTTTTTACGACGTTCTGGCAACGCAAGAAAATTCAATAAGTTGTAATGGGTTTTAAATATAGGTTATGTATACAAAATATGACGGAATGGTCGTTGACATAGCTGCAGTCTAGATAATAATAAAAATGTTATAACATACGTATAGCACATTATTTCAAAAATTAACAAATTTCACGTCACAATCAACCAAAATTGTATAGTGGCCTATAGCTACAGTTTTTTTTATTGTAAGTGCAATACATTTTTTTTTTATTTTAGTGCAGGAACGTTTATTTCCACATAAAATAAGTTAATATTTTACGAGCATCCCACCTGATGGTTATAATAAATTTTAAAAGTAAACTGTTTTAAAATGAGCTTATAGTGTATATTATTTTCGAATTACTATAAAAAATCAAATTGCTTTTACTATCGTTTCTAAATGGTGTATAAAAGTTGAGGTGAGGAAAGTAGTATCTGACTCTTCGAGTCAGAACCGGCAAATCCCACCGTTTGTGGCCATCGAAAACTAAAAAAAAAAAATCAAGTTTGGTGTCAAATCATAGGTTTTCGACTACGCCCGATCGATTGCGCTTATCCGTTTTTTGCTAACTTACGTAGTTCCAAAGATAGCTGGCGCATTGAATTAGCTCCAGTTCGTTATCTAATCACCTCGTTTGGTCATTACTGAACGCACAATGGGTCTTCGCTTTACTTAGTAATCGCTTACAATGCGAGGAGATAATGAGGGTCTTTTGTTAGTTAAACTACAAGAATCGTTTGTAAGGTTTATTATTTCGTAACAAAAATTGAATCGAATAAATGGACTAACCTTATATCATTACAAATAGTACTGTTTTTAAACATTTTCAGAAATTCATTCATCGATCTACCATGGTACTTATAATATAGGTACATGATACAATATTTTTCACAAACAGTAGTAAAGTCATGTTGAATTCGATTGATGTTATAATCCCACATCCTAGAA
>PDGT01000167.1:195355-205430 GCA_003671415.1 Megathymus violae | reverse complement strand
ATTTTCCATCAGATGCTCGACCACGTCGGCTTGTTTGTTGTTGGTAAAAAAAACGTGTGCGGAGGTACTTGGCTATGACGAATAATTAAACAATATATTATTGCTGTTCAAATGTTTTAGCGTTAAGCAGTCAACTCTTTTTCACACAGAAATCGCGCATAACACAATATTCTTACCACAGTTTCGCAATCAACCCCAATACACTAAAATGGAAAATAAAATATTGAAAACGAAAATTGCAAGTGAAATAAAGTTTGTGTTTAACAAATGTACTTAAATGTAATATATTAATTTTTAATTTTGTATTGGCGACCCGCCTATATAGTGTTCGGGTTGCAAAATGTACTGTAGCCTACGGTGATTCAAAATAATGTACCTATAAAATGGTAAAAGAATTTTTCATTTAGGTACCGTAGTTCCGGAGGTTACTTTCTGCATATACAAAATTTGCGCTGTCTCCTTAGAATATTGTTATAATTAATATACATTTTCACTTATTACTAGTTTAAATATAATTTATCTTGTATTTAGCGAGTGATAATAACTTACTTTCGCTCGACATTTGTTTGAATGACACTATAAAATAGAAGCAATCTTACAAAATTTAATGTTTACATATTTTTCTTAGAACTTGAAAAATATATTAATGTAAATATCTCAAATAAATTCGCAAATAAATAAAATACGTTACCTCTGCGACGCACCCAGTTCCCTCGCACTGATGTAAAAAAATACAATATTCGTTAGAATATTAATACCTATTTATATATGTTGCAAAATTTATATATGTTGTCAATATTAATTTATAACAACATTCTTCTAGTATATAATGTATGTTAATGCCAAATACACATATTAATGTGATTTGTCTACTACGGGACATTTGTGTTTGCCGCTTGTCTTCTAAATTGTAACACTAACAAGATGAACGATCTGTTGCTTGATGAGTGACGCATAATTGCGAAGATTCCGTTATTTTCTCTAGTTGTACAATTCTCAATACCGGAAGAGTTACATGGGTGGGGATTTTTATAATTTTGTAACCTAATACGAATTAGTAAATATAGTCAAAACATATGTACCTGCGATGAACAAAGCTCCCCAGTACACTGGAAAAAAATTAAGGAATTCAACGATATCATCATAATCAAACTGTTTGATTGAGAATTGGAGGATTGCAATGACTTGTGATTAAGTGGTATTTGAAATGCAAATAATTCTTCCAAAATTGTCAATTATGTACATAAATTGAAGATACAGATATAAAGCTAACTTCGCCCGGTAACGTTGGTGTTTAAAATCCGTACCTATCAAATTGAGTGATGACATTAGCTGCAAATGGTGGCTCGCAACTGGTCCTAATCATCGTGAATGTAGATGCATAATCGCACCTTTAGAATGAAAGTGACTTAACTAAAAATTCCTGAAATTCCAGATTTTACTATAAATTTACTTAAAAAAGCCTACTCTAAAATCCCATGGTGAAAAAGAGCCCGAATTATGAGTGAGAAAGGGAAAAAGGGAAAGTCTCATACATTGGTCTCTTTAAATTTACTCAAGACCATACATTTTTGAAAACTTTCTTCGTCATTTCCCATAAATTGCAATTTTTGAGTTAAGTCCCTTTCATTCTAAGGATGTGATATGTCGTAATTATATTCCTTTGTGGATCCAACGAATGATGATCAAACCGCGTCGTTCGTACAGGCGGGACGTTCTTTACCTAAGGAAGGATACCCGCAGTGTGTCGAATTGTTCAATGAAAGGACGGTGATGGGGAAAATATTTCGAACAATTGCTGCGCACACTCTCTAAAATGTACCCTATAGAAAACTGAGACTGACTGGCTGGCAACTCTGCAACTGTGCTACCGGCTTTGCAGCTTGGTTGCGACCAGATCTAGGTGACCTATTTGGACGCCTTTACATCGAGTCCAAGGCAAATAGATGAGATTTGGCAGCGCCAACCCAATTGTGACAACGGTACTCCACCCACGGTCGAACCTGAGCTACTTACATTCGCGCGGCATTTGTGGCCAAGGCACTGGAATTATTTAATTGTATTTATTATTCGTAGAAGTGACTTGATAAACTAATAGATTTACCTGCGTATTTTAATATATGCTTATTATTTATTTAATTCACGTTTTACACCACAGATGATGAAGAAAGTAAATATATAATGAGTCATAGAATAGGGTAGAAAAACTTATAGGTCAAACAAAGTTAGTCGCAAATTATTTTGTTTATGATATAACTATTGATATGATAAATGGACAGAAAAGGTTTAAATGACAGTGAACAAGACATCGTGTACAGTAATTACAAAAATTGCCTTCTTACAGTCGCCTTTGCGGTGGTACCGTAGCCCTGTGTGAAATTGATAATTATCTTATTATTCAGAAGAAATCTTTTATCTTTTAAATTTAAACCAAAGCTATCAAGATACAGCGAAACAATAATTAATTTTTACATAAAAAAGTTGAATACTTGATAGCGATCATAACAAGAACAATAAGTTTTTTAACTTTACCAGCCAAACTGACAATTTTGTCCTTTTAAGAACATTCTCCGGTAGAACTCCACGACTGACTCAAAAATGTAATTGGATTGCACTTTGTTGTAATTGATGAAAAGTGGCTAAGCTTTACTCTTTGTTATGCTGTAATGTTACGTAATCTGCAATTCCAAGTGCATCACCGACGCGGTGTCGGCCAAGAAGGAAGCGATAAATCTGCTAGTTAACTTCTCTAGTGTAGCGTTCTAAACATGTTAAAATAATTCACGGTCCAATTTTTAAAGGAAGACGATGTCTAGTTAGGCAGGCACATATCGATGTCACTTCAAACAGAAAGCATCACACCTCATACCATTGTCTCGTTTGTTGCTAAGCAGAGAGACTCTAGCAGGTGGCCCGGTCTCATTAAGACAAGAGTCCTGTACACCCAAATATTGTTCTGTAAACTTTAACAGTAATATAATAGTAATCTTACCAGTGTTAAACAAGATGCAGAGTGGCACTACAACGAAACAAGTAGCAGTTTATGTCATTATCATAAATTCACATCGACAGCGAATTTTTTACCTCATATCTATCATTCTCCGAAAGATATCAACTTCAAGGTTTTAATTAGGTACTCGTATACGATCAAGATGATTCCCGGACTTTCAAGAAAAATAATAGTCAATAAATTTTGTGAACAGCCTGTACCTATTTTCATTTCTGTTAGAAATACCTACCTAGGATCTACGTCCACATTTGTTATCGATCATTGTATATTCCGTAATTTTTAAAAAATATTTTATTCTTAGTAGAAGAAGATTAAGAGTAATTTAAAACATTTTGCTAAATATCTACGTCATGTGAATGTTTGAATTGTAAAAAAAATATGTGTCTGACATAATAAGCCTTTTCTGATTTATTTCTTCTCATAAAAATGCACTTGCAAAATATTTCAATGTTTTCACTTTTACTTCCAAAAATAATGTCGTACAGCCAGCCCAATTTGTTTCTTTACGGTAAACTTAAAATAAATAATTGACTCACTTAACTCTTTACCTGTATGCAATTTTAACTTTTTGCACGCAATAAATTCGAAAAAAATCGGTCGTGACAGACGGAGATACAGACAGATACCTGAGTGAGTATTAAGGCTAAGTTATTCTATCAAACTTGCGAAATTTTTAATGTAAATATTTGGCTCTTACCTCTGATTCGCAGCCACGTCCCGTACACTGAGATAACGATACATCATTTTCCGTTAGGTATTCTGAATCGAAACTTTATTTCAAGTAAATAAATAATCGTTATAATATTATACTCACTTTAGACATACAGATGTTCAAAATTCCGTCGCACTGTGCAAAAGTATAATTTAGTTGGTAACATTCACCGTAACCCGTATGAAATGTAAGTAATTCTGTAAAGCGCTGTTGGGTATAACATTGTTGCTTGTATATGTATATGAGTACACTATATGAAATGTAAGGCTTTTAAAGTTTAATTTGTATGAGTAATGAACCGCATGCGCAGCTCAGTAAAATGATTTATTATTAGGTCTCAACATACAAATCTCATTGTTCTTAATTTTATTGATTATTATTTAAAAAAAAATTCTATACATTGGGAGATGGATCGGAATAGAGATCGAATCTAAAAAAGTGATCTCGTTGACTGGCACGACCAAGTTATTCGGTTAAGTCATCGCAGTAGATAATTTGGCCAGAAATCTTCTGAAGATATGCGACCTATGGCTGAAACTCCGGCTTAGGTGGGTTATCACCAAGTACGTGTGGGACTCCCTCAGCCACCACACATCGAATAAGTAGTCTCTGAGAGTTTATGTGAACGCATCCTTGCAATCAAATTTATTTACTTATTAAAGTACCTTCATGTAAGTACTTTTTTTTTTCAAACCGCGAATTAATTAAAATTCAATTATAATTAATTAATTAATTTTAATTTAATTTCAATTTAATGCTCACTCGCATGAACAACTAAATATGGTAAATTGTATTTCCTTTAGCTTATCAGAAAATAAAATTGCCATTTGTATTAAATATAAAAAAAATATGACCAAGTATTGCCAGACCGAGGCACCATAGCGGTAGCAAAAATATTAATCGATAAAATTATATTAGAACGCAACCAGATGGTCTAAGTCTATAATAATTAACAATAAGTAAGAATACTTTAACAATAAGTCAATGTTTAGTGTGTAGTAGTCATCAGATACTTACAATTCCTTTACAAAATGGCCCGAAGCACTATTAAAATAATAAAAGGAAACGCCATCGTTAAAAGCTAAATTACTTTTATACAGCACGAATGTTTTTTTTTTTTTTATTATTTTTACGTTAATAAACGGCAAAGAAGCCGACGTTCCATCTGATGGTAAGTTGTCTCCATTGTAAATTTAAATTCTTAATGTCTGTTGCAGACAAAAACCGTGGGTATAAGACTTCCGGGGTCCTATGTTATAATTACTGTGGTTTATATAGTAACTGATATGTGAGGTAGTAATGAAATAAAATTACGATTTAGGTACAATCCAAGGCCAGGCTGTTGAAATCATATTACAGTGAGCTGTTCCTGTGTGTTAATATGGAGAGACTACATTTAGGCACAGTAGTTAATGAAATAGTTGGAAAATAATTTAAAAGCAAACATTACCTCAACACTGGATAAATCTCCTTTAGACTATGAACGATAATATATTTTTAATTATTATTTACAATCTGCATTTGTATAAATGGCATAATCATATGAATTGTATAACTTCATAATTTAATGTTAAATTTTCATACCGTTGCTGTAGAATTAAATCCTACGGCCTGCAATAATTTGTTGCTATCGTGAAATAAGTCGTTGTTGCGGTTTTTTATATCGGGGTACACAATTGGGAAAGCCGAATGTTGAATTGACTTATAAACGCCGTGAAAGGTTGAATGAAGTTTGACGCTGGAGGAAAATGAAGAATGTTTCATATCAGTGATGCGAAGAAAGTTATATGCCGGTACTATGGAGTGATAGGACGTGCTTAGACTTTTTATTTATTGAAAATAATTACATAAAATTGGCGTCGTTGTTTCTATTCGTCTTCTTAAATTGCATATTTTATGTTCCGTAAGCAGTTAAGTTGGTTATTTTCTAATGATAGGTGAATTTAATGGATGTGCGTTTAGTGCATCATTTATTTATAGAAATATTATGAAATAGCATTTTTGATTCTATTCGTTTGCAATTTTACAAATTACCTTTTTTATTTCATACAACGTTTAGCTTTTCTGGCGTACACTGTCTTTCTTCACCTTTAGATTATGTTAATCTATATAGTGTATACTTACTATAGCTGAAGACATACTGCCTGAACACTAGAGCGTAATAAAATAACAAAATTAAGCATATTACGCACGTGATAAGGACTTTTAATGGGAACTTGCCAGCATTGACGAGCTTATCCAAATGAAGCGATTTATGATTTATTTAATGTCTACATGTATACCGATATTACGGTATAAAGAGAGTACAAATTTTGTGAGATTCTATATATGAGAAAAGTAAACTCCGGAATCTCGGCACCTATTGGAAAAATGATTTTACCACTTGAAAGGTACTTTATTGCGGATAGACAAAGCCTATATGTCAAGTGGATATGTACAATAATAAATTTTTGAACCCAAATAAAGTCGGGACAGGTCGATCTAAATATTTCGTGCGTATTAACGCACGCTCCAGTCGCCGAGGTCTCCGTGCCCTGAACGCCGGGGACTCCGATCGTCTCGTGCGCCCTAAACGCACGCTCCTGTCTGCAAAGTCTCTGCGCGCTACACGACAGAGAAGCGACGGGCCGAGCTTCCTACTTACAAGCGACCTTTTTACTGTTTTAATCTTGTAACTCCTGTATTATATTTATTGTAACCACAAGGAATTCTTGAATACCTCCTATTTTCTAAATTTCCCTAGATTTTTTACTTATAATACTACAGTTAGTTTTATTTAGTAAAATAAAAGATCAGCGGAACGTGGTAAAATTAGTTTTCCTTATAGTCACATGAGTAACAATATTGGAAAAGTTAATAACTACTGCTAGTATATTACAATCACGCTACACGTGACCCGACTCGTGTATGAATCGTCTCATCCGGACAAGCTCTACGTTCTTTAATGAGAATATTGAGTATTTGGTTCAGCTGTTATACTGATAGGTTAACCTAAAAAGGTTAAGGTCAGAATTATTGTGGAGCGTTCCTGTGTTTTCGACCAAGCTGAATTTTATAGTAACAGTTGAGCCAAATGTTCAGTCTTCTCTGTTACCATCCACCTCTGCCACAAATTGTTCCAATATGTCTTACTACAGAGTAAAATGTACTCAAATTTAAGGAGAATTCTGAGGTTGTAGTTAGGATGAGATATGAAAGTATTATTATTCGAGCATATAGCTGGCCTACAAATAATGTTTTACAAAAATATGCGTTGAAATTAGGCATATGCGTTACATTTTTATATATGTCCAGTTGGCGTCAAAAGTAGATAATAAAAAACAAAATGTCATGTCAGTAATGATCGACCTGTATTAATGCTGAGTTACTTAAATTTAGTTTGTCGTACATCTTGTGGTTTGAGATCTCAAATCTGTAATTTTTTCACGAGATATCAGATGTCTTTCATGACAAGTCCTCCTCTGTCTGTAAGATACTTGTTAATGCCACAGCATGCTTGCCAGGTCTGCCTTGTTTTTGAAATTTAAAAAGTTGATTTCAAGTAATGATTTCTCACCATTGACTGACAGTCGTTTCCTTTGCACTGTAATAATTCTTATTTGATTATTTTATTGACAATGAACAAGATATGCATTGAAATATTATTTATATAATATTCAATAGAAAAATTATGAACTTATATACATCACGGTATGGTTCGTAAACAAATTTTTCTTAAAATCTTATAGTTGCATTATGGCACGTTTTTTTTATTAATAATTTGATAAACGAATCCAGAAGGCACTTAGTAAAACTTTAAATAGTAATTGTTGAAGGAAATTATTATGAAAGTTCTTGTTAAGTGTCTATAGTTGATAACTAAAGTTTCTCATCATACATTCGACAATTCCTTCCAAACCAGCTCGGTAATTCTGCTGTGCGATGAGTCGTTTTGAATAAACTAGTCGTAAATGTGCCAATATGAATGTTAAAAAGTAAAAATTAATTATGTGAAAATTGGGTATTTTATATTGACAACAATCCTTTAATTCGGAGTATTTTAAATATTGTACATAGCACCAACAGATTATTTTTTTCTTCTGGCAATCTCAGTAACAGTTACATATATTCACGATTTGCAGTAATACCGAAATAGGTTAACACCATTTATTCATGGCTTCAAGAGTTTACAGTTTACTTATAATGCATAATGTTACCCAATAACATTAACTAATTTTTATAATTATTTTATCTAACCTTCGCTGTGCATGTTTTTTGCATCTGTAAAATCGAATAGATTATTCTTTTAGTTATATATTTCTGTAATTAATTAGTAATAAACAAAGTCACTATTTCTCTCGATCTGTTTCCGCATTTATTTTACTTGATACGCAATAGATTCACATGCGGTTTTATCTTAATTAAGAAAATTAGTAACTATGTTTCATAGTTTTTAAAAATTTTGCTACTGGCAATTTTTTAATTTATGGTTTTAAGGTAAACATTAAAGAATAATATTTGTCATCATATCACGTCGGACTTCATTGGTGCTAATTTGGTTAATGGTAGTAGTTTGTCTTATATTTACATACGTAATGTCTCACTTACTTAAGTAATTCATGATTTTGAGTAATGCAGCTTTGCTGTACTTAATTTTTTAGGTGTTGGGGAACCATAATAAGTTAAACTAGCACTGGGTTTTGCAAATATTGTTCATTGCGAACCTGACATGGCAAGACTGCATGATAAGACATTAATTGCTTTCTTACTTGGCCAGCATCTCGTCGGTATGTGAATTGATAAGAAGTAGATAACTGAAAACGTGATAACATGGTTGTTTTACTTTATTAATCATTCAAATTAAGTAGGTATATTTAAGTACCGGATATATATATGTATATTCCAGTAGTAAATTCGACAGGGTTGTCAATTTATAGATACCAGTAATGTTAGTTGATCACAAAAGAGTATTGACATCTAGAAAGATTAAAATATATTCATAATACGAAATTTGACAACTATAATTCTTTGCGAACATTTTTGTGTCGTAAGGTTCGACTCTGGATGGAACGCCACCCATTCTAGATTTAATGGCAATCACATCTTGTGCCTTATTCTAGTGACAAACTTACTGAGTAACAACGTTCCTTGGCAGGTTCCTTGACAAGTAACAGTTGTCTGGTTAGCTATCAATCTCTCAAAATTTAATACTTATAACATATATGTTGGTTACAATATCTAATTTAATATGCGGGTTAACAAGCGTATACACTGTTTTCTTCATGGCTGGCAATCTATACATCATAAAGGGACGGCGGTGACCACTCGTTTACATCTCTTTCGTTAACTTAACATCTACAAACATAATCATATTTCATGGTAGAATCACTCAGTAATTTGATTGCGAAATAATATACCCCGAGTATTAAAATCTTCCAACAACAGCAATCTTATTTAAACACAATAAAACTTCTAGTGACTACTAAAATCTATAACGAGTTAGTCCACATTTAGTAGTTTAAGAATCGGAGCTGTGTCAAAAACCCATTGAAGTTACCGCCCAAGCGAATACAACTACGTACGAATACAACATGATACATAACTGGATTCAATTTTTCGTATCGTGTAATTTCAAGCATCATTGCTTTAATTTTCAATTAATGGCCACTTAACTAGTATAACCTGTAATATTAGCGCAATGAAGGGGTAGTGAAGGTATAATTTTTTTTTCTATATGGGGAACGTTTCTGATCTTTTTTAATTTAGGAACGTAGAAAATAATTATTTTCTCGAGTCTTTATTTTAAAACATTTAAATACATGTTCAGTTTAGATCTAGAATGCTTTGTTTGAAATATGAAATATTTATTTTTCGTGTTTTATGTACATGATTTTATGTAAAACGATATATATAGGTACTTAATTTTCGTTTTAAGATTCCACTTTACGAAACCACTGACTATTTTAGCAGTTTCAAAAATATATTGCTTATTTATGTTGTTATTAAATAAGAATTAGATAGGACGGGAAAGTAAAAAAAAACTACATGGCACTAAAAAGTGGAAAATAACTGAATCACATTTTTCATTAATACACAATGTTACGTGATAGCAAAGGATCAAAAAACGGTGGAATTATTTTAATCAGTTGAGGATTTGCATTTTTATCTGCCTCACTCATGATCAAATCCTAAGTTTTTCACAGTGAATATTATGAATATAATCTTATACTACCCTCCATTAACCATTCTCCACCATTTATTTCCGCAATGCGTTAACAGATGGCACTGGGTGCACCACTTATACATATTTAAAAAACTTATATAATTTACTTTGTACGCTTCATACACGTTATCTACATCATATTTAAAGAGGA
>PDGT01000167.1:128924-195315 GCA_003671415.1 Megathymus violae | reverse complement strand
GTTAGCAGCAACGTGACGTCACATCCGTTAAGAGGAGGGGATGGCGGATAGTCACTGCCAAGCACCTATATAAGACGATGAGCGCTCCTCTGGAGCCACTTCCGATTCTGCTCCCGTAGTAGACGGACACCTCCAACATACTCTCGAGTAAGTCATCTTCATTTTCTACTGCATTTCCTGTGTCGTCGATACCGATCGACCGCGACTTAATTGTTGCCTTTTTAGTGTCATTTTGTGTTGGCATCAAATAAGTATTCGTTTCGCGTTTGAGTTGGTGGATACCTAACGGCGAGAACGAAGCCAGCTAGCGTTGATCCGGTGCGCTTCTCAGTCCTCTCGGACTGAGGGAAACCGGAGACCCGATCCCACTGCACTGGGCCTTCCCAGGGTGACGGTTAGTGGCTATTTCCGCTAGGGATAGTCACTGTTTTCATAGTCTCGCTCGTTCCATCCTTGTTTCTAGATTCCGTTGTTCGTTCTCGCTCCTCTCCCTGCTGCGGCAGGTTAGGAGGATGAATCCATCCGAACTAGGGTTCCTACGTCGCATCCTCGAAGCCCTGTCTCCGTTTATGAATACACCTCTAGACGAGAAAGCAGTAATTCAAGCCCTTAAAACGACAAACCCACAGACTGACTCCCCGCGTCCCCTGACGCCTCACCGGCCCACGACGTCGAATTCTCCGACGCACATTCAATCTCGTCGCGTAAGCGTCCGATCGAGTCCGATGGCTCACTAGATATTTCCGACGACGGAACCGTCACGCCGTCGCAGTCCGACGACCAGGCCTTTCAGCCGGTCGAAACCAAGCGCACTAAGCGCTTAACAAAACGCGCCGCAAAGGCGTCTGCAGAGGGAAAACCTTCCCTTCCCACCCAACCGGTCCCGCTCATGTACATCGACACCAGCGACCCGTCCTCTTCCAGACAACTCCCTCCCTTAAAACCAGCATCCCGTTGCTCACCCGTCCCTCCCCAGGTCAAGGCCCCGCCACCGATATTTGTCCGGGATAAATCTAAGTGGCTCCTAGTCACCCAGCTGTGCGCCGACAGCAAAGTCTTTTATACTCACGCCAAAGTAGTTGGCGAAACAGTCAAAGTGACTTCCCCAAATACTGATGTTTTCCGTGGCCTTACGAGGCTTCTCACTATTAACAAAATCCCATTCCACATTTACGCTCTTCCGGAAGAGCGCAAGGTGCGAGCCGTACCCCGCGGAGTCCCATTCGAGCTTCCTAATGAAGCTATCCTCCCCGATTTAGTCGCCCAGGGACATCCCGTGGAAGCTGTGCACAAGATGTACAGCAACACGGGTAGGCAATACCCGCTGGCTCTTGCCATTCTATCCAACATGCCCGAGTCCCGGAACATTTTCCGGGCCGACATGACCATCTGTGGTCTATCCTTCATCAAGGTAGAGCCCCCGCATAGACGCGGCTTCCCCGGTCAATGCCATCGCTGCCAGCTCTACGGCCACGCAGCGGCGAACTGTTCCGCCAACCCCAGGTGCGTTAAGTGCCTGGAGCCCCATAGCACCAAAGAGTGCTCGCGTACATGCGACTCAGTCGCCTCCGGCCTGCATTCTCTGCGGCCAAGCCGGCCACCCGGCCAATTACCGTGGCTGCCCCAGAGCTCCCCGACCTATCCCACCCAGAACTGCCGCATGGAAGTCTTTTAGAAACACCCAATCTGGCCCTCCGCCGAACACCGAAGCAAACTTCCCTCCTCTGAGGACGCCTATCGCGCCGCCTAGACCCGAGCATTTTAACTCGTGGAGACGTACTGACACGACCACGACAACCGTAGCTGCTCCCCGCCCTACCCCGGCCGCCCCACGCGACCGGAAACAGGCCGAACCGCGTATTACCAACACCGCGCAACCAGAGGGCAAGTCGTCTCTGGCCGAAGACATGAAGCTCGTTTACGACGTCATTAAAAACGTCGACATCGCAGAAATTTCCGTCCTGGCTCGCAAGATACTGGCGGCGACCACACCACAGCAGCGCCTGCTAGCGCTCGCTGAGCACAGCCATCTATTAACGTCGTTATAATGGCCCAAGCACTTAGTGCACCTTCCTGTCACACCGGTCGTACCAAACCTAAGGGCATCTCGCTCATCTCGTTCAACACTCGCGGCCTCCGCAACAACATCCCTGAATTAAAGGAATTCGTTCGCAACAACGCCACAGACTTACTACTAGTTCAAGAAACTTTCTTAAAACCCGCCCACACCAAGGGCCTATCAATTCCCTCGTACAATATCATACGTAACGACAGACAAGATAGAACCGACAGACGCCCCGGCGGCACCTCAAGCCGCGTAAGCGGTGGCACCGCTATTTACTTTAGAAAGTCGCTCCACTGTTCCCCTATTGAGACTCCAACACTCATTAACTTAGAAGCCACTATTTGCAAGCTAGGTATGACTGGGCATCCGTCCCTGACCATAGCGTCAGTATACAAACCGGCGGGAGCTCCGCTTTTAAACTCAGACTTAGAGGCCCTGCTCTCACTAGGAGACTCGGTTATTTTATTCGGAGATCTCAACTCCAAATACACGGACTGGAAGTGCCGATCGACCAACGCGAACGGAGTCAAAATTAGACAATTCGTAGAAACACGGGATATCGATGTCCTTTGTCCTTCCTCTTCTACTCATTACCCGGATCACGCGCTCCACTCTCCGGATATCATCGATCTCGCGTTAGTTAAAGGAGTCGCGCTTAATTTAAGAGCGATCGAAACGCTCAACGATTTAGGTTCTGACCACCGGCCGGTCTCTCTCAAATTCGGGCCTTATGCCACCGATACAACCACTTCTACTAAAACCTTCACCAACTGGGAAGGATATAAAAAATCGCTAGTAACAGGTCTCGATGCCGCCGGTTCACCACTGGCTACCATCAACTCAGATTTTTTTGTCAATACGGAAAAGATAGACTCAGCGGTCAACTCTCTTACGCACTTAGTTCAAACATCTCTCCGAGACAACGAGCGTGTAGTCGAGGTGCCAAACCGAAAACTACCACTCGATGTCAGGAATCTGATTCAAGCCAAGAATGCAGCCCTTAGAAGGGCCGCACTCTACCCCACTCCAACGTATAGGAGGCGTGCCAACGCTCTCCAGCGACGTGTTCGCTCTCGTCTTGCCGAATTGAGGAACTCCAATTGGGACTTCCTCATGGAGGGGATCAAACCCTCCCATCAGGCGTTTTACAAGGTGGCGAAAGCCTTCCGAGTAGGCGCCCAACCTCTCACCCCGCTTTTATCACGCCCCGATGGCAGTATCGCCTTCGAAGACGTCGATAAAGCCGAATGTTTCGCTGACAGCATAGCTTCTCAATGCTCACCCAGTTCGCAACCATGCGCTCCTTCACACATAGAATCAGTAGAGGATGAGGTCCGTAAAAAGAACTCACTCCCAGTCACCGCTGAGCCCATCGTCGCTTCCGGTGACGAAGTCCAAGATATCATCCGGGGTCTTAAACCCCGCAAAGCACCAGGAGCCGACGGCATCTCTAACGTCGCGCTTAAACACTTCCCCGAGCAGGTTCTCTTTCTCTCTTAATTCTCATTTTTAATGCCTGCTTGCATCACTGCTTCTTTCCAACCGCTTGGAAGGAAGCAATCGTTATAGGAATTCCTAAACCCGGTAAACCTCTTAACATACCGTCCAACCACCGCCCCATCAGTCTCCTCAAGGCTATGGGGAAAGTATTCGAACGCGTCATACAGACTAGACTAAGGAACCTTCTTTTCCCAGTAGGCGGTCAACCCTTAATCATCCCTCATCAGTTTGGTTTCCGTGCCAAACACTCGTGCTCTCAGCAAATCCATCGTATAGTGAAATATATTCTAAGCGGTTTTTATCCCAAACGTAAACGTACAGTCGCGGTTTTCTTCGACGTTGCCAAAGCTTTCGACAAAGTTTGGCACGAAGGACTCCTTCTTAAACTTCATTACCTAGGTCTGCCAGATCGCGTTGTTCGATTGGTCGCTTCCTACCTACAAAACCGCTCCTTTCGTTTCAGACACGAAGTAGTACTTTCTTCCCCACGCCCGCTAGCGGCTGGGGTACCACAGGGCTCGGTACTAGCTCCCTTGTTATTTTTAACGTACGTGAACGATATTCCCATCCCGAAAAACGGCATACAACTATCGCTATTCGCAGACGACACTGCCCTTTATTATCAATCACAGAAATTAGATTCGGTCCTCTTCAGGATCCAATACTCAGTTGACGAGTTAGGAAAATGGTTCGCCAAATGGCGAATCGAAGTCAACGCGGAGAAAAGCTCCGCGGTTTGTTTTCACCACAAGACCAGACACAGACAAGACGAACCTAACATCCGGTTGCTAGGCACCCCTGTCCCGTGGAAAACCACAACCAAGTACCTAGGAGTAACACTCGACTCCAGACTGACATTCAGACCGCACATTCGTAAAGTCACCAACTCCGCCAGATTTTATATGGGCCGACTCAACAGTCTGTTGGGAAGGCATAGTAAGATGTCCCTCGGAAGCAAGCGAACGCTCTATAAGGTTTGCATACGGCCCGTGATGTCATACGCCGCCCCTGTTTTCGCACACGCCGATCCCAAAATCCTACATCCCATCCAAGTTGTCCAAAACATTTTTTGCAGGAAAGCAACCAACGCCCACTGGTGCGTGAGGAACGCCGACCTGCACTTCGATCTTCAGCTTCCGACCATCCAAAAATCTTTTAAAGACTATTGTACAACATTTTTTAAATCTTCAGAGGAACATACCGATCCACTTATCAGACAGGTAGCGGACTACCCTGTCCCTAGTATTACAGGCCACCAAATCCGGAGGCCAAGAAACGTTCTCACAGATCCCCCCGACAAGATATCTTCTGACTTGGACCGCCGCCTGGCAGCCATAGTCAAGAACTGAAATAGTAACAGTTAATAGCGTCCTTATGATGCCACATAGTCTCACCATTAGACAACACCTTCAGTGTTAACAACAAGCGTATGCTCCCTCGGGAGTGCCTCTAGCACCCTTTCCTTCTCTAAGGATGGGTCGCCTCAGATGAAGGCTTAGAGGCCACAAGGCCAAAGCCAACTCGGGTGGTGTTTAGTGGGTAGGCCCCTAGGTTTTTCGGGAGTCCCACATAACCAGCGCAGCCGGCTGCGTTGGTATGCTAGGAGCATTCACCCCCCCCCTCCCGCGCTTTTCCGGAGGATAGCCCATTTTCCATCTTCTGGGCGCAAAAAAAAAAAAACCTCTGGAGACACTTATATTTGTGGTGAAAGTGTTAAGGGGAAACTCTGCCCGTTTCAATAGGCAATTTTGTTTCGTCTCATATTTGTTTAGAATTGATTTACAAAAGACTGCTTGATTTGCCATTTCGTAATTCATAAATTTCACCTTTTAAAATACTCGTGATCTTAATGAAGTTCTTATTTTTATTTATTTAGTCCCGTTCTGCTAAGAATATATATATATATATATAAACATCGACACGAACAATGAATCTCCTTTGATTTTTAAGTCGATTAAAATAGTCTAATATATCCTAAGTTAGGATTTATTGATAATGTTTCTTATTGTATTAATATTTAAAGGTAGATAATAATTGTTTTTAAATGCACAATGTTAGTTTATCAGCATGACGTTTAGGAAGTGCATGCAAACTGTCGTTTATGCACATCATGCACTGACCTAGATTGAAGTTTTAATCAAATAGCATCGATGCTCAAAATGAAACAGCCCAAACATGTTTGCACGATATTTATTTGATTGCTTCTGATACAGTAATACTATGACATTATGCTCGCCAACAAATCTAGTGATATCAATAAGTGATAAAATATTATGTAATTATAATGAATAATTGTAATATCTAATATGAAATATATTACTGAAATTGTTACACTTGTTTCATTAATTCTAAAAATATGACTACTCGAATAACATTTTTCGCTAATGTAATAATTATATACTTAGACATGAAAATTTTAATAAATAAGGAGTATATGTAAACGCTTTATACTTTTATTTTCATATAGTCTATGTACAGATAAGGTAATACAATGTACTACTAAGATACTTTAGGGTGAAAGCATAGGCATATTAAGTGATAACAGACTTAACACAAGAAAATATTAATACTTCTAATAATTCTAATAATACTAGATATTACCTAGCTTCTAGTCATCAACGTGTAATATAGTATTTACACTGTATCTATGATGCATATCGTATTGTAATGATTCGTGTTCATAAATACACTTCGTTCGGATTAAACAATTCATAACTACACATATACATTTAATTCGTAGTCTATGCCCATCTGGTAAACGAATTAAATGGTAAAATAATTTTTCAAATAACTACCGTAGTTTCGGTTCGTTTGCATTACTTAGGTAATATTGGACGAGGACCAATATTTAAATACACGGTTATAAGGAGGACATTATAGCAAATACTTTATATTCTGTTATCCCATTCGCCGACAACGCTAGATAGATTTGTAAACAAAAACAAATATTAAAATAAATACCTACTTAAAGAATCTATTATAATGTAGGATCAAAATTTTCAGTAGTAAATAAATGTACATTAAAATCTATATTTGAAGAGGGACGTTATGAATATGAAGTTTCCGATCTGGATACGGATATGAAATTATTTCGGATCTTCTGATTGTTTCGGATAATTTGAGTTACGGATATAAGATGATTTAGGAATCGGAAAAAATATATATCTAATGTAACATTTTGACTTTAATTCTAGGTATTATCTGATATTACTATCATAGAAAAGATCAATCGTCTTAAAAATGTAATAATAAAAACTGTCTAAAAATGAGTGCGACGCTGCTAGTATATCAGCTCGGCCAGCGAAACCTGGCATAACGTAACCACTCTAAATGAACCCATTTGAGTCTGCCCCTATGCTAAATTATTCGAAACTTTTTTATCGGATACGGATACATTTTATTTCGGATATCCGATAGTTTCGGTTACGGTTACGGAGCTCCATAGCAACCCTAATTTAAAGCATTACAAATGTGATAAGACATGTGACAGTCGATGTGACTGTGATTTATTAAGTTTGGTTGCTTTGTGTTTATAATATGTAGGTGAATAAATGTCTTTGTATAATATAAATTAGTGTAGGCTTATTTTGTTACGGAAACTTACATCTTGAGAAAGTATGTTTTCTAGGCAATTTTCATAATAAAAAATTCTAATAAACGATATTTATAAAAGATGCTACAACAAAGAATTGTATTGAATTGCTGGTTAATTTAAGCTTCAGATCTACAAGTGTTACAACACTATTGTGGTATGTATGGTTAAAACGTAGTTAGATCTAATTGATAATATATTTTGTAATATTTAAAGACATACGAGTAATTTTATTACCATTGTACAAATTCAAAAGGTATCAATGGTTTGAATCATTCTTCAAAGGAAATAAAATAAGTATTTAATGACTTAATTTTATTTTACCTGATTTTTATATTCCAATCTTTCTTAAAATATTTTTTTAACGTTTAACCATATGATTACGTAAAATAAAATTTTCTCTTAATAGTTATCAATAGTACCCAATGTGCAAATTAATTTGTTTGTGTACTCTGTTACGTTACTCGTATTATTACTATTGATGTTTCGCCTTTTCCCACTTAATATGTCTGCGAGTGAGAGAAAGCCCTACTATGTACACGCAGCCTTACGCCGATATTAACCCACCTACGTATATCTAGTTGATCCCGCTTACATTGAAAGCTCCGCGCCCCCCGCGTTCCGATCGCCGCCGTGTACGCTCCGCTCCGAATAGTCAACAGGAAATTATCAGTTCTAGTTAGAATATTTATACTACGTGCATTAAGAGATTCTCCGGTTCAACGATATCCAAAATCATTATCGGTTGCTTTCGTCCTAAATCGATCTGGGTCGTTTGCGGCGGCGGCCGAGGCTCAGTTTCGGTGGCCTCGAGCGGCGAAAATACGCCGTCCCCACATAAGATTGTATCATACAATAGTGCCCTGCAGTTGCATAGGATCTGGCGAAGGTGGCAGTCCGGACCCGCTGGAAGTAGAAGGTAGCGCGGCTGCCTCGTCCTGATATGGAAATCGGGCGCCGAAACGGTCCGCGGGGCCCTCATCCGGAGGCGTTACTTCAAGACCGATGCTGCCGTTCAGCGTGAACCGGTATGCGTTTGCATCTTGTTGCTGTTGTTGTTGCTGGTGCTGGAGCAAGGAATTGAAATGGGTGATGCCAATTTCCTCGAGGCTGCTCTTGCGGCGTCGCGAGCCTCCACCGAGACCTTGTCGAAGCGAGTTTGAGCGGCGAAGGAGAACGTCATCGACAACGCGAAGCGAGTTTGAGCGGCCACGAAAATCGGTGACAATAGTGGGGCTATCCGGCAAGGAGAGGGAGTTAGCTTTAGTTGAAGAGAGTGGTGGGGCTCGTGGGGACAGGCTGCCTAACGTGGAGCCACGGCGGCTAGCTCCGGCTGCTGCAGCTTGGATCAATGCACCTGAGCAGAAGCTGATGTTCGATTTGCGTCGACTGTTATGACGCTCGAAAGTCTTCTGAGCGGAGAAAGGTGATGGGCGTACCAGGTATCTGAAATTTTTTAATATTTAATTTAATGTTGAAATTTCTAAACGTTAATAATTTTAAACCCAGAAATAGTCTGTCAGCTGAATCTCCTGTTAAGAAAATAATCTTTGGAGGGAGTTTTTGGAGATGCCTTGATAGCTAACTTCTAAACTTATCTTATTCTTAAGAAATGATATTCAATTGATAATATTGCCCTGGGTTTGTTGGTGATGAAAAGTTATAAGAACGAGAGGTAAATAAAATATAACTTCAATCAATATACACGAAACACAAAATATATATTGTTACGAATCTTCTCGAAACGTAGACCGAAAAGAGGAGGGCGGCAGTATTACCACAGTACACTTACTTATAGTCGGCCGGAAACAATAGAAGCCATGAAAAAAACCCAGGTAGTAATAAAAACTACCTGGGCCACTTCGAGCCACTCTCGTCCTTATGCTTTAAGCAAACCTATTGACCCTGTTGACCCGCTATTGTTATGTCGATTTCGGGGTATTATTATAGACTTTCTACGAAAGGCGTAGAAAAGTCTGGAAGGCCTGGAAATCTATATAAATAGCGGGCAGGGACGCCCATAGGGAATTCGGTTCCCGAATACGATAGTGAAGTGTTCTATCGCCACGAAGCGAAATCGATCTGCGATCAACGAGTGCGACTGAAACTGCGGAAGTGAAATAAAGTCTCTGTGGAATTATTTTGGCGTTTCACGAACCTACAGATGCTGATACATAACAATGTGTAAAGACATTTGCAATAGATGTTTAAAATTATTAATAATTATTAGAAAAAGAAAAACTTACATTATATCTCCCTCCTGTAGGTTTAAGTCACAGCTGGGGTTGATAATGACGTACGACAGACTGTTGCGTTTCTCGCTGACGTCATCATAATCTACTCCAGTTAGATTGAGAGATTCCATACGTGAACGAACGAGGTTAGCTATTTCAGCCCTCTCGATTTGTTGGGCATGGTTATCTCTAGCTTCGTCGGCGAGGCTCGTCGAGTACTGCGAATGTTGTTCAGATTGACATCAAGTATTTCGAGTCAGGACATTAGTAAGTCATCAACAATAATATGTAAATCGACTGCTGAGACGATTTGACTAGTGAAATTGTCTAATGCAGTCATTATATTATTGTTGTTGTCTTAAAATGCGAAGAGTGGACGCATGCAAAATGTTTGATTTCGGAGTACAAAACATGTTTTGTGGGTGAATGTATATTGACCTGTATGCTGTTACACTAGAAATATGGCAATTTAAGCGGGTTATTTACGGCAGTTGACTTACCTTTCGTCCTATCGTAGTTTGGATCTCAAAAAACCAATATTGTGAAACCCATATTTCAAAGCTCACTAAAAGTTCCCATGTTATATACAAAATAGGTTATCAGCGTGTGCCACGACATATTTCTAGTGTGTGCTGGTTAATTTCAATACTCTACGCTAAAAACTAAGAATGAGCTAAGTGCAAATAACGCACAGTGACTGGACCTACAACCGCCTAATTCTAAGGTCTAGTTCTACGACGAGAGAGATGCGAACAGACCTTATTTGTTTGACATCAGGATAAGTTCCTAGTTGCTGTTTATACTGCTGAAGTTATTGTTGCAGGTACATAATAGCCAGTTAGGTATTTTTTTTTATCCATGTAATTCACTTTTATTAAATAAATATAATATTAATGTAGAGATTTAAAAATGTAGACAAGTAACATATTTTTCACGAGAGATAAGTGCCGGTGACTAAGAGCTGTCTACTGGAATGGGTAATGCTTCCAACACAGGTTATCGGTTGTTATAAATGATATTTCATTATAAAATAAATATGTTCAAATTACTTCTGGAGGTATGACCATCATGATGTGATATTGAAATCAAATGGCCAATGTTTGATCTACAAAGATTCGTTGTATCAAAACTTGAAAAAAAAAACATTGAAATTTCAAAGGCTGAAGATAATGTCATTTGATGTTTGTGATTTATGTTTTCCCAGTAGTTTTCACAATGCACAATGAAACGTATAGTGACCGCTCTTAGTCGCTGGCACAACCCACGTGCGGGTCTTACCGCCGGCGTGCGGTCCCCGTAGCACCCGCCGAGACAGCCGGTGCCGCGGTGCCGGCCCAGCCCCGCGCCTCCCTCACCGCCCCCTCTCGCCCCCTCCTCACCCTCCGCCTGCTGCAACTGTCTCGTCATACTCATGCTCTCACAAGTCTTTGATGCGGATTCGCTACTCCGCCCTTTTTTTATTTTTGTGCCAGTAAAGTTTAGTGCACTTTGGTCATGTTGAATGTCGCAAGTATTTCCTTGAACTATGTCATATCGAGAGTGAGTGGAGTGTCAAAGATGAAGAATGAGAGTATGCACAGATATGTCAGTAGCATGCAAAAAGCGAAGCAGTTTGCATCAATATCATTTTGATCCGTGGGTAGCACTCTTTCATATGTATGTATATTGCATCGACAGTATCACGATAATTTTATTGTACCGCACTCGCATTGGGATGTCGTTGTTCTTTAATGAGCCATAAATAAGTAAGATGGTGGCGCAATGTCGGTAATCTTCATCGGACTATGCAGATGTAATGCGATGTTGCCTTTCACTAGATCACTAACGAATCATGCAATTAACACACTACAAGACAACACTGGCGGGATTGCGATCATCGAGTTTGATACCGACAAATATCTACGTGGGCCGCTCCCACGTTGTGAGTAAGATGCGAGGGTCCCTTGTGTTAGTTTACCCGTCGCGAAACATTATCCGGTGAGAAAACTTCGTTATTTTGTGTCCACGCAGAAGCAGGAGTAGATCGAGTCGTTGGCTACAGCAGTTTGCGATGAAATATTAAATTAAGCACGTGTACGTTATTCAACAAAATAAAAGTAAGTAAGTCTTGTGAAAAATTGAACGTTTAGTAAAATGGCAGAACTAAATAACAGACACGCCACAAGTGTTAGGTATTAAACGTATAGTTAGATTATAGATTACAGAATGTAAAGTGTGACGTTGACTCGAAAGTTTCGAGACAAGGAGTGTATAAAGGTTTACATGTTCGACCCGAAATACAGTCCAAAGACTAAGGCTACTCGAAATGCAAGTGTGTTAAATATAAGCAATTTGGAATACACAATTTGTTTGAATCATTCAATGTCAGACGGTAGACGGTGGCGAAGGACTGTATTTGAGGGTAGTGTAGGAGTCTGCAGGTAGCTCGAACTCACCGATGCGCGCGATGGTCGCATTCTCGCGAGGCGTGACCAAAACCAGTTTGTCGAGGCCCGGGGCGACATACTCACGTGGTGCGAGGGATCAGACAAGCTCGTGTCTTGTGTGCGATATATCCCAATTGGGATTTCGCAAGTTGTGGAACACAACTTTTGGTAGAGCCGTCCGTAAGTACGGATCCACATGTCTTCCTTCGTTATTTTCATCTGTCACAAGTCCAACGTGTTAGGAGATTGTACAATATGAAAGATCAGAACTTGTCAATGGATTTCGCCTAAATGCAAAAGAGTTTGCTCGCGCGGCGAAAAGGTGTTAAATATGTAATGTGATGGAGTGGAAAACGTCGCTATGCGAGCTAATGCATTATTCGCCAGCAGTTGTAACAGTTACTTACCGACGTAAGGAAGCCAGATCCGGGAGCCTGATCGACACCCAATAGCAGACGTACAAACGTTATAACATAATCTTTCACAAATGCTTGGTAGAGGAGCGTATCCAGCATTGAAGCCGAGAATACAGACCCGGCGGCGAATGGTAGTCGAAACATATACGATATGTGCGAGCCACGTTCCTTTTCACGCTGCGAAGTGAAAAGCTTGGTATAAGTGGCCACAAATTGTGTTATTTATTATAATGATCCGTATCACAATAAAACATTTACAAACTAACCTTTTCCATCTTGGATAGATGCAGAGCATATTTATCATGGGCCCTGAACTGCATGAAGCGCATGTTAGAAGATTGTGATAACTCCGTAATTGATCGTATTGATGGAAAGAATCTGAAAGTTTAGGACATTATAAGTGCATAAAATATTAAGAATGCAGATAGCGTCCTGCATGCTGTTTCAAGAACACTTTGAAGTTTCGCATTAGGTCTATATGCGTTGCATACCTAAATACGCGAGCACAATTAAAAATTTCGATATACGGAATAGCAGTTCTGATCAGAACAAAATTCGCACCAGCTACTTTATCGTTTACACATCTCATCATCGTATCATTTATAAGCAAAGGTCTATGAAGTATCACAGTCAAGTATAACAAAAACAAATTTTACTTGAACATTGTCTGCACCGCTACAATGGTGTTGCAGTCAGATAGACTGTCTTCTTCGGCTGAATTGGACAGTTCCTTGTTAACGACCACTACATTCTCTGCGAGGGTGATACCAGCACGCAAAAGATCGTCTAAGCTGTAACAAGTGATGTGGGTAAAGTAAACATTCCTAAGATAGTATTTTATAACTTTTTCATTTTTTACTCACCTGTCGATCGTCCCCAGCATCCAATATACTAGGGGAAAATAGGATATAGCATCCAAAAACGCGATATCAGGCCTGCGTTCTAGCAGCAGAATAATTGGATTTAGCGAGGTTTTCGACCTGAAATGTGCTCGCAAAGGGATAATGAAATTATAAATGCCATTAGAAGCATAATCGGCTGCAAGAATAATGGTTTTGTTTTGCCATTGGTACTCTTTAGCGTTGCGGTACGCGCAATGCTCGCAAACCTGAGCGAGCTGAAGGCAGCACAGCGGTTTCTTCTCTTTGAGTAGATAGCAGAGCGTCGGGCTCACGCCAATAAACGGAGATACTGGCGGGAATCCTTTTACGATTCTGCAAACGCCAGGAATACATATGATAGTTTTAAATACATCAAATCAATAAATTTGCAGCTTACAAATTCAAAAAGGAAAGGCTGAAGCGAAGCTCAGTCAAAAGATAATTAAAAAAGTTACATCACACTTGTACAAATTTATATTACATTTTGGTTTAGAGGTAATTACAATACATTCATATTAAACTAAAGAAATTTAAAAGTCATAGGCGGGTTACATACAACTATCCATAGGTAACATTCAATATACGGGCACGCGACCGGCTCTGTGAAGTAACTAGATTTAGTGCTTCTCGTATACTAACATTCACAATAGATTCAAGAAAATTAACATGCTCACGGATAGTGCCAGTTGTAGATAATAAAATCCAAAATATCGAATGTATTGACCAGATATTCAGTAAATCAAGCGATATCTAACTTATTGTCTACAAGACTTAATATTGTCTCCATAGTTATATAAAATTTAGGTGTAGCCACATTTTACATTATAGCAGATGAAGATAAACAGTTGAGTTGTCAATTATTCGCTAGTAGATACTAGCAGCGGTGGATAACAGTATTTTTTGGGATGTAGTAAAAAAGAACAACGAATTTCACATATTACGGATTCACTGAATTTTGGTATTTTGGCAGTTTGTTTCATGAACGGAGGATAACGTCTCGGGCTCTAAACATGCAATTTCGATAGAATAGTTAATGATCAAAAGAGCGAAATTAAATTTTTCACCCAGTTTTAAAGTCATCCCTGGATTATTTCCTGGCGATAAAGCCAGATCACTTGATAGGCGAGTAAGTTCTATCACACCAATCAGCCACTTAAAAGGGTAACATTAATGTGATAACTTATATAGCAGTAATATGTCCACAGTAGAATCCTGTCCAAAAGATTCTGATACAATAGTGGTCTTACCTGGAGAAGTCATTCCGCCAGGCGGAGCGCGCGTCGTGACTGACCAGCGAAGTGAAGCTGCTGGTGGTGATGTCATCACTGTGCAGGGGACAGCTCAAGGATTTGTGATACACGGGGATACACAATCAGACACTTATACACACAGACACTATTCTCTATAAGAGCTTTGCAACATTTATACATTCATTGGCATTAATTGCCGGCAACATGTCTTCTCGACCATTTTTTCAGTCTTCATCAATTATAAGACAGACTTCCAAATGCTTTATATAGGAAACTCATGCAGTTACAAGTTTACGATGGAATGAATATCTTGCAAACAGTTATTTTGTTATTTTTGGTTTATTCACAAAAAGGTCTTAAAATTTTCTTATAACCAATTGTTTTTTAAGCTATTCAGGATGTATGGTACATACGTGCAATGATTCTAGCTTATGCTTGTGAGTTGATTGTTAAAAGTAAACACAACATAGCTACACAGAAACCTGATATTATGAAAAATAATAATCATATTTATGTAAACTACAAATTACTATTGGCCATAAAAATTATAGATTGATGGTTGAGATTATGTTATAATTTATAATAACATACTCCTGTTTAATCACTACCAATTAAACCATTGATCATTTGAGTTTCATTCTTTTTTATTACTTCCCATTTTATTCTAACTGAACTTTATGACTTTTCATCAGTTACTGTTAATATTTTTCAATCATCAAAACCATTGGAAGACATTCAAAAACATGGACAAACGATTCAGCACCAATTGCAAAGCAATGCGGAAAGAAATAAACGCCAAAAGAAAAACTTACGAATTAACAATGACGTACACATTGTGCAGTGTGCATGCAGTCTCGATCCGGTCGGCTAGCTACACGAGTGAATGTACAGGCTAAAACAATCAAATAAAAATGCATTGTCGTTGGCGGCCCACTCCGGACTCGGGGCAACTGAAGGCAACGCTGTCAACGACATTAAAATAAATAAACGTAAACGCATCATCAAAACTTTGAACCGTCCACATTCAATAATAATGAATATAAGTTTTGTTGATGTTTTATTAAACTATATCGACGCTGGGCAACATTTTGCTTAGAAATCTTCTACTAACAGTTAAATTGTTAATGTTACAAATGTAATATATTTAAACAGGTAACTACACTAAATAAAAAACAAGATTACACAGCGTTACTCAGCGTAGACTTGCAAGAGCAAAGACATTCGTAAAAAAATCTATTGGACGAAAAATAGTGGGAGGGTAACAAAGGGCGCGTGCGGGCGTGTGGTCGCGAGGGTGTCTGTGGGGGTGCTTACGCGATCTTCTCGGAGGGCGATCGCCATGGCACGTCGTCTTCCAGCTCGTCCTCGCTCTCGTCCACATCCGGAGCCTCCTCCTGATTGTCTGAAGCAATGTTCGGGCTGCTAGTCACCATGTCGGGCACCGGTAGTATTGAGGGTCGCCGGCTCCCTGCAAGCGCAAGCCCCTGCCAATTTTCTTACTGCCCCATCTATTTTACCGTGCGCTAAGGTCGGTAAAAACGTTGATTTGTTGCGTTCCACCGTTATGCGGCATGCAGTCTTCTACGCCTAAATATCTACATTTTGTCATGCTTATTATCTAATCGTTCCATTAGTCTGCGTCACCTAATTATTTTACAAATTTTATAAACTACTCTGGGAAATTAAATAATTTGATTATACGTAATACGACCCTTTGTTCTTTTAGTAAATTTAGGGAGCCAGCAATATCGACTGTACAATGTAATTTAAATTTGGGAATTAACAAAAAATTAGTTCAGCCTCACTCATATCATTACGTTAAAAATAAATAAATATAATATCTACTACATTTATGGAGTACATAAGCATTTTATTAATAGTGCGCGACTATGTCGAATCGAATGTGTGTGCGACTTTGGAAGGGAATCACTACACGATTAGTGCAAGTTTTCTATCTTATTTTTATACATCTTAATGAAACTGTATTGAGATATTATTTTTTTCTATATTTAATTAGTAAGTTCTCTAGTTAAGTGGGCCCTTTGATTAACAAATTTGTATAATTGTTTCAAAGTACATCAAGGTCAATCAATTTACTGCTGTCATGTTATGCTTGCGTCTACAGGATCTACGCTAACGAAAATGTGTGTGAAAATCATGCTTGTAGCTACTAATACATGTGTGCACTTGGTCAAGTTAACTCAAAAAGGAGTTGACGCTCACTGGACCTTAACTCGCGACAACAATCAAATTAGTAGAATAATATTATGTACAAAATTAAAAAGTGTGTGAGCAAACGATTTTTGGGGTTTTGAGGTTATTACGGTGACTAACTATTACCCGTATGTCCACAGAGTAGTAAATGTCGTGTGATTAAAACTGAACGAAAAATCTACCTGTAGGATAAACTTCAAGAATATATGCCACGTTACGACGTGATGTAGCCAACAAAAACTTATCTACCTTATTATAATAAATTTACTTTTATCTTTGAGCATTTACTTCGATCCCAATCTATGTATTTTAATAGTATGAGTGGCTTATCATGTAGTGCTGAACTCTGTGCTACATAGTTATGGAGGTTTATATATTATACACACATATATCTTTTGACATAGATAAGAACAGGCGTTGATGTTATCAACGGGGATCTTTGTTGATACCTGATCGCTGCGGTATGGAATCGGGGCTAAGAAAATTGTTGTCCGGGCGCGGTAGGAGCAGATGACTATCAGTAGCACTGTCCGTCGCGGGAGACTCCTTGAGGCAAGTCCGCGACTCAGAGGTTGATGCACCATCACCCATTTTCGCTGCGACACAATAATAATTGTTATAGTCTTTATAAATCATAATTATAGACGTTATTTTATAAATGAAATGATGATGTATGTTTTTTTCGTCACATATTCCGAAACGTAATATTTGAAACTAAATTACAGAACGTTTTATTTCACGGTTAGTTCATGTTAACCCAGACTTATACAAAAATCATGATATTGCTCAATGAGCTGTTTTTCATGAGAAATTTAATATCAAATTTTATAAAAAGGAGAACCTGAAATATTTACCTTACGTTAACAATGTGATATAGACATTCATAGAATATTCACTTATGAATTTGTACTTCCCATTCAGTGCTTATATAACATACCTACTCTTGACTCAATATTTTCCATGAAATGAATGCCGAATGAGTGTATACCGAAGCTAATATAAATGCAAAATATAATGACATGGCGGTATGAGCCAATCGATGGTTTTACAGCCACGAAATGAAACTACATAATCATATTGTAAGACGATACTAATGACCGATAGTTCATCGTAATCCGTTCAGTGAAAGCAATATCGACTTATCTGTTTGTAACAAATATGGAGCTTAATGGGAGAGCCAATGATTTCACAAGGCGCAAGGTTCGGCGGGAAATTATTTTCTGTTAATAAAAAAAAAAATTGAATCTGCTGCTTAGAGCATATTGATTCAAGTAAATTGATTTTGAAATACGAGTACTCATAATACCGAGATAAAACGTTGCACCGAGTGGCCGAGCCTGAATGCATGTGCGGAATTCGCGCTAAATAAACTCCGCAAAATAAAATCATTAACATTTTTTTGGGAACGACATGCAACTGTTACAATAATTCCGACTAACCAAGCATCACCAAACGGCAATAGACGAACAAAGGGAATTCTTTAAAGTGTTATGATGCTGGTTGTCACGACAGTCATGATTTGAGCTGATACAGACTCACAGTATCGTATCCCTCCTTCGACTTTGCAGTACATCTCGTCAAATGATCCGTAGGAAATAAAAAATTGTTTAAATCATCATAAACAATATTACTATCAGGATATACAGACCACAACGAAGCTTAATTGTTTGTACTCATAATTTTCTGTGGATCGATATTGAAAACTGAACTCAACAACTTATCTCTACAGGGTTTCGCTGTGATCAGTACGTCTCAAATCTAGGATTTTGGAGCTGCTCGCTGTCCGTATTTAATACCCGTGAATGCCAATTATGCTCTTTAACAGTCACTTTTGGTAACGGTAGACATTGAGCAACTTTTAGTGACTATAACAAAGTAGACTGAATGCCCGCCTGATACTGGCTGTATCCGGTCTACTTTAAACGATAATTCAACTGTGGCACTCACAGCTAGCGAACTTTAAAATAGCGGACTTAATATGTTTTGGTGATGCATTGGGTGTGGAATTGACGGGAGCTTGCAGTATCACTTGTGGGGGACTACTACCGTCTCTCTGCTGCCTATTCCCTTCCTCCGCGTCTCCAGCCTTCTTTTCGTTAGAGAGTAGGCTACATGCGGTTTGGTCTTTAGAAATCGTACGTTTGCTCTCAGTTTGTTTGTCTGAAACTACGAACGCAGAGTTCTCCTCTTTCGTAATACTCATATAATAACAGGTGTCACTGCCTTTCATTATATGCCGGGGTCCTGGGTTTAAGAGAATAGTTTCTTCATAAAATTCAGGTAGTTCAGCTGGTCGCACACCGACTAAAGCCACGCCATATCTGTAAAGTGATATAAATCATTAGGTTATTTGAACTAATATTACTCTTAGTTTTATTAATATTTACGTAGTTTACTTACTTCCGATGAGAGTGAAAGCTAGCATACGTGAAGCTTTTTCCTTCGTACTCCCCAAAGAATCGACTGTCTCCAAGTACAATGTGGTAAATCTCATTTCCTGAGCATTTGCCGTAAAGACGATGCCATTCTTCCGGTGATTGTTGGCCTTCTCTGCACAAATGTTATTTACATGTGAAGTAATTAAAAATATAAATATAAATACGTAAACACAAAGTTTCAAGGTTTAGTCGCTAAGCTCCTTGGCTGTCAGTCAATTAGAAAATAAATAAATTATTAATATAATTTAATATAAAGATTCCTGAGACATGAAGATTGCATGCAATTATAATTTAATTATTAAATTAATTAATTATAATGAAATAGTTATAAAATAATTAAATTAATTAATTGTTAAGTAATTAATTATAATAATCGAATAATATTAAAATTACGTAATGTATTTTGACCAGACAGTCTCAATCACTAGCTGTATTGGCAAATAATTATTATTTTCAACCAACCTCGTCTACATTGAAGTAATTAGCAGTATAAATTTGGCAGGAATTAAAATTACCGATTTATATAATATATTACGACGACGTTCCAATAGCCTACTGACGACCCAATAGCCTAATTGGTGGTGACTCTGCCTGCCGCGCGAGGTGGAGGTCGATGTGACAGATAAATGTTTGTTCTCGGGTCGTGGGTGTTTGTAATGTCATATTTGAGTATGTCCATGCCACCCGCAACACAGGGAATCCTAGAGCGGAGGTGTGAGTGTGTGTAAACGTTTATTATTATTATTATTATTGTATGGGCTAACGCTAATAAATTATATTCTTCCTATATAACCGTTGGATGGAGCAGCATAATGTATAATGATAATCAAGGAAGTAAGTTTTTATCTATTAATCTAATTTGCTTTGGCTATGTACCCCAGCCTTAGTTCTAAAATGATGGAAAGCAAGTATACACAGTCACGTTGATGACAGTTACACTGATAAAATCGACCATTTAGGTATTTTGCAAATACACATCTGCTCGCCATTTTTGCGCACCGTTTCGAAAAATAACTTTTTACGTCAGATAATAATTAAAGTTAATTTAGTTAAACAAGATTGGATGTCTAACATGATAATACTATGATAACCGATGATTTTATTATAATAGTAAATAATGGTGACATACTGTCCACGACTGGTATGGAGAAGCAGAGTGACGAGAGTGGAGGCGCCAGGGCAGGTGCAATTGTTGGCGAGCAACGCGTACTTGAACTCATCTTCACAAACCACGTACTCTGCGAATTTTACATGAAGCTTGTTCTCTGGTCGAAAGATCTGGACGTATTGTGGTACGTCCGGTGCGAAATCTTTTACGGCCCATGACCTGAAATATATCACACAGTCTCAATCAAATGACAGAAGTAAAATAGTATACTATTCATTCCTTGAAATTGAAATTATTGATTGTAGTTAAATTAACTATTCAACTTGTTGTGGTAATGGTTATTTCGATCTGTTGTTTTTATTGTACTGTCAGAAATTTTGGAATTTTTTGTGGTAAAAAGTGACTTTTCATGTTGAGCAAAAAATCTCAGGCTCGATTGTCGGCCGGGATAGATATTTTTATAAGAGATAAATAAACATTTGACGTCAACTCTCCATTATTTTAATACATATTTTGTTAGTTGATAGCCCGAGAAATTGCAAATCTCAGTAACACAGCGTGAATGTATAACTGTCAAGAGAGTTACCTCAGCAACTGTCTCTTTTAAATTACGTTTACTTTTAGGACGTGATCAAAATTAACATTCGCTACCACTACATTATACCTCAATTACGACCATATACCATCATAACGACACAAAAATAACGACACTCGTTATTCAACCGTTGATTATACAAGAGTTTATTTTTCATTTTCTGCATGCCTGTGGCTCAGTAAAGTTCGGCATATATAAATTTCAGCCCTCTTCTCTTTGTAAAACAAACAAAATAGCGGCCCGCTCCGACTTCGTTCAGATTGTAGATTTATTAAATTTAAATGATATTATAGCCTTTTCTATGTGGAGTAATTTATCTTTAAAATGGTATAAGAATTTTTGAGCTACGTTCCGTGGTGCCAACGTTTACCTTCCGCATATACACAAACTTACAAAATTTACACTCTTTCTTTATAGTCTATACTACTATATAAATCTGATGAGATTTTCGTGTATATATCGAGATAACTCAAATGCGGCATGACCGATCTTAACGAAAATTGGTATTTAGTGAGAACACGTGATTTTGCATATGATAGGCTATATAACCTAATAATGTGTAATGAAGGCAAAAAATGTTAAATGTTTAATAATCATGTATATATAACTAATAGTTCAACCCGAACGTAGTCGGACGGGCCGCTAGTGTTAGTATAGATATCAAGAGTGTTAACGACAGTAAACCATGTGCACGGATAGAAAATCTAAAAGATAATCAGTCATTAGGAACTCTAAACAATACCTCAGGATGGTGTGTTCGTCAGCAGCAGTTTTGTCCGCGTAATTTCTAGCGGCCAGGATGAAGCAAGCCTCTGCTTCACTCATGCGTGCTCGGATAAGATCGGTGTCTTTCAGGCAGGAACCCTGGATATAAATGACGCGCTGAGCCCAGATTGGCACCTGAATGAAAAAAGAATACATTTTAATCTGTTATAATTTAAATAAATATCTATTGTGGAATATGTGATTACAGAACATGGAATCGCATGATATTGTATAAGTCCATTGAACATTTTGAAAAAACTAGATTAGGGTAATGGTTAGGTTCAAGGAAGATATTCTGATTATTTATCACAACTTGTGATTACTATGTCACATTTGGGTTCGGATAATTATACTTAGAAAATTATATTCCGTAACAAAAATAAAGTAGCATTGACACACTCACACCCCTATAATTGGATTGCCTGTGTTGCGCTTGGCATGGACACACACAAATATAACATCTAAAACACCCATGACCCGAGGACAAAATTTTATGTATCAGATAAATGTCTGCCCCGACCGGGAATCAAAGCCAGGTGCCAACCGCGCTGCGAGATCATCGTAACGTTTCCCAAGTGTGAGATGGACGACGTCACATAGCGTATTGAAAATAATGAAGAACTCGAGTTTTTCTTCATCGCAGTAAGTACGTACGTAAAATTATATTAATATTTTTTGTAAAAGTTTCTACATTTGACAAAATTTTTATCACCTGCAAGATCATTCTCATGGTAGTATCGAGTTCCATTGGGGACAACAACACGACATAGTAGTCCTGGAGCAGAGGGTGGGCGTAGAATTCGTTCAAGAAGTCCATAATTGTGTCGGCGTGGAGCGTAGTAGAACATACGACCACGTGTTTCTCGGATTGAGCTCGGTGCGAAGAGTAGGAACCGCCGAGCTTCTGCCTCTCCATCCAGGTGAATGCCAACTGCTCGAACTGCGAGTGCGGGTTATTAATAAGTATTGGTGAAAACAATCACCGGTAATGTCATTGTGTGTAACAGAGGTCGCCAATCTTGTTGGCCTCTCTGATGTACAACGCAAGTTGTAACCTGCCCGTGTAAAGGATTAGATCAGAGCGGTCAAAAGTTGGGCGTGACAATTATGTACATATCGTTAGAGGACATTGTGCAGGGCGCCATAAAATGTATCAATAATTTGTTATACTCCTATTAGGTACCTATAAAATTGCCTGCCTATAAATTATATAAATGGAAAAAGGGAAAGGTTTGATTAGAAATATATGTTTGTATCATAGTTAGTCCACCACTTTATATTAAGTTAATAGATTCCTTTACTAAATAAATCTTGAAACGATAATCAGTGAACTCTGCCGACGGTTTAGACTGCATTGCAATGGATTATTAGTTTGCTTAGATGGATATAAACCGACTGAAATCAAACATTTTTTATAACTTTTAATATAGAATTTTAATATAAATGCCAGATATATAAGTTCAAAGTTGTCTATACTGGAAATCGGCAATTTCATAAGGTAGGCTAAAATATTTAATATTTATCTGAATGAGATAATCTCAAAAACTAAGGCACGGCTTTTCATACGGTTTTTAGCAATAGATATAATATTCTCACGAGAAAGGTTTAGGCATACGACATTAGGAAAAATTAAAAAACGACTGATCAAAATGGGAGTTCGATTGCTATTTGTGAATGTAAAAATCAAGGATTCCGAGGCGAAGAGAGATTATCTTAGTAGTAAAATAAAAAAGAACGACAAACATTAGTATTTACAGAATGTAATGTATGTGCCAGTAAAGAAATTGGATAGCGATTGTAATATTATCAAAATCTAAAACAAAAATACTCATCTTGTACAGATTAATTATTAATAGATATACATTAATTAAGACAGGGTAAAGGCTGGACCCCTTTTGTAGTTTCACATCATAATTAGACACGATAGGAATTTGGATTCCGTCTTCGGTAGTTCATCCGAAAATATACAATAATTCGGGCCAATTTTTTAAGAGACACGGACACTAATCTACAAATCGAAGTCCATTAGCGAATAGCAATTTGACGATAGGACAATACGTGGTCTACCGAAAAACTGATTGCTCTTGCTTATTGCCATGTGCTACAAATACTGATGTTTTTATACGTCTCCTTACTTTTCTTTTTTTTCTAACTTAGCAAACAACTCTACAGAGTCTAAAGTCATGGTCTAAAGTTAGTGAGAATATAAAGACTATTGCAAATAGAACAGAAAATATCTACGTAAACTGCAGTTTTATTACATCGCCATGCAAAAACTCAATATAATCAATAATCTGTAATAAACACCAGATATAATACAACCTAATTGTGTAATAGTAAGATCGAAAAGCTTGAGCCAAGGTTCTGGAAAATACAAAGTTGTTAGCGACATTGTCAGCCATACATGTAAAGTATTAGTAATAAGTACTTTTCAATACCTTGTTGAAACTCGTTGCATGTCTAGAGGCGTCGCGCTTATCGAGGAATTGGTGGATAAGCGGTGACGACTAAAGAAAAATATCTCTAAAATTCAGAAATTACGTTAGTGTTTAATAAAAATAAATGGCGTTTAATGAAATTGATCGTTACCTGTGTAGGTAGCACAACGAGGGCTACTCCAATCATGATAACCATGTATAGCTGGGAAGGCCAGATATCGGGAACAAAGTCTCCGTAGCCGACGGTGGAGAAAGTAACCACTACGAAGTATGTCGCTTGGAACAGGTTGAGGTGACGGTGCCCAGCACGCTGGAAGTGCTGTATCCCACATACGCTGTAAAACATTACAGCAATAAACAATCGCAGTGACAGGAATATAAGTGAAGGAGGTAAAAAACGATTTGCAATTTACTTAAGACTTGCTTTGAATAATTCAGCTCGTTGTCTTAAATTTGGGCTGGGCAAATTTTGTCTATATAAATGAGAATAATATGTGATAAAAAAATGCGAAGAAAACTTTTATAATTGAAACATTGGAAGTTTTATTGCTATGTAATCATATTTTCTCTCAAGTCTGCCGGTTTCGTCATGACGATTTCCTTCACGGAAGTGATATTAAATTTGTAATACAGATATAATTTGAGAAATTAAAGATTCGTTGTTAATTAAATTAACTTGAGTCTCCCGTGCCGGAGGCCAATATCCAAACTACTGAGCTACTGAGTTTAGTCATTTGATGATCCGCATAGAATATTTATTACGACAAATTTTATACGACTTAGTTTTAAGAGCTTATCTGAAACAACAGACTTGGTAATTTGCATTTCAAATTAATGATCTTAGAATATTACCATAAAAAAAAAATTGCAATAATCAAATAGTATTTGTTACAAACAATATTTAACACTTGATAATATAAATAAATATTAAAGATAGTTAAAAGTTAACTACTTACCTTGTAAATACGAGACAAAGTAATGTAACGCACAATATCATCAATTGTTGAGAGAGAGCTGATTGGGACTTTTGCATAGCGCGGTGAAGATCATTCTAAAAAATGACAGTTTGAAACAATTAGTAAAACAGAAGGATAAAATTGTTTCTGAATTCAATGGTTCACCAAAAACATTTTATTATGAACTTTATAGATATTATCAATTGCTACGAATACGCAATTGAATTCATATCAAAAGTTGAGAAGAAATAATTATATTATGACAGACTATTTGATACAGTATTATAAAAATATAAAACGTATTATAATATAGTACATAGATCAGAATTTATAAATGGAGATTTCGGAAAATTACAAATAACTTACAAACATGTTCTCAAGGGATCGTTTGGCCAGCCAGCAGTTCAGAAATACTGGGATGAATAAATTACGAAGCGGTGGAAACGGGACCTGAGAACGAAGAAGTTATTTTAAATGGCATTGTAATTGACAATGTTATTCATTAGTATCATTAGTCTAATCGAACAGTTACAACTTAAAAATATTTTTTATGTTAAAAAATATGTCATATATATTTTTATTGAGTATAGTATTAAATTGCAATATGGAATAGGGTGTTAAAGAAAACAGAATTGCAGTGATTACCTTGCATCAAGTGGGTATGGAACTCTGTTATTTTTAAGACACTAGAAGCTTGATCATCATTGCCGTATGTTTATATACGAGTGTCATACTATCAACAGACAAAATATCGAGAGAAACAAAGATTTCTTTCGGATTATAACTCTCAGTAAATGCAAGAATAAGAAAGGATAGGAGCACAGTATAGTACGAATTAATGTACGCTATGTTTAAAATCTTCCAATATACGTTTCAATATTGCATCATTACATTACAAGCTGACTTACTGTTGTTAGATGTTACATTTATCGCTATACAAAAATCTTTATTTCGTTATACCTAGTCATATCTTATTGCGTTTTTGTTATACTTACAGTAAGAGCAAAGGGTATCGTATTGACCATCTCTAAGATAAAGTGAAACGACATGACTTGCTGCCAAATATTTCCCTGGAAGGAATACAATGTTATATTAAGTAGAGTATTTTATTATCATTATGACTTTAATATCATCGATATCACAGGAAAATAGGTATAGCTAATCCACTGTACCGGGAATGCGATCAGAATTGTTGAGAATGTAAATAAAGGCCACAATAATAATTGTGGGCATTTTTGCAAATCTGCGTAGATGTTGTATAAACTGTAGATTCCTGTGATATAACCATATTTTTATTAATATTATTAAGTACATGTAACATTTGATTTTTGCTAAGTACATGATGAAAATGTTATCGTTTTTAAATGATGTTGTAAAATTAATGGGACGTATATTAAAATGAATTTCTTCTCTGGTCTTCACTATGGTCTACTCATATCAGTTGATTTTGAGTTAGTTTAAGACTACATGTACGTGGTTTTAAGTGTGAAAATGTCGTTCCTCCGCTCGGCTCTGAGCAGTCCAGGCGAACGATTTGGACGTATTGGCTGGCGTACTGGCTCTCAAGCCCCCAGCCGGAACACGACGAGTCGTTTGGCGGCTGACTCAAGCAGCAGGGTGGTAGCCTAGCCAGGCAGGCTTCACGGAACGACAATAATACCACTAATAATATTAATGACTTAATAATAATACTGATAATATAATCTTTATACAAAGCCCTACCACCAAGCAGGCCGGCTTCTGTCGCCTCTTACGACACCCTGTTCTGCCAGCATGGGATTGGAGGGAGTATTCTAGGCCGCCCCAATACGGCCATAATAATACGGCTTTATGAATAAACGCTCTTAATACGTATAAATATATCTTACTAGGCCTAATTAAACATAAATAAATAATTTAGATACCTTGTAACCCAGGTAGGCAAGGAGCACGGCCTCAGAGAACGAGATCATTGCTAGTATAACTTGCACCACCCAGAGGTAATATGGGCGGTTCACCCAGATAATGCCATCCCAGTTGATAATAGGTCGTTCTTGAAACTCCTCCTCAGTAAGATTTGCAGAGTGCTCGAACTCGGTCTTATTACCGGGCTTGCATCCGTAACTGGAATAAGACAGTTTAGTTTGAATTCCATTTCTATTCATTGCTTGATTAACCGAGTTAAGCAATATCCGACGCAGGTCATAATTGGATGCTTTACAATGGCAAACTATTTCTGGGCGGTACCCGTGTTTTTGAGGTTTCATTAAGCACTAGAGCCCGATTGTTATCGTTTGGTAGTGATCGTTAAGCCTTGTCACATTTTGGCCATTAATATCTTTGTCAATCAATACTAAAGTAGAGTGGTAAAATACACTCTTGTTCTCTTTAATTACAATGCAAGACTGAAAAAAAAATTGAAGCCAAGTGGGTTTAGGGTATACAAGCAATATTGTAATTCTATAAAACATGTTGTTATTGATTTTTAATTGTGACTATGTAGTTTCTAATTTGCTATGTTTTGTATTGTTCCTATTCGTATTGTGCAGATTTGTTATTTTTTAGATACACTAAAATGATTCCGTAATAACTAGTTTCAGTGAGTTGTTAATACTTTATTGTATGAACAGGGCCGTGCGGTACTAGTTTCTTTTGTAATTGCAATCATTTAAAGTATCTAAATACGTGCCAGGCAAGTGATGTTTAGTTTCAACGTGGATATCTGCATGTATAAATGTAGGGACTGTAGATTTAAAGGGTGCTGCAGTGCATCTGTAATATAATTTACTGCGATAACGCCACTCGTGCGGGTTATGTCGTTTTGTTTCTTACCTGACATACGCAGCATTGCGTGAACCACTACAACAAGAAAGAATATGATTGCTACCCAGGCAAAATAGCAAAAAAAATCTCGTGGCAAAATCATAGTGGAATATCATGCCGAATTTGATTGAGATTGTTATATGTTTCAGAAATATAGATTCAGATGCAATTGTGTTTTATTGTTGCTTAGTGCAGATAGAAATAGTTGAGAATGAAGTGGGTTTATAAGGACAATTATATGTTCCTGTATTGAGTTACAGTCTGTAACGACATTTTCTTTAATTAATTACTAAATTTAATACATTAATAATTTTAAATAATTACTTAATCATTCAATACTATGTCAAAAACAAATAAAAAATGTTACATTACATATATTCAGTTTGTTGATCCTGTATGGTTTTAGTATAAAAAATGTTTTAATGAATACTGAAGATTTTCAAACTATTAGTTAATTTTTTTAAGCAATAGTAGGAAGTTTAAAAAATATATTTATATGTAAATAAACATTTGTTATTTTATAATGTTAATATAATATGATTTTGAAAATCTATAAATATTTAACTTCTATTGCGAATAAGATATAACGTTTACTAGCAAAACATATGAATATTTATAAAAATATGTTGATAACAGTCTTTGTTTTCAACAATAATACTCTTCAAACCGTGACAGTTTTTCAAAAACATTGAAAAAAGTCATTTATTCTAAGCAGCCTGTTGAATAAATGCATTTCCAATATTGTTCGTAATTTTATTGCACATTGACCTGAGTAATAATTACGAATACGGCGTGTCTCTGCATCGTCAACCTGCATCGTATTGTAAAATGCGCCAAACCCAGATTATATGAAGGATATGTAATTTTTTTGAACTCATCAAGCCAATGCAATTAATGTATTAATTCATATATAATTTTATTTATAATAAGTGAATGTAATGCTTTTTTGAAGTAAAGACTATTGCAATTTCAACTGCTATAGCATAATTTTGCAATAGTGTCTAGCCGCTCCTGTAAGTTAACTTTAACTGAGGATACCATTGAATATTTTTGACTTGGTCAAAGAAATGTGTGACCTGGAAAAATATTTGGGTATAGAATACATTCTTGGACAAAAAGACTACAATTACTTAATAAGTATTTTAATTTATTATATTAATTGATTATGATAGAGCGTAGCAAATAATACAATTATTTAACGTTTATACGAGAACTTATAATACCTTTAGGTACATATAACGAAGTTGTAATGTTAAAAAATTATTATAAAATTTAATAATTAGGTGTCCCTTTCAATTAATTATCATATCTATATAGTCCATTCGTATTCGATTTATCGAGTACATCAAATTTATTAAAGGCTGTTGGCAATATTCGGTTTTCATCGTGTAGTTTGTTAATTGTCATTAATTAATGGTTTAATGTAAAGAAAAAAATTCCAGCAGTGCTATTAGCAATTTATTCATAATTTATCTACTCCTCTTTGAAATTAATATAGCTTACGATCACGGACTATATACTAGTAATAAAATCGACATCCACTTAGAAATTGGTACAAACCACACGTTGTAATCATTCACGACTATATCACCTGACAATTACAGTATATTAACTTATGCGGAGGTATACTGTAATTGGGGTAAGTGAATCAGAAATTGGTTCAAGTATGCCATAAGTATGCAGTATTGTGAGCGATGGCTTTCAATAATATTTCACGTTTGTTATTGTAAACAATTTTTCAGATTCTGTAGGTACAGTTGACGCAAAATGGAAGTTTTATAGCATTGCTTGTGTGTCTGTTCGTCTGTCATGCCCAATTTTACCCCAACGTAAAGTACAAATATTTTAAATTTGGTCTGTAATGTAGAACTAAACGTCTCAAGACGAAAGTATAGAGTAGATAAATTTACTTTTGGGGGTAAACAGAAGCTACAAAAAGTTTGGTCAAATTTGCGAACTGAAATATCAAATGAAGAACCTCCTTAAGAGGGACGCAAAAATATTTTATTTTGTTAAAAAACCGTAATTTAAAAATATATTGGCGTATATGCAGGAATATTGATCTTTCAATAATACATATCGTTAATAATACAGATGACAGGAAAGAAAAATTTTCTCAGAAAACACAAAATATCTCTATACAGTATGCAATCCTGTCCCATGAGTCCAAATTGTCGAAATTTATTATTTGCAGAAGTCGATGAAACTGTTTCGCCACATTTGGTATGCTAATATCATAAAAATAATTCACATCTACAAAACTTAAAGTCACTGTTTATTAAAATTCGACGAAAGTAAAGATATACATATCTGATAATTTAAAAAAAAAATATTGAATTTATGTTGCTCGTAAGACATCGTTAAGTACATTGTATAGGTTAGATTAGACCTGAAGACTGACTACCTGATTCATCCAAGTCCTAGGCTGGCACTGTGACGTAAACCAATTGATTGTCCAACGCATCTTACGCTCTAACGATTTGGATCACATTTTGTATTCCGATTAGGCTTTGCTTCTTAATTTTACCGATATAGTTGTTTTTTTGAAAACCGCGATTTTACTTATAAATACATTTTTGATAACTATTTATTGAATCTTCATGTAAGTACATATGTCATATAGCGACATTTCGTAATATAATGTGGTGCTTGCATTATTCCCAATGGATACGATACGATAACAAGATTTACTGGTACCTCAAAATTTTGTTAGATGGCGATTTTAAAATTATAATAAAAACATTATCCGAATACTTACAATTAATTTAATTTAATGGTTTTATTTAAACATGTACCGGCAAACGACGCTCGATCTCCCAGTGACTGTTTATTATTATTATTGGATACAAATATTGAATTGATTACAATAATTAATTTAAATGTCAAAATTAAAAGTTGTAAATTAAAAGTATACGACATTTATATACGTTTCATTTAAAACTTTTAATTATATACGAATCAGGAATTTTGTTGCATGTTTCGTTTGAGTTGTATTTATGTAATATGTGGTACTTACCACGAGGCCGTGATTGGGTCTCCATCGGCACACACGCGGAAGATGTACAGCAAACAAGCAAGAAGCTTGAATACCAGGTTCGCGATGCGAATTCGAAGGCCTGCGAATAGAATAAAGATTGGACTCAACTGTCTCTTAAAATTTGTGCAATTATATTATTATTTTGAATTGAATTAACAATTCTTGTGGTTAGACGTGCAATTGCTAGTGACAAAATATTAGTGAGCGGTCCTGTAAATGAGAGGGTAAGGAGGGCATATGAAGAAGATGGGTCCTGTTGTTTTCGTTGGATGTCACTCAAGAAGTCATGTTGCGACAAAAAGTAATCAAATGTAAAACATCTGAAACATTATTTCTTTGTAATTGTTGACAATTCCAACTTCTGAATGAAAACGCTGCTTTATGATAATAATTAAATAATCATCGGCGTGCTTATAGACAATCATAAACGTATTTCTGATTCGTCCATCAAATTACAAATTCCCTGAATATTCTGCTAGTAAGCACTGGATTTTTTTCATCGTGAACCTTTCTTTCAAGTTAAAAAATATTAACTTTTGTAATTCTTCGTATGCTTAAAAAATGTTCAGGCTAAAACCAGTTACTTAGTATTAACTTACATAGTTTTTATTACGTAAAAAATGCATAAAATTTCGTTACTTTTGGGTAATGTCAGAAATATCACTATTAAAGAGAGAAGTTTTGACACGTCATCTTTTCATGAATCGTTAGAATATTAATGTCGATTCAGAGTGGACGTTTTTTGACGTGAAGATTTTTACGATGTTTACGTGTAAGTTTCGAAATTGATCGATTGACCCGTCCGCCAGGAGCCCGGGCATGATCACTTATGCTGGCGAGAAATCAGTGTTTACTTATTCTAAAATCATCGGAAATCAGAAGTCGAGAATCAATATGTACTAACTATACGGCCTGCTAGACGTGAATATTTAGTGTAGTACTTTAAAGTGTTTTTGTCTTATATACAATATTTAACCTAGTTGTTTTATCAGACCCACTTCCACGTCCGCATTATATTTGTTACCACCTACCGAACTTAGCTGATCTGGGATCAAATATTCTCGTATTATGTGAATATTAGCTCAATTGGTAAAGTCATTCAGAAGTTACACGATCACTTACTGACGTACCGAGCATCAAATATAATATGAAGATAACAAAACATACAAAAAACCCGTATTGAGTCGCGTCGCATCGTGCCGAGCTGATCGATAATGAAACAACTTTGCATTTGAATAATTTATATTATGGTATTAATTTATGTGAATGATTCTGATTATATTCGTTCGGTACCAATGTAAGTAGGTCTCAAAATGATGTGAAGAATCTCCAAAGAAAAACATCATCCGCAACTCAGAAGACTCAAACTACTGAAACTTAGAATGTAAACTGATTAACTCAGAACTTGAATACCGGTAACCGTAGATTAATAAATATACACAAGTTACATTTATATTTTAGTAAACTTAGAACTGGTGTAGTCACTCATTTATCTACTGTCTAGAATGAAAATACACGAAACGTACACATCTTTATCTTTATTATGTTAATGTTACTCAACCACAACTAAAATAACACAAGCGCTTTGTCTTCTTTTGTTTTGTCTGAATTTGCAACTTATTAAACTATGAGCAATTCAAAATATCTTCTAGAAAAAATAGCGCGGATTCGATGCTGATTCCATGGAATTAAAAGAATGGATCCTTTATTTTCCTTGTAGGTATTTTCATTGCGGAAGCCGTGCATCTCTCGGGAACAACCGCGGATCCCAACTTATGTTACGTACGAGTAAGGCTCGTAAATATAATTTAATATGGTCACTATTTTCCCTTTGTGAGCCATGTATTATTTTAACTATGTTGCTTACATCAAAGATCCAGCATTACTGTATCGTACCGAAAATACTCTTTGATAAATTCGGTGAAATATACGTTTTTTCATTTTTAATGAATAGGCGTTCGTTTCAGCATTTCATAATTACGCTCACTGCTCTTAAGTCTTCGTGGTAATATTGCCGGTTTTTATTTCGCTCCAGATTTAACTGGCTTTACAGCTATAATTACTTAGTAGGTCATCTATCGGAGAAACATTATGTAATGTCAAAACTATCCCCGGTGTTTAACTATCAACCTCATTTTGCTACGATTCGAAAAACGATATAAATCTGAAGTATGAGAATTATGCGCGTGGAATCATGCGCTATGGTACGTGTATATGGTATAAAACCAATTTATTTGACATCCGCAATTTGTGTCTGTGACTTTGTGGCATAAGGGATTACAACTCGAAGTATAATGCCAAAAATGTGACCGACGGTGTAACACTTATTTAAAACCAGCAAACTCTTTTGCCTTTTAATTAATTTACAGTACTTATGCATCATCATTACTGACGAGTTGGAATCCGGAGTATATTCAGTATATACAAGACTAATTTGCAGTCCGCATTGGCTTAAAATATCACAGCTTGGGTTAACGATTTATCTAATGGTCGACCGGTTAAATCGTCATAATTTGGGATCGTTTAGTGGCGTTTTGTGTAGAAAAATGTCACGTCTCGCTGATAAATGTGTAATTCAAATATTATTTTGTGGTTTGAACTCAAAAGTGTTTACAAAGGCTGTGGATTTAATTCACCTAGTGGCATATAAAACGAATGTCTGGTTCATATGTGTTCACCACTTGAGCACAGAATATGATTTTCATTTAAGTATTTGTTTACATTTTGTAAATTACAATACCGATTACGCGGTTATTTTATTTTAAAATGTTTGCCTGAAAGCCTTTGCTTATAGTAAAAGCATCGTTGAACGCTTTGCATTTAAAAGAACAGATTGCTTTTGTAAATTTATATTTTCTCTTCTCGGTTACAAAATTTACAACATTATCATACAATTTTCTTTTCCCTCTCTCGGAGGTGAGGGTCTCGTTATATTAGCGGGTACTTCAAAATGTGTTTTACGCTCCAAGAATTTCAAATAAGTGCTAAGCGCGACTGCTTCACGGTTTTCGTAAGAATATTCACGTTTCTCTGTCCTAGAAAGAACATAATCTTCATTTCTGTTTATAGAAGATTGTGATAAATATCTGGTTTATTTATTTATTTGCCGATTAGTTACAATAAAAAGGGGTTATTAGGTACTCATAATTTAGGTCTCCTTTCAGAATGAGGGTTTAAGACCACCTGCCCACTATTTTGGCCACGTTCAGATTGGTAGGCTTCATACACCTAATAGTAAAATTATAAAAAACTCTTTAACTTGTGGGTCATTATTCTAAAGTTCTACGAAAACAAATGTCTGAATTGCCATATTATGTTACCTATTCTTTATAATAGAATTGCATTATGTAACCTATATTAAAATTATATTTCAAAAGTTATTGTGAAACCTATGAAAGGTAATTAATTAATAAGTTTATATCATTTGATATTTTAAGTAGTCAAAACCAACTGAATGACGAAAAGCGCCGCTCGAGTGGACTTCGAGATGAGAGCACCAGTTTGAATGGCTCTTGTTTAAAAAACATCCTTAATTATTGCTTTACTGCAGATAAGATTAATAATTTTGTAACATTCATTTTATATAGCCATAGAGACCGATTGGTTTCATATTCTGGTATTTTGTCAATATTTTTCCATTAGTAGTATTGCAATTTTATCATTTTATTCTTTAATTTGCTCTGACCTTAAGACGGTCACTGTAAAATCGTTCATCGCCTTAATAAAATTGTTATACTTTGTGACATGCCCAAAAGTGAACGCTACTTAAGGCAGAATTACCGTATCTTATCAAGATTATTTTGTCCTTTCATGACGATGTAACACTCCAAAGGATGTATTGAAAGCTTATGTAATTTATGTTTGTTTGATTGAAGTTTAACAGAAATTAATCATTGCGCCCTACAGTCCGTACCTTGCCAAGAGGTAATTTTTTATTCATATCCTAGTACATACACCTAAACCTATTTTCTAAGCTGTTTATATTTGTTATATGGGATCTTCGAATTATAATAATTTTTAATATCATACTTCATCCCTGTCATACTTCAACCCTAATTGATAGGAACTCAAATTGATTTTAAGCTCATCATCATTATTGCAACCTATACGTATCTCACTGCTAAGTTTGGTTTCCATAATGTGAAGGATAAATGTCATAGTCCACCAGCGTGGTCGTTCATAAACGTCAGACTTCAGGCACTTTGAGATTAGGTTAGGGTTAGGTTAAGGTTTGGTTTTCTGTCTGTTATTCTTCACGGAAGCAAGTGAATCATTATTGCAACCTATATGTATTTCACTGCTGAGTGTGGTTTCCATAATGTGAAGGATAAATGTCATAGTCCACCAGCGTGGTCGTTCATAAACGTCAGACTTCAGGCACTTTGAAATTAGGTTAGGGTTAGGTTAAGGTTTGGTTTTCTGTCTGTTATTCTTCATCGAAGCAAGTGATTGTTCATATTTAATATGCATACTACTTCAAACTAGGTTAAATAAGGTATCTAGGTCAGTTTCACCGAAAAATAAATAATAGAAAATATAGGTTTTTTTGTACTCATTCAGAGAATAACATTGAAGGCTCCTTGTATTACGTGTTTGCGTGTTGCGTCGTAGTGCTGTAATTACTCATGCGCGAATATGAAGGACATCGCGTTGCATATTAAAATAGTAGATGACTACTTTGTACTATTTCCACAAATACTCATTAATTTAAGGGTAGAAATTCATTCATTAAAGATTGAGTGATTGAAAGACTTTTACGAACAACGATAGTTTATTGTTTGGAAATGTAAAGGTTTCTTATAAATACTGATGCAAGGTTAACTATTGAGACAGCATTTACTGGTTTTACGTTTAAAGTAAAACATTAATTGTTTTTAAATTTAAAACATTTGCTGTTGTAAAACGCGTTATGGACTCACGAATTTTGTTGATCGACTAATTGAAATCTCAACTCCGTTTTGATATGAGATCCTTTTTTTGATGGAAGGAGTAAATAATTATATTGTTGATTTTAGGGTTTGAAGACAGTAATTGACTCGCTTATATTATCAATTGGAAATTACAAGTCGAAAAAAAAACAGTAACTTTCCATGAAGGAAGAAAAATTAAATTAGCCTTACGTCAGAGGAAACGGATCATATCAAGTATACGACGGAAAGAGAAAATCAAGAATTGAAAAATCTGAAAAACGACAAATATAACGATAAGAAGTGCTTCACTTAGTAAATTCAATAATATTTTTTGCCCTACTGTAGATTTTCGATTACATTGGAGTCCTAATACTGAATCTTTGTGAAAGGCTTAGTTGCACTGCTGATTGTTAAGAAAGTAAGGCTCTTAAGTGACAGAAACAGAAAGATTAGTTTGTTTTAGCTACATTGATAGGGTAATCGCCTTGCTTAGAGATCTGTTTAAAAAAATAAAAAAAAATATTTTTAAGGTTTATAATCGATATAGAGGTTATAATATGTTTTTATTTTTATTTTTGTTTGTCTTACTGGTTGTCTTATTTATCTTGGTATATTTCTAATTTATATTTAAAGGGACTAACTAGAATACTTTGAATACCGGAAAATGAATATTTTTCCGCAAATTGAGGGTATATGAATAAAAAAACAAAAAAACGGGTCAAATTGAATTCGACATTTATTAAATGACTCAGAAAAAATAGAAACAGTTATTTCGGGAGCACCTGCTATTTGTGAACGTAAGGCAAAGGTTTTCTAAGCCGAATAGTGGGTAAGTTAAAATTAATACAAAAATACAACGCGATTGCAGGTTGTACAAATCCCTTTCGTACGAATAAAGCGCTTTACATTATTATTTAGAAGGTAATAAAAATACCACAAAATTCTGAAATAATTTATCCGCATAAATGTTCCCGCCCAATTATAATATGAAGATCGTAAAGTTTACATATGAATAGGTTGTTACAAAGTTAGTACGCTTTACGACCCATGATTGTACAGAAGACTTCAGGGTCAGGATGTCGGGCGTAGTCAAGTATTAAATTATATTGAGATAAGAAAAGCTTCTCAGTTTATTTAAAATGTAGGTAATTAAATAATCTTCCAGTAATCGTAATTTCAGTTACCCTGTCTGATCTTCAGATTGAAACTACATACTTACAGCGCGTATTATACACATAGCACGTTACATTAATTATATTATTAATTTATAGTTAATAATAAAGGAAGTATAATGTTAATAAATACTTTTGTTTGGGTAACTACTGTTTGGTATTATGAAAGAATTTTTTTGGAGCTGGTTCTTTACATGTACGACTACTGTCGAAATTAAATTGAATTGTAAGAGCCCAACGCCTTCCGACAGGAAAAACCTTTACATTATATACTTATATATTATATACTTAATTTTAATTCTTAATTAGATGGCGCTATAGCACATTAACTTTTATACCATTCGAACTAATGCCTACAAAATTGGTATACGTAGATATAAATTAAATTTTTCAAAGAACGACGTCCCTTTGTTAATCTGCCTACCGTAATAAATTTGATTTGATTTGATCTTAACGTGTGTCTGTAAATCATAATCTCAAGAAAATATTTTATTCATTATAGTTCATAATTATTTGCCATGCTGGCTGATTACGTATTGACAGACTTCACACACCTTTGAGAACGTTATGGCCAACTTTCAGGTTCGAGTCACCCGTGAGGTAGACCGATGTTAAAACCACTGCTTTTACAAACAACCATGTAATGTCAAAAGAAATATACAATATATGTGAATATTACTACAATCGGTATACTTAATTCTTTAAATGTGACTTTAATTTTACGTCTAAATGACGTCTTATGACGTTTATTAATGTACTTTATTATGGGTACAAACTACGCTATAAATTCTAGCGTGTTATTGTGTTTAAAGCAGATCGTATCAAATTTATCGAACTGTACAAAACACGCCACAACATTAAATAATTTATTTTTTAAAACTAGGACAGTTACGGATTGACATTTGTGATGTTACGTTGGACATATGACGCGTTCGAATGTCAGTTGTGTGTAATTTATTTCAATTATTTTTAGTTATACTCCGTAGTTATAATTTTGGTACTTAATTTTTTTATAGCAATGACTAGTAAAGGCCAGGTAGTTGTCTACGTGCACGTTTATTAGTTGTTGTTATAAAAGTACCCATGTGTTGTCCCAAGCCTAACCTAAGCCGTCACAAAATAGGAAGTGGGGGGCCTGATCATTACTGGGTCTCGTGTGTAGGACGCTGGGTACTGTGAAACAAAACAATGCCTTCATTCCTTTCGTATATAATCCCAAAGACGAAAAAGAAGAAATCCTTTTTAATAGATTCAACAAAAACCACAAAGCAGGCCAGCCATTTCGGTCATAAGCTGTCGTCAGCTCACCTAAACGGGAACGAAACAGATGTCGGGTATTGAATGATGTTTACTGTGTGATGATCCAGTGTTATCGAACGAGCGCCCTGTTTTCTAATATTACTAAAAGGCTTAATCCAGGGCGCGTGCCACCAGCCGTGTGATCGGGATGACGAACAACGCGTTTAGTGCTCCTATAAATAGTAAATTGGTTGTTGTTCGACGATAATATTACTGTTCGGACAATTTTCAACAAGCTGGGTGAACTCAGCTCAACCCCGGCGGTACTCGTGGAAGGCGGTGAAGTTCTTTACCCACCCGGTTCCGTTCCTGTGCCGCCTCCGTTCTGCCATTAGCCGTGAAATGTTTGTAGCTTATTTCAGTAACAGTGTTAGAGCGCCAGTTAAAAAGTAGGTTTCGCGCTACTGTTTCACCCGGCAACGCATCAGTGATGCTTTTAGCGTCACAGATATACCACCAGTTACCATCCGATGTCCTAGTATTTCTCAATTTATAATGTAAAACAGGTAAAATTCAACATTGAATATTACTGAAAAAAATTATGGAGTACAGTTACCATTCATTATATATTTAAAAAACCGTGAAATGTTATAGTTACGAACACTAAAACTTACTTGATCGTTGATTCTTTATGAAGTACAGCTGAAGCCTCTCTTTGAATGTGTTCTCATTCACGTAATACTCCACTCGGACTCTGAAATAAAAACATAAATATTATATTCGTTTGCGTTAGTTGATCGACAGAATAACATGTTTTGTTCATTTACAATTCACATCAAAATTGAAGCGTTGTTCGTGAATACATTCAAGATTAAGTATAATTGTATCGTGGAATTTTTTATATGTTGTATAGGTTCTTATTTAGTATGAGAGACGCGGCATGCTATGTGCGTTTAATACCATCAGCATCTCTGATAACCGATCTCGACTGATAATCGGGTTTATTGGTTTTTCAATCACCAATTGTTCAATTTTTTTTTTATTTGTTTTTTGTTCTTTTGGGTAATATGTATGACTTTCATCTTAAGGCTTAAGAGTTATTACTTGCGATATTGTTTATTGATACAGACGCTTACGGATTAATCTTAATAAACGACAATAATCATCGCGGAAAAGAGCGAAGTAAGTTCCCAAAGCCTAGTTGGTAGTGACCCCGTCTGTCGAACGAGGGATCCCGTGTTCGATTCCCGGCTGGAGCAGACATTTATGTGACAGATGTTTGTTTTCGGGTCATGGGTGTGTGTGATGTTTTATTTGTGTAATTCCATGACGCCGCAAAACAGGGAATCCTAGTGATGTGAGTGTGTAAACGTTTATTTATATATTTATTATATCCTTCTACTGTTTTTTGATGCAACGGCGTTACGGCTTTCCGTTGTATTATCGTACCAGGGTAGCTTGTAACTCATATACAATGCTTTTAAAGCAATCAAAAAGTTGTTCGTCTTCGTTTTCCAAATGTCGACCTATTACAGCTTTCGGATTTGAAAACGGTAAAAAAGCTAGGTGTTAGGTTTGGACTGTACGGTAGGTGGTCATTTTATCAAAAATTCCATATATTTTAAGGTTTCACAACACGCGTGGTGTGAACGGACACGTTGTCGTAAAAAACTGTACTCCGAACTTAAAGACACACTTTTGCACCTTGAATTTCTTCAGCAGCCTTTCTTCTTTTTTAATCCATTGCATGGACTCTTATTAGGATTTCGGATTATAATAACGAATCCGTGTTTCTTCCACAGTGACATTCCGATCATAAATTTCGCCAAGTTCATCATCGGCTAGCTCAAAAAATATTTGCAGCTTGCGTGTTGTTGTTGTTTGTCAAGTTTGTTTGTTTGTTGAGGATTTTCGGTACCCAGCGCGCGCTAAGTTTTTCATACCTAAACTGTTACGTAAAGTGAGTTTGAAACTTATTCCAGAATAACCGTAGGTTTTTCCGCTATCCGCCACAATTTAAATTTCGGTCAGCCAGTATTCATTTTCCCACTCTTTTAACAATTTCGTATTTAACATCTCCGCAGCTTTCTCGTCTTTGTCGAAATAAGTGGGCCCATTTTTTCACCATCGTGTATGAAGTAGCAGAATCCTGAAGAACCCATGATATTTCTTTACAAAGTTTATCGTCGTATTTCTTTTCCTTACGAGAAATTTTATCATGGCAGGGTGTGTTCCGAATTCCGTGAATTTTGACCTACCTATATTGTTCCTCAAGTCATTCAATTAGAACTTAATTTTGATACGTGGTTGTTTTGATTTGAGTTGTTGTTTTGAGCCTCGCAATAAGTGACAGTAACGAGCTAATCAGACATCGTGTAGTACATTAGGCTGCAAATGTAACAACCACCCTCTTATAAAATATAAGTTATTCCAAGGTTTTTAATCCAATTAAAAAAATAACTTCAATAACCTCGTTGAAAACGTAACCTTAAAACAAGAAAACATTACAAAAAAATCTACACTAACTTTTATTTGTTTAATCCCCGAACAAATGTATTTAAGATACTTCGTATCCCGATACGAGTATCCTAGATATAATATCTATATACCTATGTATATAATTAATTCTATTGTATCTGTGAAACAATAATGAACGGAGCATTATTGATTTGTTTCCTTAAGTTTCCTCAAGTACAGCTCAAACAAACTAAAGCAACCACCAGTGACAATGAGATGACAGTAAGTTTAAATATACTCATATTTAATCTTTGAATAAATGTGTTACATCCTTTTTTTAGCGATATTATTTTAGGAAAATGTATTATTATTGTATAGACATTCAATAAACCACTGATACTTTAATATACATTAATTCGTTCTTTGGCATTTGTTCAGCATGTCCCTGTAGCTCGGGACCGGAATACGAGCTACGGTATCGCCAGCCTGTCGTAAGAAGCAACTAAGAGGGGATTTCCGGGATTTCGGGTGGTAAAACTGGGAGCTCGAACCGTCCGGATAGCGACCACCGGAAGGACGACGGTATGTGTGGCCATGTTGTTAAGTCCGAATGATGCGGGACGAGAAAACTTGTCCCTCCCGGGCAGAGCGTTACGGGGCCGTTGCGTTGAGAGGACTCTGGTTGCGTTCCGTCGGAGATCCCGGAGGTCCTTATGTAGCACTGAGCAACGCCACCGGAGGGAATTAGTGCGGTAAAAATCCCACAATCCAGCGTCGCTTCCACGACACTGGGTACCTTTTTGAAGGTTTCTATTTCAAGAAAAAAAAAGGTATTTGTTTAACAGTACTAGATTTTCCTAAAACAATCTTGTTGAGAACAAGAAAATTGTATATGTAAATTTGACATGAGCTCGTGCAGAATAGCTTCAGTCGGGATGTTTTATACATAACATGCTCATTCTTACTTAGGAATTGAATTTCGTGGAGCTTTTAACGGGAAACATCGTGAGAAAGTGCTTTTAAAGTCCTGCGTTATTGTGTGACGTAATTATTTTAGCTTTTCATAGCCAAATAGTAATGGTCCCAACACTTGTCTTTACGTTATGACCATCTAGCCGTATTAATTAATCATTTTATTCAAAGAATTTGTAATTCCTTCACACAATTTTTGTATTTAATAATTTAAAATATTATGTGTTAATACCTTCGTATTACTAGGACTAGATATTGCTTTAAACCTGGAAAAACTGTCACACTTTACATACTCGTATGCATTAAATGTCTGCTTCCAGACAAAACTCTCAACATTATGCTTAGATTAAAAAATACCCAAAAGTCTCGGATCCATTTCAGAGCCAATGTAAACAGATATTTCCCTTTTTTCTAAAACTATAATCGGTGAAGATTTTGGTGTAATCAGACACACGAATACACCCTTTATACTCTTACAGTTATCAAAACGAAGCATTTTTAAAACATACTAAAAACGTGTAGGTAAATAAATAGGTTTGCCACATTCAATACAAAAATAAAGCTGCTATTATACACATATACACAACGTACAAGCTAAGTTTTTTTAAGCGCGGTCGAGAAAGAGCGTGTCAGCTGTTGCGTCACGCCAGCAGACGTGGTTAGTGCGCGGTATCATTTTTCCCGCGGTCTACCGCCTCTTTATGTGATCGTGGTTTTCCCTGTGGTTTGGTACGTTTGTGCGTTGAGTGTCACCACGTTTCACGCACAAAAATACAGGCTAATGAGACACAATACAGACCCGTTTTAAGTGTATAATCTATGCTCGTATTATTAGTTCTAAAGGATATGGGTCTTTCCTTAGGAGGCTACAGCGTGTACCATGTTGCTACGTCGTGATGTCTTAGATGTCATAATCCGTTCTAAAATGGTATACATCAATTTTACAAACATTTTAATATTTACTTATGTAAATTTTATAAATTATTAACTTCCTGCTTAAATGGTTAAATACTTTCACATAACTTTTTTGTCTGTTATAGTCTAATTTACACGACATATTTTAGTCTCCATCCCGATATCTACAATGGCTCTTGGATGCTGTGGTTCGGATTGATTGAATAAATTTAAAACCTCCAGTATGAACGACTGCCAACTTTTAATTACAGAGATTCACATCTCACCGTGATTACTGAAGCACCGAATGAATGAAATGAATGAATGTAACATTTCATGTTGATGAAATCATTGATATGGCCCACGTGTTAATATATAGGATGTATATTAGGACAGTGCAATTATTCCATATTCTTGGGCAATTTAAAAACCAAAAAAATATTTTCGATTATTTATAATCTTGTTTCAAAAGGTTTTAGTAACAATGTTCCAATGGACAGCGCCGCTACAGAAGCTTAAACTTAAAAACCTGAATGAAATAATCGATGGTATCTCATTTCCAACTTATTGTTAATATTTTAATTACAATGTGTACTTACGACTTTTACATTTTAGATTGTTTCTTTACAATTACATGGATTATGGTCTTGGTGAGATTGAACCACTGACTGACGGTTACAATTAAAATATGTAATGTCAGCGATGATATAAACTTACTTACTAATTAGTTAAATAAAATAAATTAAATATATTACTCATGTAAATGTGTACTAATTATGTGTATATGAATAATAAAACTATAACAGGGCCGAATCTATACTACATCAAATATTTTTCGGAAATTTTAATGTAGGTAGATTTTGAAATGTATATGGAGGGCCAAAAAATTTTTTTTAGTTTGGTCTGTCTATCGCACCAAGTACAATCCTTAAACCTCTGAATAGATTGATGTGATACCTGTAATATTTGAAATTTATATTTTGAGTCAGTGTAGAATACTTTCATCTGGGGAAATGGATATATCCCTGTCTTATTTTCCAAAAAAAAGTGAGGGCGGGTTACTATAGAATTCATAAACATTTTTTATTAATAAAAGGTCACAAATTTTAATTAAGTTACTACACGAACATTAAATTCTTAAAAATCTTGAATATAAAAATGTACACTTGATTTTTTGATACAAAATACATTTATGGCAGTATCTGCTTGATAATTATTAGCAACATAGTACGTACTAGCTTAAGGAATACTTTTAATATAGTTACATGAATATAACTATCAAAAACACGGTTTATAGCGTGTGTTATAAGAGTGCAAAGACCGTTTTTGTCGTGTTACGAGTGGCAAGGTTAAATCGAGCAAGCATAAGATTTTATAATTGAATAACGTGCATACCATTTGATTGTAATTATGATTGCAAAATCCAGAGCCTAGAGCATTCAAAGATTCGATAAATAAATTCTCATTTTCAAATATACAATTATAACTTTTCACTCAGTAGCGTAAATTATAAGCTGTCAGAAATACATTTGTAACTAAATTGCACAAGCACAAAGTTTTTAGTTACACATTACTTGAACAGAAACTAGAAACTTGTGCTTTTAACTTTAACAACGTTAAATTGCACTAATGTTAAACTTTTATATAAGAAACTAAAGAACGTAAATGATGTAATAAAAGTTGTTGTTTTTCCTAACCACCGCTTATTGCGTTATCGGATGTCAAATTATTTTAAGAGAAAATATAACTACGCAATCAGAACTTTTTGCCCTAGGTTTTATATTACAGATTCTTTATCTATTTTTACAATAATTCATATTTTCGAAATGATTTTAAGAAATCGTAATTAGCGACATTCAAATAATATCGACATTGTTCCCTAAATTTAAATTGAAACGAACGATTTAACTGAACGAGAAAACTAAAACATTGTGATTTCAAAAAAGTAGTTAGAATTTTTGTCTGTCTGTGTGTTTATGCGCGCTATCTTAGAAACGACTTCACCGATTTCGTTATGGTTTTTGCCAACGTATTGCAGTAAGTATCACTTAATATTTGAAGTTTGTCTCATTGCAACCGTCCATAAATAAAAAAGTTTTATAATAATCTAAAACAATGCAGGTTTTAAGCATAATGTGTAGTTTTTCTGAAGCGAAGCGAGTTCGCTTTGCTAGTTTATGAATATAATGACAAAATAGTAAAGTAACATTTTCTAAAATAATACCTCTTATAAATTATGGAAGGCGGACAATATCGGCTGTTACTAATTATGGGTAATTTCGAATATCATCATTTCAACGATGGCTATTTTCGGTTTCAGAATTCACTAATCTGGTAAATATTGTACAGAACTGCACTGTTAAGGCAAGAAATCATTGATTTAGTTAACTAATATCATCGTAATTATGTCTATTATTCCACTTTATTACTAAAGTTCTTTCAAATAATGTAATATTATATTTTTAGTACAATTTGTTTGTAATTAGTATTCTCTGGAGGGTAGGAAAATATTCTACTTGGGAGTTTTGGACCTCCCTTCTTTCGTAACTACACGTAGGTATTTGCTGAAGCGATGGTGTAGCTTGACTCTTTAAAGGTGTTTCTAAAAACCAAAAAGTAGCGAAATTTGACTCGTTCTGTTTCGTTACATAATATTTTGACAATATCACTTATTTGGTACTATGAGTTGGTACAGAGACAACGGTAATTTTTTTTAATAATCTTTGTCTCGTAAAGCGACCCCTTGCTCATTTTTATGCATAAAATGTGGTGTCATTCATGAAGTTTTATATACTACGTAATTCTGATAAATATCTTACTATGTATATTGGTATTTTATTCTTTGCTCAAAATTGATTTGAATAAGTCCAATTTCGTGATTGTTATTGAAGAATTTATTAAAATTCGATGATTGCCGCCCATTCAGTTTACATAATTCTAAGACATAATTCATATATTATTTTCATTGCACTCAACAATGGATGGAGCTCCTTACGCTTATGAACTGCACGTTTAAGTTTTAAACACCAACAAATCAATATGTAAATTGTCATAGTTCACACTGAACGTAGTTATAGAAAAAAAAGGAAATATTAAATATCCACAACACGGCTCACATGCAATTTCATTATTACAACGGATTTTTATTTAAAATTCTACAGAGGGAAAATGTCAGCACTTATATAAAATTCACGAATGTAATTTTACAAAATTTTTCCAGATAAAAAGAATAATTATATCAAAAGGTAATTCTATATGAAGTAAAACTAGATTAGGGTTATTTTATTAATTTAATTCATTCATTTGAACTCTTTACTGAATGCACACCATAACAGAAAATTAAAACATACATATTAAACATACTCTTTTTGTTGTTAAGTACAATACAATGGGTAAGTCTTAACACTTATGTATAAGCGAATTGTTTCACAAAACTCAATGGTTAAAACAATGGAAAATTGTGCCTGAGAAAAAACTAGGATTATACAAGAAAAAAAAAACAAAAGGTAAGGAATAAATGCTTCTTAAGCAATTGTATGAAAGAATATATAGGTGTTGGCTCGACGTATTTTTAATAATGGAGAAGCTAGTTTCCCGGTTGCTTTCACTCAAAAACGCATCAATGACCCTTTTGTTATGGACGTAGACCACTCACTATCAGACGGTTCGTGTCCTCGTGTGTCGGGTGTGGTAAAATTCAAGACGAACATGCTTGTACCCAGTGTCACGAACGAGCTATCGTGATTTTACATTTCTTTCACGTTCTGAGATACAATCAAATAATATTGAGATTGAAAACAGAAAACGTAATGTATTTTGTGAACTTTTAATGAAAACAAGAACTCGTAGGTATATTTCTCTTCGGCGGGGACGTCTCGACGCAAGTAATACATTATGAGTATGATCTACGATACAATGACACTGATTTCAATACATAAATGTGTTGGGATATGTCAGTGAGTGCATATTGACGTGTGACTTCAGTATAACGCTCCATACGAGGGTGCGTCAAGCTTAGTGATGAAAAATGATACCTTTTTATTAACCGTACCAAAGGATACCGAAGATTGATCGTTATCAATAACTGAGAACACAATGGAGAACATAATTATACACACTTATCTAAGTTAATAAATTTATTCCGCGATACATATACCGTTTTGGCCGTATTGGGGCGGCCTAGAATACTCCCCCAATCCCTGCTAGTAGAAAAGGGTGTCGTAAGAGGCGACAGAAACCAGCTTGCTTGGTGGCAGGGCTTCGCGTAAGGATTGTAATATCGGTATTGTTATTAAGTCATTAATATTATTAGTGGTATTATTGTCGTTCCGTGAAGCCTGCCTGGCTAGCTACCACCCTCCTGCTTGAGTCAGCCGCCAAACGACTCGTCGTGTTCCAGCTGGGGGCTTGAGTGCCAGTATATACCTAAATATACAAATATCTAGACTGGCCATAAATACTGTTGAAACTTTAAAAACATCCTTTTTTTTCTGAATTCAAATTTAGAACTCATTTATTATAATAAAAAGTTACGATCATTAAAAAAAATACGGGATTGCAGTGATTGCTTTACACAAAGGGATTTCGCATACGTCCGTCATTTTCAAAAAAAAATCAGTATTTCATACTATAGACAGATATACCAACACTAGCTCTGTTGAAGATCTCTGAAGTATGGGTGACCACGTACTGTTGGAACTACAAATGTTTTTAAAACCACGATTCGCCGAAACCCAATAAGGATTTAAAAAATATATAGCGACAAATTAAGATTCCCTCTAGGATTCTGTCGCGTAACATCAAACAAGCTTTCGGTGCTTATCGTCGCTATACAGCCCATGCCATAAATCAAACCCTACATTAAAGAGAGCGGATCGATCAAAACTGTCTTTTCGTTACACGGGTGAAAGGCACAGAAATATTCTAATTACTGATGAAAGATTTTATACGATTGAAGAGCTCTACAATAAGTACAATCACAGTGTATGATCGTAGCTCTAAAGAAGAAGTCCTGCGTTAGCCATTGTTTGGTGGTGTTTGTTTTGTCGTTCGGTCATAGTAGTCTTCATGGTGCGGACAGTGTACCAAGAGACCGTCTTAGGTCGTGTCGTGAAACTTCTCAGCAATAATTTTTTTTGATAATATACCGCCGATTCTACACCAACACTTTTAGAAGACGTGGCCTGCTCTATATGACACGCTCTAAATTACTTTCTTAAGTAATTTTCGGAGCGAGCAGTGGCTATATTCCTTATGGAGATAGATTTGTGATCCGACACATTAAAGGTTTGTAACAATGCCAAAGATGGCCATTGAACTGCTTCACAAAAATATAAATAAACTTTCATTTTTGCAACTTATGGCCAGACAAGGAACTTCTTCCGTTCCATTTGTTAAAATTTACACGATACACAACATCGTGATGTAAGATAATATTTCCAGGCACCATCATTCACCATTGGCAAATTTTAGAAGAATAAAGCCGATAATAAAAATATATTTATAATTGAGCTTTACGCACTTCTAGTAACATATCTATAATCTTAGATAGATGATATCAAAGTTTCTAAAGCTTAGACACGTGCGTATCAAACGCCATTTCTGTTGCAACTTCACTATCAATCATTTTCTTTGTCATTAGAGCAAGTTAATGTCTAGCATACTCATGACTTCAAAAATGTATTTGTATCCGTTAGTTATTAATGAGGTAATTAAACGCATTTTCATAGCATTATCGATAATTATGAAATTGAGCGGTATCGCTAAATCACTATAGTTATAAAACCGTTATATAACATCGTACAAGTAATGCCGCAATCTAATTCATACGACGCACACTATTGCTAATTATTGTATGAAATATACACACATACTCATGTAGAGCATACATTCAACCACTGTTGTAAGAAGTTTTGTTTGCTTACTACCCTCCAATTAAAAAGTAATCGAACATACTATTGTTCTTACGTGCCGGTTTATGATTACTTGTATTTAATGTGGTGGTAGTTTAAGGACCAGTTTCATTATTACCTTCTTAATTAGCAACGCATTAATGGCGCCAGCATTATTGCAAATATAGATTTCTGAGCATAAATACTAACCATTGAGATGCCTTCACAATAAATATTCAAATTGTTTACTACCCACTGTCTTGCAGGCCCTGTATCTGCGGATAAAAGTTCTCCTGAGCAGCCTCTGAAATTCTAACAACTATTTTTTGGGTTCCATTGCGATAATAAAGGCCCCAAATAGTAATTTTCTCACATATCCTTCACGTACAGATAGCGATCAGTTAGAATGTTATTATTTAGATAGACAGATAGATAGATTTAAGGATATATTTTTGGTTGTATTTTTTTCTGAACGGCCATAAGCTCGTTTTACTCGTGTTACCCATTTCAAGGTTACCCATTAATTACTGGATTAACCGTATATGACGATGGAACACGCTAAAAATAAAGGGTCATTGGTATAATGTAACAAACAACGGTAAATATCGGTAATATGTCATGCAGGCTAGATAAAATGTGCCACCTTAAAATCAGCTACAACCTAATAGATAAGTTACTATCATTGCAATAGACATAGACGGATATACATATATTTATGTATATTAGAACATCTTTGAGATGTAATATTTCTTCTGTTAACAAAGTATATTGCCTTTTATTTATTTGGATATTAAATAAATTCGTAAAGACCAAAAAACATTAACAAACATCGTATACATTTTTCGTGGCATTGGGGCTTGAATTCACGACTTTACGTTAGCAATCTATCTTATATGAATAAAGTCCAACCCGCAGTTAGAACTGATGATGAATTTTTGTTGTATTTTAGTGGTTCACAATCAACTTTGTTGGTCAATCAATCAATTGTCAATCTTGCGACAACAAATACATCCCCTGCGATTATTGTGTACTCTGACCCTAACTGCCCAGTGAATTATAGATAAGTGAATGTTTGTTTTTGGGTGTACGGTTTATGTTACCCGTAATACGGGTACGTAATCTATCTCCGAACATCTGTTCTGGGTGTAAGCAGGTACGAGTATGTAATCATTTATTATTACTATTTACATACTAGAGTAAAAGTAATAGAACCTCTATCGAAACAACTATCTTGATATCTAAAAGATTAATGCGATTGTTAATTGTTTTTATTTATTTATTTCTATATGTACACGTAAAAACATCGAATGCTTGAATGATATTACTTGAAAACGATTCTAATAATTCAACGGGGTGTAATAATACGATCGATTGATCGTACTCAAGAAGAGTATAACTACAATTGATAACAGATTGTGATCCTAATCTTAATTCTTAGTAGCTACTACACAATGAAACACGGTTCATAACTTTGTCCAAAATTACTGTGGTTTATTCAGTAATTAATAAATCGGAATAGTTCAGTTCCAGAAACCAATATTTAACTTTAATCATTCAAGTGTTTACAGCGTAGTATATGAACTGGCGTTGCCAGTTTGAGTTATGGGCTATGACCAGAAGGCGAATGGCAGCCTTGTCGTAAACTGCACGTGTGTTTGACCTTATAATTAGTTACTAATGATGTAATCCTATGAAACTAACACATTAACAAGTAATTATACTAAAATATCCTGTTACACTCTATGAATACTTGATTACAATTAGTTCACTAATATAATATTATTTGTATGTTGATAAAATAAAAACGCATGCGATAAGAAAAATTGAATTAATCAATCGATCGAAATTGGATAAAACAAATAGTTGAATTTCAATTATTTCCATTTATAATTAAAAAGCTATAACTAGTAATCGATCCAAGTTGCTGAATTGTGTGAAAGGTTGTTTTAAACAGTTAAAAATATGACTGTCGGCTGTGAAACTATTTAATAAATATTGTTTTTAGTCACACATTATTGTGAGTGTGAATCGATTCAAATATTTATATGACCCTGATTTTGTATATTGAGTATATAGTAACCGTGTAATAAGTTGAAGTTGTTGTTGTTATTATAATACCTACTACGGCATCATTCTAGACCATTAGATTAGTAGAAGCTCAAGAGCTTAACGAGGAACCATACTTTAGTGTATTCCTATTAATTATGAATAAATAATACAATGTTTCAAAAATAATCCAAATTAGGAACTCGTTAATGCAATTTTTTTTGCTTTCTTTTTATATTTTAACAAATAGTTAACAATGCAGGTATCCGTTACTTTATCTAGACGTTACATTTTGATTATATTCCGGCATCTCTTTTTATTCGTATATCCTTCAAGCGGCTGATTTATGGCAATGGTAGATAATGGAAATGAGATTCAATTAAAACTAATTAAAAACATTATGAGTATTTTGTTCTTTCAGCTGATCCATCGCTTCCTTCTCGAGAAGCGACGCACCTAGCTCTAGTCTTAACATCTCAAGTCGTAACATTCCCATTGTCAGACCTGAACAAGACATTCACGCAATATGAGCGTACTAGAGGTTCGTTAATAACAGCGTTTAATCGCTTGTCTATAAAGCCTCCTATACTTAAGTCAAATAATGTAATATTGTGGTGGCGTTAAAATTAAATGATATTTAAGAAGACGGTTCGATACCATTTACTTATTCCGACGTACCAAAATTATTTATGATCAACATTAGGAGGGCTTTGTAAGTGATTAACTTTGACGGAGTTTCAGCGCGGAGGCAATCTCCGTTACATGTACATTAAACTCGAAGGCCCCTTCAGCCGTAAAATTTCGTGATACGAAACATCCGTGATTCTTACTACATTTGCGTCTGCTTAGCCACAAGTAAAGGGAAGAAACACGGTGATGGTTTCACACTGATTTCACTATTTTAGACCTAAATACTTAGACAAAAGGGTCTCGAATTTTATAAAACAAATTAGGTATTCCCACTTTCACTACTATAGTGTAATCACTATATACTATATTGACACTTTATCAGGGTTTTAATGAAGGTTAAATAAATGTCAACACGGTTAAATAAATGTCATACACTTGTAAGTATGGAACAACAGTATCTATAATATATAGTATAGCAAAGCATCAGTTTTTCGTCCAAGAAAGAAGAAATGTTTGGGACGTATTGATGAGCGTGAGACTTCTCAACACGATATTAGAACAAATGGATTACTACAAAAATTAAAATATATCAACTTGCCTAATACGAGATGCATCTACATGCAATGTCTTCAGTAGTCACTTGAGCGCGTTATCTATTATAGTTATTCGACAGAGCACTCAACTACTAATAGCTGTCATCTACAATAGTTCTTTTGTTCTTGGAATATTGCTGTTAATGCGAATTCAAGAACGTAATAGAAGAGGTATGTACGTAACAATTGTTTTGTTTAAGTACGTATAATGCAAACATAATTTTATTTACAACTTTAAAATATTTCTCTCACCTTTCTACGTACGAAGAGTTCAGTTACCGAAGGCAATGTTGCTCGATCAACGTCAAAAATCCTTTTGAAATAACTTTGGATGGTGGATACGGTCTCTTCCTGACCAAATAATTATTGTGACTTTTTTTTTCTGTTACAGCCCGTCAACGCCATAGGAGATCTATAAGAGGATCCGGTTAGACTGAGCCGTAATGTAAACTCTGAAGACTACGGTCTTCAATCAGTGCGCCATTCACTTATGACTGACCATTCACTTATCACTTATTCACTGACTTATGGTACTGAGACTTAGACGTTCAATGTGAGGCTTAAGGACAAAAAGCTACGGTGGGATATATGCTTAGTGTTGTCTCTCAGGGATAAAGCTAATTAACTAAGCTCAAGAGACAGTGGACTGCGCTAATTTGCTGCATGAAACACATGATGGAGTAAACATTTGTTATAGTGGAGACTACCTCTGCTTGTGGTATCGGGGATTGGAAATCTCTAACCACAACAGAGAGATTAATCGGATTTACGGTAAACTGCATATAACTCACGACATTTCCATTTACTGCAGCAAATACCATTCAATATCCAATATGCACGTAACTTTGAAAAATTAGTAAAAAAAATTGCATTCAGGGTCCGAATCCAAAGTTCGATTCTTAAGAATCTTTGTTTAGTGTAATTATTAAAAATTGGACAACAAAGAACTGAAAGTGTTCAAAATTCAACTATACGCAAATACTGAAATAAATTCTCTATCCAATACCCTAAATGTTGTCTAACCCGAACTTGTCGTCATAGTCGCCATTTGTATGTCAAATCACATGCTGTCCTCACGTATCCTTCATTTAATTACCGTTAAAATATACTTGCTCTAATAAAATTTGCTGTTCATTCATTTTCCAACAAGAAACAGGCAAACAACTTACATATTATTTTATGCTTAAAACCAATATGTATAAAAAAAAACTAACTGAATTATCAATCATTGAATAGGCATCAAGCGTACTTTGTCACGCTGCTTCAGTGCGGATTGACAGAGCGGTTAGGGTACAATCCATAAAAACAATCTTATTTAGTCCGTTGATATCCGACAAGCCTTAATGAGTGTTATCGACCGATAATAAACAAGAGCGAAGGCTATTAACGTACCCAGCTAAGCACGGGAGTACATCTGGAATTCTTAGTTAAGAACCACGAACGAGTTGCTTAAGCCCGGTGATCACATTCTAGACATTCTAGACACTCTAGACACGAGCTTCGAACACTTAATCGTTATTAGGTACTTTGGATTACTTTCGATGAATGCAAAATACATCATTGGTAATAAAGGGCAAGTTAACGAAATGAAAACGAAATGTCTGAAGTTATGTGTAACTAATAAAACAAAAGCTGTTCCAAAATCGTAATGTACCTAGTAATAATATTGCATGACCAGAAATATGGCTTAGATTATTTATGTTAAATTATTTAAGACAATTCTCTTGTTACATATAATAATAACACCATAAAGTTGATTAGCATGACCACATATGAAACAAGGAATATCATATTTTTACTAGAAAAACTTGTTTATTTATTATTCAAACGCGGAATCACAAGTAATTAGATTATTAAGGTCGTTTTGTTAAAAAAATAGTTTCAGCCTATTTAGAGAGTTTAACAAATAAAATAATCTCCACGCAGATAGTTAAAACATAATGTTTTTATATACCTAGTTGTAAGTATAGCGCATAAATGGCTTTTTTCCTACGGACGTGAAAAGTAATTTAATATTTTGTCAATGGTGTTCTGTCTACAGCAAGATTGTTAATACATTTGTCTAACTGTCTAGTTTGAAACTGTATGATGAGATATATGTAATATCTCGTATGTAAATATCTGGAATATAACCGTGACGAAACTTAACAACTTGATTCAAATATTATCTGAATGTGGTTTGACTTCCTTTGATAAAGTCTAATCAGTTGGTGAGTGAGTGAATTTGCCCATCCCGTGTGAATAGGAGCCTAACGCGATTCAAGAATTGGATTTCAATTCAATTACTGATATCAATCTGAGGCTGTGCGGAAAAGGTCGGTCGTTAAGAAAGGTTACAGTTCTATTTGTAAGGATGCTGCAGTCCCTAACAGTTGTTAGGTATACGAGGATAATAAATGGGCTCTATTGTGAACGTTGCATGCACATATAGGTGTAGTTAGTATAAAATAGCTGACACCGGTGGCGTGACAATTTGCATAGCGTTTTCTTAAATTCCTATATATTAGGTACGTATTGATAATGGGGTTAAATGGATTTTCAAGGAATAAAATAACATACAAATGAATATGTACATATGTTCTATAAATATTTATTAATCAGTCCTGGACATTTCATGTATGCTAATAGTTTAATACTATTGTTTTTTTAAATATATCTATTTTAATTTTATATTTTATTTAAAATCCGTAGAATTAAGGAAAATGTAAATATTTAAAGGTGTAACTATTGTGGTAGAAACATATCAATTATCAATATTTTTCGACTTTCATCAGAGTGTCATACATACTTAATATATTATTTAGGTTTAAAAAAATATCACATCAGTCAGGTTTTCAGTCGCTTCCATTGTCGATGGCAGAAGAGATATGTCAAAGGTAATAATTTATAAGGTAGTAATTTTCATTCATTTGGAAATCATAATGTAAATTCTTGTTTCGTAATGCCAAACGAATTGCGCTAGTAATCTATGTATGTATTCATAAATTCTAAACATATGCGTAAGCGATAATTAGGTATGCCAAGAGTGCATATGAGCTGTCGATACAGGTATTATTTATGTTAAATAATTGGCAAATACGACTCATACTAATGATAAGTCTATAAGTATTCCTACACATTCAGAGTTGCCATAGAGTTATTATTGCTACAAACAAACGTACAAAGCCGGTCTAATTCCATCCTTAGTGATATCTGATCTGTTGACTATTATTTTGTTAAACGCTCTGTCCCTGGCTGCAGCTATCGCGTGAAAGTACATATTTTTGCAGTTAATGCTATTAATAAAAGCATTTCTTGTATTTCCCATTGAAGAATTTTCAGTAGGTAAATAGAAATACAGTAGGTATAAAATATTTGTACTTATTTTTTATATGAGTTGTTTTATATATGAGACTGGTTTTTCGTAATGAAACATTACAATAATGATTCATTGAGAGTCATGAGACAAATTTGAGAAAAAATATAAGATTCATTCTCTTGCCTCAATTCTTTAAAAAATACATGGGTATCTTAATTTATTTTCGTGTAATAAACGCTCATGACTTTACGAATGTAATTAAAAAAAAAGTAACGTAAATGAAAACTACAAGTGTTTTGGCATATCTATTAAAGAAAGCGGTGATAAAAGAGGTTGTTTTTCCGTTTAATTTCCGGGCTGACATCCTACCTGACGTCTTTCTACTCTTCTCACTTTTATTTACTCTAGCAGTTATATGTTTGTATAACTTTCCAACGTATATCTCAAACGGTTATTTCCTTGATATACTACAATGTTTCTTTTTATCCCCTTTACATTTTCTTTTTTCTATCTCGATCTCTGTCGTCCTATAAATTTAGGTATTTACCGGTAACACGGGGCAATTGTCGAAAATGAGAAGTACACTTAACTACGTCACATTTTTGATTGAGAATTGTGTACCTATATGCCATTCATATTTTCGGATTCGCCGGTGGATTGGTATGAGAAGTGACCCTTGCAATGATTTTCAGTTTAACTTAATTTAATTTTAGCACCAGTTATTAGATCCTAGCATAGTTATGTACCGTCGTGTCATACATAAATTGAGATAATTCAGTTGGTAATACATCAAATACAATGTTATTAAATCAAATATATAACATCTCTTTATATATAATAATAACATAGTAAGGTTGATGAATCCACGCCAGTAGCTTAAAAGTTGATTCAATAAAATGTGCGCGCGGGTTGATACCCTCAGTTATACTGGCTACATTGCCAAATGCTTGTTCTAGGAAACACTACCCTTGGGTCAACTTAGAATACGAATACAAAGTCTAACTGTCGGCTGTATTTTTGATGTTTGCTGACGGAGGTTTCTATGCAGTATTTTTCAAGTAACTAAACCGCCATTCTAGGTTAAGAGAGTAAAATTATTAAAAATGAGATGAAACGGATTTTTTAATATCTTAAATTTCATTCCGATGAACACAAGTTTATACGTCTTTTTGTAGCTCGTGTAACAACCGCTAATTTACGGTGTTGTTTATTTCTAAGAAGCCAAAAACTGTTTGAACTCATTAGCGGACTACTACAGATTTCCCTTACTAATTGAAATTGCTATCATGCTGCCCTAGTGTCAAAGAAGTAAGTAATAAGAAATCTAACGAAGGACGAATCCTATCCTTTCCAAAAAAACTCAATAACCTTATCGAAAGACAACAATTTTAACAAAGTTAATGTTCTCAATTGTAAAATTATTATTATACAAAAACCAGTAAAATATGAGATATTATAAGATAATGTTATTGTTCTAAAAACCCCTTCGCATTCGTTGCATTGTTTTTATCTTAAAACTGTGACATCTACTGTATTATTAAAAGTTGTATATTTTCCGTATAATTATTTTTACTTCTCTATGTAGCTTAATAAAATAAAATATATTTTATTAGCATGTGACTTCAATGATATAATAGGTTGAGGAGAAAATATTTTCGCATTTTAGAATGTATGAACGTGTAATAAAATCTCTGACTATACCTTTTGCATCTGGCCGGTTTTGGTATTATTAAAAAGTTTAAATTTTAAAGAAGATAATTTCAAATTCAAATTTGGAAAATGTGTGATTTTCATTTGTTTTGCTTAGTGCCGAGATGAGTGAGTGTAATGAAGATATTCGCTACGTTTTAAAATTTTACTACAAAAAAGACAAAAATAGAACGCAGGCCGCGAAAAAAATTTGTGATGTTTATGGACCTAGTGCAGTTTCTGTGAGAGTAGCACAAAAATGGTATAAGCGTTTTCAATCCGGAAAGTTTAATATTTAAGATGCACTTCGCTCTGGTCGCCCTTTCACAACATGGATAAAATAAAATGGATGTCATTTTTGAAAAAGTGGAGCAAGATCGGCATATCAGTAGTTACGACGTAGCTGAAGAACTGGAAATTGATCACAAAACAGTTTTGACGCATTTGGGCAAAGCTGGGTACACAAAAAAGCTCGATATTTGGGTGCCACACGAACTCTCTGAAAGAAACCTCTTGAACCGTGTCCTTACTTGGGATTCTTTATTACAACGTAATGAAACCGAACCATTTTTGAAGAAGCTGATAACTGGTGATGAAAAGTGGATCACGTACGACAAGAATGTGCGAAAAAGGTCGTGATCAAAGACCGGTCAGGCTTCACAGACTGTGGGGAAACTCGGGTTAACTCGTAGTAAGGTGATGCTGTGTGTATGGTGGGATTGGAAGGGCATCATTCATTATAAGCTGTTACCGCCAGGCACGACCATCGACTCTGAACTCTACTGCGAACAATTGATGAGACTAAAGCAAGAAGTTGAGAGAAAGCGGCCGGAATTAGTCAATAGAAGGAGTGTGACTTTTCATCATGATAACGCTAGACCTCACACATCTTTGGCGACTCAGCAAAAACTAAGAGACTTTGGCTGGGAGATGATGATGCATCCACCGTATAGCCCGGACCTTGCACCTTCAGATTTCTACCTGTTTCGGTCTCTTCAGAATTCCTTAGGCAGTGTCAGGTTAACATCACGTGAGCACTGCCAGAACTACTTGACGCAGTTTTTTGATCAGAAACACTAGAATTTCTATAGCAATGGGATCATGTCCCTACCCACAAGATGGCAAAAAGTTATCTAACAAAATGGTACTTATATACTTTAGTTAAATTAAAAAAAAAATATATTAAAAAATGTTTTGATTTTTCATAAAAAATGCGAAAAGACTTTCTCCCCAACCTAATATATTAATAATTAAAATGCAGAAATATGGAAAACCTATTATTGAAATTTGAATAATTTGTTAAACATTATAACTTTGGGTTTGATAAAGCTTTAAAACAAATATACATGTGTAATTTATTTTTCATATAGAAAAGAAACGAGTCGTAAACCAGCAGCAAGGGATAAATAAGTTATAGGAACCGGACGTAAATTTTTTGTGGCGTCTTAAATTATACTACATATCTACGGTATGTGCGACACGGGAATCCTAGTGAAGGCGGTGAACGATTTTAGATATCTACCACTTACAACATATACTCGTTACTGATTATAACTGTTGGTTTCTTATTTGTGTGAAATTATGGTTATTATGATTATAAATAATAATAAATAAATAAACGTGTAAAATAATAAATAAATAAAAGTGTGTAAAACACTCACACCCCCGCACTAGGATTCCCTGTGTTGCGGGTGGCATGGACATACACAATTATCACATCACAAACACCCATGACCCGAGAACAAACATTTATCTGTGACATAAATATCTGCCCCAGCCGGGAATCGAACCCGGGACCCCACGCCCGGCAGGCAGGGTCTCTACCAACTGGGCTACGGGGTCGTCATTATATTTGGTAAGTGCTAGATAGAACTTATTGAAACACACAAATGCTGATTAAGCTACTGTAGTTACAACGATATATTACAGTAGCAGTAAACGATAGAAAGGTTATAGGAACTGGCCGTAAGATTTAAAAACAAACATTTATCTATCAGAAATGTTTACCCCGGTTGGGAAAAGAACACGGAATCACATGCTTAACAAGGAAAACTCTAGGATCTTTGATAAACAAACATAACAACATTATTTGTTACGCTATATTGGTCTTATATAATTTTGTAAAGATATTCTCTTAATCTCTTTATTTATCCGTAATGTTTGTATTTTACTACCCAGGATGACATTACTAAATCAAGGATATTAGTCAAGTGCTAACGTCTAATAAGCGAAATAGTAAATGTCAAGGCAGGTATTTAGGAAGCTTTTAAACCTTGATAATAATCCGGCCAGTACTTTGTGGCTTTGCGTTTAATGTGTGTCTTAAACAAATCTAATAAATATTTCACTGTCACACCACTTTCTATTTGCTTAGTACTTGTTCACTTGATGTTTTCAAAGTGAAGAGTTTAACATTACCGTACGATCTCTAGCTGTTTACTGTTATATGTGATGAAGATAACCAAATTATGAAATAGTCTTCTCTACATAAAGGATTACATTCTCGACCTCAAGCCAATTTTCCGTGTCCAAGGAGAACCCGGCCGAATAACAGGTGACGCAACGCTTAGTTCTTTGTTCTAGAAGTCGCTGTGTTCTGAACTAGATTAGTGGCAACATTAATGGTATTTACGTAATTCTTTTTTAATCTGTCAAGTTTCAAAATAGTTAGCGTCCGCCATAATTGTCACTTTTGTAAAGTCGAATTACAATTCTTACTCTATTTAAATTCAATAACTACATACATGTAATAAAATAAAAACAAATAAAGCAAAAAACACTATTTTTTAATTTTCTAAAAAATAGCGTCTCAGAAGTTTGCTAATAGGTATATGGGACTCTTCAAAGTGTCAACGACGTGGTTAAAGCATATTAGTGAATTATAAATCATTTTTTATAATGTAACGTGTCTGTTGATAAGAGCATTAAAGTTATATACACTAATAATAAATCTGTCAACCTGTTTGTGTGGCAAAGATGTTAGTACAGAAAGTCTATTTAAAAATAAGTAAATAAAGATAATTGAGTGTTTTGTAAGTAGCATTAGCTTTAATCCATATCCTGAATAGTTATCTATTATTATTAAAACCTTTACAATTTAAATGAGTTAAGAAAACAAACGATCTTAAATGTATGTAGAAGGAGTAATGAGTAATGAAGGAGTTCAATATCCCTGGTATGAAGAGGTATTTTCAGGGTGTTTCAAAACGGGGTCGACTTTATTCTTATAATTCCAGTTAAGACATCAATGTGACCTATTATACTATTATACTCATATAGATAAAAACCTCCCAAATTAGGTTTGAAAGGAAAATGAATGAACGTTTGACCTGAAATAATTAGAATATTTGATTGTGTCTATTGAATTAACTGAATGGGAAATTGTGCTGCCGTTCAAATTTTGTAAAATTTCATACCTCATGCGCTCTTTTTGTTCCCCGAGTTTTTATAAATCAAATAAACAGATAAACTGCTTGTTTGCAAAAATATGAGTTTGATAATTATGATGTTCATGCAACTATTACTGAAAAATAAATTTAGAGAGAATACCCTATACTAATAATAAAATTATAATTGATCGATTTCTGTACATGAACGATATATGAGAAAAAATATTATTACGGGTCTTTATTAACGCAATAGAACCCAAAACAATAGTTGTTAGAATTTTTGTCTGTTTGTCTGTGCGTTTGTTCCCGCTAATCTCAGAAACGACTTAACCGATTTAATTCTGGTTTTCACTAATGTATTGCAGTAAGCGTCACTTAAAATGTAAAGTATGTTTAATTGCAATCCGTCCATAAATAAAAAAGTTATGATTTAATATATGTACATATTTCTAATTCACAGAACGACAAAAACCCAGAAAAATGAAGATGCTAGCTTTAAGCGCAAGGTAGTTTTTCCGAAGCGAAGTGAGGGCATTCGCTAGTGTATAAATAAATTTATTTTTCTTGCTCATAGCAGCAGTATTCATTAAATATTTGAGTAGTAATTAGTATTGGTGAATATTAATGAAATTTTACTTGATCTAAATTCTTACAAACACTTGTCGAATGTCAAATTACGCTATCACTTAAAATATCAACCATGAGCGGTTCCGGAGAAGAAAAACTCACAAAACTACCAAGGATAATATTTGTCTTTTCATTATTACAGAGAACACTAGAGTAATAACTACCAGTATTTCCAATTACGTATTAAACTCATTACATGTCTTCTTGCCTTCGAAATAATCATCAAGCTTAGGAATCTGTCGTCATAAGTTCGTCTAGGACACGAGCTTTGAATTCATAATGTGCCAGTACTGTATAGTATTATACATTTTACACATCTACCATGTCTTCATTATACATCATCTATTTCAAATATCTCGTAACTGTGCAAGAAAAGTTGTAGAACCTGTTGAAGTGTAAGTTATTCATGACATAACGTGAGACATTTTAATATTTGTTGCTTAATTAAATAGTAGGTAAATAACCTATAGTGAAAACTGCTTTTGGATAAAGTGAAATAGATTTGTCTAGACGAGTCACACAAGTGAGACATTCACACCGTGACATGCTACGCTTAAACATTCATATATTTGCCAGAAGTAATACGTGAACAAGCAAAATATATCTCTTGGATACTAAATATAACAATTCGTCAAGGATTACATTTAAAACTAATTTTTATAGCTGAACTGTTGCTCAAATTTAATGGAAATTATTTATCACGGCATTTCTTTTTTACACATGGACCGAAGATTTGAAAATTCACGAGGCATTGACCTAACGTAAGTTCACGACCTGTTCCACTCAACATGCTAAATTACATTTTGTTAACAATCCTTTCCATATAACTAACATAGCATTTTTAATCGTGAATAGTATGGTTTTGTAATCAAGTAGTGACAATATAATTAATTATGTTTGATAAAAAATCAATCACAACCTCCAGTTTTTTCAGGTAATCATAAACAAAAATTCAAACGGTAACACGCTTACACAAGCATTTTTTGTGTTATACATGGTATGGATATCCACAATTAAAACATAATTAACGGCCAAAATTTATTTGAGACAGAATTATTTACCTACAGAGCTTTGTACCTGCTGGATTCAATCTAGGATACTAATGTGAATGACTAGATAATATATATCCTGTTAATTAGATATCATTAAGTGTGACAATGTGAAGGGTTACGTCACTTGAGTTAACTCCAATATTTTTCACAATAGAAGGGTTAAAATATCGCAAACTTTCAAATATGAGTATCACCGTGGCGGATACAGCTCAAAGAATCAAAGTTGTACTTAGTACTTGTATGATTTAAAGAACGTGGCCAGTGGCCGGCTGATACCACAACTCGATAACGAAGAATTGACAACCATAATGAAAGCAGAACTATCGTAAACTGCGTCAGAATAAGCAGCAATATTCGGTGTAAGAAAAAGTGTAAGTGAGAGAAGTGAAAAAACATGAAAAAACTTATAAAAACTCGCATAAAGTGAGAGAAGTCCGATTGCAAAATTTTATGAGTGTTGCGATATATTACTTTACCCCCTCGTTAATAACGGGGTTGTAAATCGTACATTATTCGTAATTATATAATTAGAATCGTTTATCACTGGAGAACTAATTCAAAATAATTTGAACATGTGCTAGTGTTCTTCACTACATTTTTTTTAAATCCGATTAGACAATTACTGTATGCGAGTATAATCTATCCTTAATACAATGACAGATAATACACATTAATTATTTGGGAATGTTCAATTGATCAGGTAAATATAACAGTTGTTCAAAAACATATATATATTTTTAAATACAACATATAAATAAATTGTTCGAAAATAAAACAGTTCTTCAAAAATAGACCAATTGTTATAGCACACTGTTCTTTCAGCACATCGCCAATCGATGCACAATAGAGCGTCGGCAAATTTAGAGGAGCTACTACTACTTAAATCTGTCTGTTATTCACTTTATTCGAACTATTTTGCTAGCACCATAGATTTTTTAGTAGAATAATGGAGAAATGCCGTTTACTTCTTTTGCATAAATATTCTTAACAAAATGTAATTTTCTTTCGACGTAGAACGGTAATTTCATTGGTCGTGTAATCTACTAAGCAACATTTATTAATGGTATTAAACTTCCCATAAAACAAAATAAAAATTTGTTGAAAAAATTATTTGCTTACACAATGAATACTACTTGCGAAGAGTCAAAAACTAAAATCTTCGATGTCTGAGAGCTGACACCAGATCAGAAAAATTTGATGAATATGAGTAATAACTATTAAGTAATTCAATTTTTTGAAATGTTTATTACGTCGAATACTTTTCAACAGTAGACTGTCTACTTCAATGGGCTACTACTTCCAATAAACTAATAACGATCTAAAACAAATGTTCATTATGTTACTATAAATGACATTAAAATTTACGGCATATTACTCTAATAAATTATCCTGAAAGAAAGTATTTATTTACCTCGGTATTTTGTCGTAGCTGTCCCATCCAGTTAGACAGTTGTAAGAACTGTACCTACTCACAGCCATGTTGTCCGATCTCAAGGCCTGACTCATGTAGTCTTCCCAGTGTTCAATATGTTATGCAAATACGACCAGCGCTGCGAAAAGCCCTTGATGGACTTTACAGCCTGTACAGCGACGAACGATCACTCGCAAGTAGCTTTCATTTAATATATGATTAAATTCACATTCTCGGTGCGCGACATAATGGTACTTTAAAAAATAAAATTGATAATATTTTAATTTAAAGTTAAATTTATGAGGCTTTCTAGTAAATTTGACTTGAAAATTTACTAGAAAGCCTCATAAATTTAACTTTACATTAAAATAAAAAATCATAAAAATAAAATTAAAAATAAGTTTTGCAAACACTTTCGTGATCCAAATAAAGTTATTCAAACACCACTCAGTCAACGCCTGTCACATTTTCTCCCGTGAATACCCTCGTTAAATTTGGTCTCAGACTCAGCGACATTCACAAAATTATTCATTTACGAATTCAAAATTAATAACCTAAGTTGAAGCTAGATTGTAATATATATTTATAACTGGTTTAGGAATGAAATCTGATAATTTTTGGTCTGTGTGGCCAGATATTTTTCAGTTATAATTTTAGTTTGTTATGAAACTATAAAGTTACTAAGTAGAATACGCAAGAAGGTATATGATTTTATTACAACGAAAAAGATTTGAAACAACAAAACAATTTGGCGTTGATGTGTTGAGAGTTACAGGGAAGCGAACCGCAATTTGCGGAGAGTAATTCAATTCATGATTGACCAGGCGAATGCTGTAGGTACTAACTTCTCTTTATTTTCTTCGTTAGGGTCCGCGGTTAGATGTCCTTCGGACGAACGTCGGACTATATCAATGTTTAGTGATATTTGAGACCAAGTGTAATGTGCAATTGTGAGCGATTCATTACGAAGGGATTTAAATTATTGTGAAAACAAAGTCATGAAAATATGTTTGATTAACGAAAATAGAATTTCGATACGGAAATAAAAAGGATAAAAATTTCAAATTAAACGAAACTGAAAAATTGATGTTTAGTTTAGTAACTTAATGAAATACAAGTTGGCACAGTCGACCGGGAAATTAGAAAGCGCCAAACGAGCGAACGCCACGCGAGGTTGGACCCGACTGAGCGGCCCCAGGGATCTACCTCCCCCCGTTGGCCTTCGTACCCAAAGCTCGACTTGTTTTACGATTAATCGCCCGACTTATATTATATGTTGCAACCTTTACTATTTGCGTTTATTTCTTTTGAGATGACTTTATTATTATTATTATTATTTGTGTAATATATATACAATATAAAGGTTTTTTTTTGTATTCTAATACATTTCATACAATAAGTAAAATAAAAATAAAAATTGGACACATAGGTGGTTTATGAACCTATGAATAAAATTAAAATTATTTCTGAGAAAAACAGTTTATTTCTTAAATGTTCTGTTAAGAAAATTAGAAAATAAGATTTTAAAATCTGTTGTTGTTTTGGTTTACATTATAAAAATTTCAACAGTCTCATAACAAATATAATAAAGTATCGACGAATATGCCTAGCTTAGCTAGTTTTGCACATAATCATGTGTCGACAAAGATATGTATGTATACGGCATAAAATACTAATTTTTGAATTATATGCTTTAAGTAAATTCGATAAATAAGCACAAGTTATATATTACGAATATTTAAAGATCTTTTAGGAACTACCTATATACTTATGCCACAACTCAATACTGGTTTTATTTTCATCTATAACTGCTTTTTTATGATGCTTTTTTTATTACCGAGGAAGTCTACCGAGGTATAGTCAAGCAGATCAACACTGCCAGAGCAGAACAACCAGTGTAAAAGTCGAGTGTTAAGCCGTTTCGAAGCTGTGTTGCAGATTTGAGTTATGTGTATTTTTTTTTATATGTTAAATACGTTTTCATATTAGTAGGTATCACTGACTATTACTGTCGTTATAATCTTGGACATTTTTATTTCTACACTCTCCTTATTTAAAATCTTTTAGTCTCACGATCTTTAATCATCAATGTGATAACTTATAATTGAAAATGTTTCTGCGTGTGTGCGTATTAGTATGTATACTAGTATTTTAACACGTTTACCTATATATTTATTTATGAGCTTAGTTATCTTGATCTCTGTCTTGACTGAGCATGGAGGAACACACCAAATAAAATTGTAATATGTAAATATCAAAATTAAAGCGTCATGTAAGTTTCCGTTTCCGTGGGATGTGAAGTTCTCAGATTGTAAAACTGATAATAACATGAAATTATTGATAATGAAATGATCCGTTGTCGTTTGACACTATTATTAAATCACAAACGTATAAAGATTTTGTCAGCAATAAAGACAAAATCCAATTATGAAATTTGATCATTTCAATGGTTTAAAATGTAAGGAATATACAAATTTTAATTAATATTGTAAGATGCTTATAAGTGTAGTGTAAGTAAACCTATAGGGTTTATAATACATAACTTTAAGTAAGTAGCGTTGAAGGTTTTATACTTTTTAAGATTTTAATTTATTTGCTTCGCCGTAAATAGTGATACAGTATCGTGCCACAGATTGTACTAAAAATATATATTTGGTTTAGTAATTTTTTTTTCTATTACGTGTCTAGGCATTTTGAAGATTCAAATTAGCTGTCTTATGCGGCTATTTATGAAGAGACATGTTGGTGTCAAGAGAAATGTTAACCATTATTTGTTTAGGTTTGTTAAGTTGCATGATGCTTATTATGAAATGCTGAAATGAGCACGAAATTTGACGATTCTACGATATTGTAAATAGCTAAAATGATTAATTGGTTATTTAATAAAACTTGACCATATCATGAAATAGCCAACAATTTCATGATATTGTCAACATTAAAATCAGGTAATAAAACCAACATGGTAGTTACCCACAATGTTGTACGACTATAGTGATTTGCCTAAGATAACCCCCAATTCCCGGGTGTCTTGAGAAATATATTTCAAAAATAACTCTGCTTTTGAATCCTACGTTTTCATGGTCGTGACACCAAAAAACAGTATGTAATCTTGCCTGATAAATACATTATCTGTAGACTGTGAATTGAGCTGGTACATAACTCTACTCTAATAATATCAATATGTATCTCAAAGCAAGCAGTTCCCATTCACCCGTATATAAGTCTGCAAATTACATCATCGAAAGTCACGTCACGCGAAAAGCAACCGGCGCCGAGCTGACAAGGAAGGACGAGAAATCCCAGGCGGCCAAGGCCAGCAATGAGGATGGGCTAAGGTCACACAAATTTTCCTATATATATATATATATATATATAGTAATATATATAGTATAATAATATATATA
>PDGT01000167.1:114646-128899 GCA_003671415.1 Megathymus violae | reverse complement strand
GATATTTTAAAACGCTGTCTCATAATTTTTGACATTAATAATGTAATCAATAGTCATCAATCAATAATCTTAGACTACAACTTACCATCAGGTGGGATTGATGTCAAGCATCAACTTATGTAAAAAAATCTAGAAGGAAGCCTGTGAATTATGTATTATTTTAATTCTCATTTACATAGAAGTTCTTAAAAATAAGTTAACAGAACGACTTGTGCCATTGTCTTTATCAAGCCGAAAACTTAAGAAGCGATTCGTGTCGACATTTTCCACGAGTTCTCTGTAGGAAATGTCAGTGCAGCTAAGTTATTAACGTATATATTTTTTTAATAAAGTTCTCGTGTTATGAATAAATGATATAAAGGCCAAAAATGAGAGTGATTTTTTGTGATGCCAATTCCTTCATTCCATATCGTTATTGTGCTCAGGCACGTCCGAACCTGTTGAATTAAAGTGATCTACGAATTTCCAAAAGTATCTCAAAAAGTAAATCAATTTTGAAACAAGTAAATAAAAACAAATTACTTTGTAAGTCATATGAAAGTTAACTCTGTCAGAAGTAGTTTGAAATTTTCACTAAGAAGTTTGAAATGAACTTTTCTAAAACTGATTAAAAGCGAAGGGATTTTACTGTTCTATTTTATTTAACATTTGCGTATTTGGTGCCAAAGAAACTAATTTTCAGTCTAGAAATATTTATTATGTTAGATGAAGCGCTCATAGTTCAACGGCTTTTATTAATCATTTAATTGAACCACGCCGAGTAACCGCAAGGTTGGGCGCGTCGGGAGTTTGATAGGTGACAATTAGCAGCGAAATTTCGTGAGCGAGTTAGAACTTCCCTGCTTCAGTAGGCATGTAATGCCGTCAGTCATGATGTCATTGTTAGATAAGAGTCCGAAAGTCATTAAAGACACTTAGACGGCATTTGTCGTTTATTACATCGTACACCAAAGCTGAAATTTCTGAGAGAGATATTCTATATGTGTTAACAATGCAACTATTTTAGCAGATACTATTCCTTCTATGTCTGGTTAACGTAAACGCTATATTTAGTTAAAATAATTTAATTTGTCTCGAAAATTTAAACCTCGACTTCGTTATCCATACCGCCACATCGCAAAATAAACTCCGGCAGATCTAATAGAATTTATAGAGTTGATCTAGAAATATTATGAACTTTAAGACTATGACTGCAGCTTTGAAGATCTTACATGCTGAACGAATAGAACTATTTATTCTTATTAGTAATTCAAATTTTGAATCACAGATATAATCAACAGTAACCAAGTAAACAGTATACCTTAGTGATTTTAAAATTGGGCTCCGTTCAGGGGAAATATATACGAATCTTGTAAGCTTCTCAAATAATTCTTGTTATGTGAGTTTTTGAAATTAATTACGTCACGAAATATCAAGGAAAGATGTGTTTACGACATGCATGCACTTGTTTCCTGTGGCTTTAATATTCAAATAATCAGAAGTTCTGAGTATGTTGATAATATATAACAAGTTGATGATATTTCCTCTCCATTGCATTTTAAACAAGTTGCTATAATCTGGCTGTCAATCCGGAGATCCATTATCGATTTACTTACAACTTCATGTATCATGCAACAACATCCACTTTCGTTAATTAAATAATCCCGGAGTGCAAGTTCAATTCAAAGCGTCAAAGCAAAAATAATTACCTAAAGCACAACTTAGGTAAAGGATATTATGATATAGAATATAGATGAATATATTAATGACAAAAATGCCTGGAAATAACGGCGCCTCAACCAATTCCACGTAGGTTAATACTTACGTTGTAATTGCCACGTATTGTTTTAAAAGATGTGATGAGGATATTCTTTCGTCGATTCTTCTCTTCAATGTTAAAGCACCTTATCGAAACGTAAGTAGTAGCAAGAAACCTAAATGATTTTGAATTTGAAAAGAAAGAAATATTTATTTCGCTTAATGCAACAAAATACATGGAACAGTTTATAACTATCACAATAGCATTAAAACTTAGATTGTTAGCGAAAGAGGCCACGCTCAGTTGGGTTGCAGAAAAACCACGGCTTCAGATTTCCATTGTGGCCTTAAAGTAGCGCACTTAATAGTAATGAGCAGAGTTAGCGAACTTTAACAAATACATGACGTTTGCGGTATTTAGTGCATTAATATAAATTGCTTTCCGGTGGTTGAATTTCGAATATAATTATTAAAAACGTTCAATTTAATAAAATGCTAACACTATAACTTGTCAATATCTACCAAACAAAAGAAAAATGAAGAAATTAAATTAAACAGCAGAGTAGAAATGCGGGTACATAAAATATATATAAGTATTGTATATATATAAAATATACGAATAAATATATCGCACCCTTAGAATGAAAGGGACTTAACTCAAAAATTGCAATTTATGGGAAATGACGAAGAAAGTTTTCAAGAATGTATAGTCTTGAGTAAATTTAAGAACACCATTATAGTATTATAGAATACCATATTATTATCTTCTATCTTCTTCAATAACTAAGGAAGTATCAGTAGCAAACAATACAATTTTATACAAGTCCCTCGTGAAATAAGGAAGGAATATATCAAAAATAGTTCTAATATTAATACTTGGGGCACTCCCATAGTAAGGTTTACTCCTGGGGATTCTATTCCATTAATAAAGGTAAGATTTTAAAAGGCTTTGTATTTTGTTTCCTCGGCCCGCTGTTGATATAATGTAACATAATGTAACCCAGTTAGTAGTGACCCTAGACCCCGAGAAAACAGTCCCTCATGCAATTATCGGCCTTAGGATACACTTTTAGTTATGTTTAGTAATTATGTAGTAAGCATGTGTCCTTAAAATCTTAAATAAGACCATACATCTGAAGTCGAGAATGGACCAATGTTGATTGTTCAAATGTGTGTGTACATACCAACTGTAAATTAGGAAAGAGTGTGTTTCGAGTGTTAAAAACGCAACTGTATGAGCTTTTGTTAAATATGTTTTAACCTGATAAAATTAATGTATGGATTACGAAGGGTGAAATATTTGTACTAAAGAAACGAGAAAAAGCACTTCTTTCTTGATGATTTTGAAATAGTTATGGGGCGGAAATGGGACACAGAACTATCAAAAAGTTCCGCAGTTGCTTTTAGAATTACAAAGTCATAAATATTGACACTTACGACATACGACAAATACGTATATAAAATGTTAGTTGCCCATGTGTGCCACGCTATCTGGAGAGGAAACAGTTATGAGACCGATAAAAGAAGTTGGGAAAATTATTTAAAGTTATATGAGTAAATAACTAACCTTAATAATAACGTTAAAACTTTAGAATTATTGTTCATAAATCGGACTAAAATCATTAAGGAGTTTCTCAAGTGTCTTGAAGTAATCTACATACAAAATGATTCTACAGAATACTAGTAAAAGAAGTCCAGTGTGATTTATGATTCCTTCAATAAATACTAGTGAAAACTCCGCAGACTCGGAATAAAATGTAGTGGTATTGCAGATACATGGAACATATTTTTTTTCATGATTTATAGAATTCGATTCCCGACCGTGGCACACATTTATGTGATAAATAAATGTTTGTTCTCGAGTTATTGGTTTTTGAGATTTCATACATGGTACATGACACCTGAGAGGGAATTCTAATGTGAGAGTGTGCGTGAGTTATATTTATGTATATTACGGGTCCAACATCATAAAAATTTTAGTTGAAAACATACTTTGAATACATAAAAGTATATTACAGTTAGCAAGGAAATTTTGTTAAATGGTTTTAAGTGTATTTTTTTTAAATAGTGTAATAATAAATATATTTCATATTGATTCCAATACGAATCGCTTAATCAGGGAAAAACAATTGTTTCTTGAATTTTACAATACTTTTTTAGTTTTGTGAGCGTCATGAGTAAGTACTATGCTATGCTAAGCTTATGATTAATTTCCCTGAAATAAGTAAACTACTTGAAAGTAAGTGTGGATATAGATATGTACAACAGAGTTATTTAGGTGTTTGCTCTTCATAAGACCAGTCTGTGTTGATTTGTAATCGAAATGGCAGCCATAAAAATCGAAGTGGCAGTGGAATCACCTGACCATCTGACATCATAAAATCATTGCAATGAATTTTTATCGAAGTTTCGTTCATTCCTATGAAATATTCATCATTTGAGCTTCGTCAGTAAATCGAAATGCTTGCCAAACCATACAGTTGGGTCACTAGAGGATATACATATCTGTGGACCCTTCGTAAATCGAACTTTTTATTACGATCAAATATGACATAAAATTAGGTAACAACACGAAAGATATCCACATCAGATTTACAACATAAACAATTATAACAGATTAACAATGCATTTTTGTCAATTTTGTTTAATAACTATAATTATATTTAATACCGTTTACCACATTTAATAATGTCTCAAAAGCTGTGTTGTCTCAAAAGGTGTGTTATTTCAAAAGGCACATTGTCTCAAAAATTTAGCAAACCCAGGTATTTTTAACACTTTTTTATTAGGTCTTTTAAAAAACGATGATGTCGAATTTCGACCACTTCTAGTACTAATGTCATCATGAAACTTGACAAATGTGTGTATATTGGATCCATTCTAGGACTAGCTCTGTATTTTTCATCTGATGATGAGAACTTGACGATGGAACTAAAACGTGGCTGACGAAGTACTGAAATACGTAATAGTTTACGCGTCGAGTTTTGGACTCATTACATTTGTTTTGAATGACAACTGCATTGTTTATTACTACAGAAAACACGCGCCAGTGAAACCTTATTGGATATGGAGAGGATACGAGTACACACTCAATCGCGAACATATTCAAATTGGTAGAATAAAAATCTATAGATAAGAATAAAAATTAATTACATAATAAGTTTTGTAGTAAGCAAATAGAGAGAAATTGCAATTTTTTTCTTGTTTGTATTTGTATTTTTACTGCAGTAGATAGATAAAAGAGTATTATGAGTTTTTTAAACTATTATTTTAATTCCCTAGAAGTTTTAATAACCAGGTTATAGAGGTATTATCTTTTGTCAAGATGGCAACGTAATAGCTAAGGTATTAACAATTTTTAGAAAATTAAAAAAATATATTTTTCATACTTTGTAAAGGCATCGTTCAAAATAGTATGTTAAATTGCACGAATATTTATAATTTCTTCCTCCCTTTAACTCCGGGATGAATAAGTCTAAAATGTTACATTAAGTCAAAAACATAATATTTGTTTCTCACAGTCTTGATAGTATAGTCTAGGCATTAACGTATCTTTTTGGATAGACGTGTATTTAGAAGCTGGAATCCTGTTTGACGCTAGTGCAATCCAGATATTAGCGGTTTTTTATTCAAATGAAGAAGATTATTAAGATGAACATAGAACGCTGGAATTCACGTTTGTACGATTATTTAAAAGCATTATACTGTTATTAAAAATTTAGGTATCCAAAGAATAATACTCCGATAAACTCCGATGTACGAGCTTAATGGTAAGAAAGTTTTATTGAAGGGCTGTCGAATTCGGATATATTAATAAGACAGCCCATCGATTTTAATAGTACGAGGTCAGTGGATAATGATTTAAACTTTCATATGACTAAGATAAATAATAAGATTATTGCATAAGCACGTGGAGACCTAGCGAAAATTTAATAAGAAACAGAAAGGCGGAACGTCTTGACTTACAAATATTTAGAAATGTAACGTCTGCCTGTCTCTTTCTGACCTTTTATTGCTTGCACATGAAAGCCACTGGTCGGATTTAGATGACTTTTGTTTAAGTATGGAAATACATTATTTGACGAGGTTATAGGATACGTTTGGTTTCGATTGTAAAAAACAGCATTCGTTGTAGGAATTCTAGGGATTAAGTCGAAGGAAGGCGTATTTATTTTGGGTTGATACTCGAAACCGCATAGCACCGAATATCAGTTCTAATAGGAAATCCTTTGACCTTGTCGCCAAATCCTATAAAAAGGCATTACAGTAGGTGGATCTTAGCCGCATCCAAAATATCGGCGCAAAACTCAGACCAACCATCTGGCAGTAGAGCTTTTTGGTCTCTTGCCAAAGCGACTGAGATTAACTTTTGTTGGCCCACACTGCCTCCATTGGTAAAGAAGTAAATTGGTAAAAAAGAAGGCGGACTAATTCGCGTCTCTGTTTGCTGAAAATTCGCGTCTGGATGCTAGCTAACAAGCCACTAGAAATACCTCACTGCGGCACTTTTGGTGAGATCTGCATAACTAATAAGAAGGTTCTCAAAACCGTACGCCGTACCTTACGGTGTCCATGAATTGAGCCAATGGTCCTGACGGAATTCCAGAGGTTGTAATAAAGCCGCGTGCACTCGAGTTGTCTCATATATTGTACGTCTGTTCCGCCTCTCTCTAAAGACTGGGATAGTGCCTAAATTCTGGAAGCTTGCCAACGTACCGCCCGTACCTAAAAAAGTTATCGTACTGACCCCAATAATTTTTGACCACTTTCAATTACACCCATACTCTGTAAGATAACGCGTATATTGAATTAGTGTCTCATGTCATATTTAGGACAAAACGATCTCCTCAGCGACCGACAGTAATGATTTCGCCGAAACCAGTCGATTGGGGATTTTCTAGTGTATGCCACTCACTTACGGGGCGAGGACCTCGAGAAAAACGGGGAGGCGCTTGCCGTCTCCTTCGATGACTCTAACGCTTACGACAGGGTCTGGTACGCTATTATTATTAAGCAAGCTTCCAGCGTATGGTATTTCCTTTGGTTTTATTGGCTGAGTCTGAGTTTCTGAGAGAACTTTTTCTCCCAGTTGTCGTCGATGGTTGTTCGTCCTAATCGATGGCTACCAACGCCAGAGTTCCTCAGGGGTTCGTGGTGTTTGCTACGCTATTCCCACTATATATCAATGATCTGACTAAGCCCGGAATCTATGGGTATGCAGATGACAGCACAGTGGTGGAGAGATACCTTCCGAATGCTCGGGCCAGTAGGGATGACAAACAGTCTAAAAGAGAGGTCATAGTGGATCATATGGCTCTCTTCGGGCCGTGTCCGAATGGAGCGATCCCGTTCACCTTGGCTCCTACTTTTCAGACTATAGGACAAGACTATTATAATGTCATTAAAAAATGAACAATAACTACAGCTCGAACGAGGCACACAATGTTACAATATATTTAACTTCCGAACGAAACGTATTTTGTATAATCAAGATATGTTCTTAATTGTAATTGACTAAAAAGTGGCGCCGTACTTTCGTCATTAATAATTTCAATATAAAAATCGAAACTTTTCCGCGAAATTAACTACTTTTTTATGTAAACTTAAATTACAATGTATAAGATTAACAGTTACGAACACAAAGCTACATAAAGTTTAACTACTTGAAGCAGTCAATTTTGAACACGAGCACCTATCCACTATACTTCAACTTGAATTTAACTTTATCTTTCGAACACTAAAGACACTATATGTAACACTGATTGAAGTGCCTTCCATAAGTCGGATGCTACGGCGATAGAAATTCAGATATACTCGTAGGACTTGATGAAATAACCGTAAAATGGGGTGAATAGAATTCAAGGGGGGAATAGAAAAATAAGCGAAATAATAAAAACTTTTTACTTTGCATTAATGCTCTCGCACTCTTCATTGAAGTTAGCTACATTTGTTTTTTTTATATACGAGTACTGCAACATTGATTCTGTTTGGGCAATATAGTCATTATATACGATATATTCCTGGAGGGAAAAAATAATGTGTCGAAATTTAGTGGTTGGTAACGGTTGTGATTTTTAACTACGTAAATTTTTTAGTGGTGTTGGCTACTACATTTGAATATAGCCATTACTATGCAATTATAAATATAATTTTATGAAATAGTTAATGTTTAATTGTTAATATGTATTAATAAAAACTATTGATTATTTTACTGTTTCAGATTGTTTTGGATAATGCCGCGCATTTATCAACTTTGTAATGAAAACAAATAAAAAAAATCTCCCAAAGCGCCTATAAAATTTTTGAAGAAGACTACAAGACCGAAAGACTATTATAAAGATAATGAGAATATAATGAAAGATTTGCTAGATAATAATAATTAAATAAAATTTTGTTCCTTTTTCATTATTTAATTATATTTGTTAAAAATGTTCCATACTGATAATTTGTCCTCATTATGTTCTCATACCTACATAATGTTATTTTTAGCAATGTTGTATTTTTTTTTAATATTAATGTCAAAATAATAAATGTCAAATTAAAAATTTTGTAGATTCAAGTTATTAATTCAAACTCCTTCCGACCTTCAGGTAGTTATGTACCTACATACATACATGCATAAATTTTTTACAATCCTAGCATTTTTTCTATTGGCCCTCTTTTCAACTCTATTCACCCACATCGCGGGTAAATAGAAAACGCGCACATGTTTTAATTTATTGTATAAATGATTAGAAAAATAAGTGTGTACTTAATTTTAAATAGATTATTACTTTTTAATTCACCATATATAACACCTGTAATTTTCCAATATGTTAAAAACGTACTAAAATTCCGACCCAAAAGTTGAAAACCTTTCTATTCACCCTGTTTTACGGAAATGAGAAAAAAAAAAGTTGAAAGAAATTTAAAATTGAACACAGAAACAACAGGATGAAGAAAATAAGAGAGTCGGCGAGAAAGCCCAGCGAGAAATCTCGTTGGTGAATCGTTCTAAGGGATTTAAATGTCGCCAATTTTGTTAAGTTAATCTGTAACTTGTTGTTTTGCATAAAATATAGATGAACTTGAACCCCAATATATTTAATTTAACGCGTCTCCACCTTTTTATCTATCAATATACGACCTTTTTATTAATAACAAAAATAACTCCAATTTTGACTTTCAAGCCCTATCCAGTCTTTGCTTTCTACCTATCAGTCCTATCCTGTTTACTGTATATTGATGTCTAGATCATTGGAGCAAGTACCTTATTCATTTATTCGACTATCTATAGAAATGTTTAAAAAATCCACGAAAATATCAATGAAAATATCTGATTCACCATAATTATGACATCTTTTTGGCTCAAGAACCCTAACAAAAAAGAAATACCAATATCTACCTATGAAACAAGAAATAACTTCATAGAACTAGTATATGAGTATTAAGCCGATTCTAGATATTCATTGCAGGCTACTTGATGACTTACTTATTTAAACTTAATGCCCAGTTTTACAGGAAGTGATTCGCCTCCTCGATTATTATCTATTAAACGTGAAAAAAATTTCCTTATCGAGGTCAGTTACGGGTTTATTAATTATTAGCTACAGCGCCGACATAATCATAAATATGTCGTTGTACGGGAAAAAACTTTATCCAAACTTTAGTTAATGAAATAAAAAAAATGATTTAGTTTTTTAAAATAGTCTTTGTCTATTTGCGTTGGAAGGATACTTTCAAAGAGCAACACAGTAGGTTCTAAAAACTGGCAACATTACTCCGGAAAAATATTAAACGTACTTGTGGAATCTGTTGTTTTATTCAGCATCCTAATACTGTTAACATCCACAAAGGATTATTTAAGCTTATCAAGAATATTTGAAGGAAATCTCATAAAAGATCAACTTTACTTCGCATCAAAGCAAGTCATGAAACTAATATGATACATTAATCTTACAAACACCTTTAGGAATTTTATTTAAACTACATCCGATGAGAGCAAAATTGAATATTATTCGTTGCTCTACCAGAACTGTTCTTAGTCTTAACATGAGCAAATGAGTAGACGAAACGAGAGTAAGTGAAGATCTTCTGAATCATCATCTGTTGAACATCTTTACTTTGCACGTCCATTCCACCAGAGGCGTCAAGGCTACGCTGCTTGTCAAGCATAAAGCGGTGAACCGATTACTTCATCAGACATAAACGAGGTATTCCAGCTCGGACCTGATGGTTAAACAGAATGTTAAGAATCGCAGCGGGTACTGTGCATGCATTTGCTTTTGCTATACAGACTGTGCCTATGTGTGGCGTCAATGTGGGCGTTCTTCACCGTAAATGCAATAGATTTAGCTAAAGTTTTTAATAGGCATAGAAACTTATTTTTCTAATGTGTGTCTAATACATTAATAGCTGTTTAAAAATAAATGCGATATACTCAAAATGTTAACATTAAACTCTTCCATTTATACATTTACTGTAGGGTTCTCGTTGATCTGAATAGACAATTTCTTTCGGTATAAACTTGAGTTAGAGAATCTAATTATGGCGTTTTCTTATTAGGAACGTATTGCACAATAAAGAGTCCTGAAACTTGCAATTTCTTGAAAATGTAGTAAAACAGTGTTCCTCATTGAGGTTCGGTTTAAAGAAATTTATTTTTCAAAAAGAGATTAAATCACTTATCGGAGAACAATAATTTCTGAATCATATATATGTCGGCAACGCCAGTAGTTTTAGCAGCATTGTCGAACATAGCGTGGGCGTATAATCGTTTAAAACGTTTAATTAATTGTTAACAAACACTTCACACCGGGCAAACGAACCAAGTAACAGTGCTTAGTGCGGAGGAATCGATCTCTTCGACCGCAGGATGAAAACTGTGGTTCCATCCGGCGTCACTCCACTAGCTAGGCTCTGTTCTAGCACGATGTTAGCCGAGTATCGACGTCATCGCGTCGGTGCTGCCATCACTTGGATATCGTACAGTGTTTCGTTTCACGTCAATACTAATGACCATCTCCGACATATACAATACAATATCCCGATGTGGGTACTTTTACTAAGTTTTTTTTTAGTTGAGTCGCGCTCTAAGATACGAGTTCGCCATCTTTTATAAGTTAATATACATCTCATACATGGTAGAAATTGAAGTCAGAAATTCGATTCGTTTATTGAAGCTAACATAGGGTCACAGGGAACGTAGGATCTAACGCTTCCCAGTTTTAAACTGACTGGCCAAGTCGCAACTGGTTGTCGAATGATATGGGAAATAGTAGGACGCCATAAGACGTTGACAGCTGACAATACTTGAGAGATATGTATCATACATACATAATAGCCTGTAGGAATACTCTCTGTAATCTCAAATTTCTCATACCCTATTTGTTTGATTTATATTAAAATTAACGTACTCGCCAGACGTAGGCTTGTCCGAAAGTTGGCTTCCCTGGTATTAGCGAGTTCTCAAAAGATTTTTTAACATACTTCCTGGAACCCGATTGAAGCGCCACCTATTATCGGTTATCGGAATCTAAATCATTCAGTGACCCACTTAAATCCCTAAAAATTATCATGAAATTTTGTCTCGCCTTTTGGAAGCAGTTCATTGTTATACACATGTACACTAGAATTTTGTATGATATTTGTGGTTTACCTTACGTATCGACGTAATGATTTGGCTTATTAAGCAAATTAAATCTATTAATTAATTGCATCCAGTATACATTCCGTAATATTTTACAAAACATTAATGATAGGGTTAAGATTAATCTCAACTGAATCTTTCAGACTCGATAGTAAAGTGGACTTTAAAAGCTTTTGTCATTAAAAATACCTAAACTAAACAATTGTAAAATATTTTGGATATATTAGAGTGATGATAAAATATCGGATATATTAGAGTGATGATAAAATTATTTATTTTTGGTAAATAGTTTGAAAATCAAAAAATACTGTTAAATGAACCGTCTCTCAAAACTGTAGATTTAGAAACCACGCTTAAGAGACGCTATATTTTTATTTGTTTGATATTGTATCAGATAATTAAATTTTCGTTGAGCTCAGTTACCTCAAATCAGATATAAATAAAGCAAAACATGTACTAGCTGGTCTAGATTAGCGTGCATTCGAGAAGTTACCGCTTTCAGTATAAATTCTACAAGTAATTCGTCTTAAGAAGCTCTCAATATATTTTAAATGCAGTATGGAGGCCATTACGTAATACGCTAACTGCACATTGTATAACTTCAAAAACCTTATCGGTGTGTGTACAGGCGCGTGCGTCCCAAAGGGGGAACGCAAGCATTAATAACGCTTTTCCGTCATGCCATTCGACACATCGCCACATGCAAGTATTTCCTTGAAATAATGTAAACAGCGGAAATTTCCATAAACTTCACCCCGTCACCTGACCTTTAGATAGCCATCTCAGTAATTAACTAAACGCACACGTTACATAAACACATTAGGAATGCAATGTGCCACAGTTCTCTTTTCATAAAAAGCATGAAACTTGTGTTAAAGACCTTGATATTGAAATATTTATAATAGAATAAACGTGGAATACGTGTTGTCATGCGTGTCATGTTATGTTGTTGTGTGTATCATGATGGCACACTGACGATAGAATGAGCTATAAATCGAACCGAGTTTGCATCGAGTTCTTTAAAACCAACCGCGCTGTCGAGCGGGCGTTGTAATGTGAACTAACTAAAAAAATCTTTTATATAAACTATAGATACTTAAGATTTTTCGGATGCATTGTTGGATTGTCAATTAACAAGAGACTTCCCCATTTCCTCCTTTGCCAGTAACGCGTCTGTGTTGCTTCTACGGACATGTATAGACTGCTGGGGTCACTTTAACAATTTATTAAGTGTAAATACTCCTTGGAAACTCCCACTGTTATTCCTGAAAAACTAGGTGCTAATAATACACATAACGACGCAATAAATTTTGCCTTTTATTTCATGTAAATTGTCAGAATTCATTAAGCTGTAAATTTGAGTTCAGTAAGTGTAACTAACCTTTATAAAGTCTATTAACACATTGAAAGCCGAAGTAGGAGGTCAGACCATAAACTCGGCACTATAGATTCAAAGAAGCCAATGTAAGCACTTAATGCTACTGGACAACTGCTTGTGTGGATTTTAAGTAATTGGACGAGTCAAGCAATCGTGAGGGCGGTTCATAGTAGAATGAGTGACCGTTACTAGCATAATTTCTTGAGTGCGTCCAAGCTTCAGAGGGCACGGTTAGCTGACAGTTCCAGGTGTTATCATCAAATAGCAGTTGTTAATCCATGTCGGAGGCCTTTGAGCGGCTAAAGTAATTCTGACGCTTGGGTTGATAATAAACTTCTCCATCAATCCACATTGAAGCTGCGTCTTGGAATACTAGTCCTTGTCAATTACAGAGAAAGATCTGTGCCCTGTAGAAGGCGTCTAATGTGTCGAAGCCAAGCATCAATAATTATCATTATCATAACAACGGTTTCATAAATAAGAACGGTAATAAATGTGACTAAAAATTTTTTCAAGTACGTATTATAGTTACCATTTACCTACATCAGGCTTTATTTGACAAGTCAGAGCATATAAAAAACGTCCACTTTAGAACCATAATAACACAGAATCTTAATAAAGAAGAGCTACATACGCAGTAGGCTTCAACCATGACTAAAAGCTTCTTCATATTTCGTAGTTGACATTCAGTGAGTGAAATATAAATCTATTATGCGTAAATCTCTAATATAACAGTTTGTATTTTTAATAGGTTTAAGTTTTAAATCCTGATTTAATCTTAATTTATCCTTAATGAGAAACGAGTGAGGGTATATTACATAACATCCTAAATCATATCACATTTAATTTGTGCACCGCGGTCATTCAAAGTTTACGTTAACTTTACGTTTTATATTACACTAGCGGCCCGCCCCGACTCCGTCCGGTTTGACAGTTGAACTAATTTATATACACGATAAATAGTGTAATTTCATTTAGAGTAATGTACCGTTCAAATGGTAAAATATTTTTTCAGATAGGTAGCGTGGTTTCGGATATTACCCTAGGCATATTATTATGTATTTTGATGCGATAAATAAATAAATCAAGTAAAAATAAAATCAATTGGCTGTTTCATAAACCAATTAATGTTTCATTGGCTGTTTCATCCAAACTGTTCGGCTAGTGTATACCTCGTATTGTTTAACTGCAACTATCGGCAAAGTAATTGGGATAACAAACTCGGCCCCCGGATGTGGCGTGCCGTGGACTTGATGATGTAATTAATGAAAATTGATTCGTAGTTTGTTGCGTTCTATAACGATGATATTGATTGACTTCTCAAATAAGCAACAGACTAGAATCTCAAGGGTTATTGGAAATGCAATTTAATTTTGCGATTCGGTTCATAAATTAAAAATGGAATATTCAGTTTGCGAAACACTTTCATTTATATACATAAATGCATATATTAAAATAGTAAAGAGTTGTTAGACCTTTGTACAGTTCTCTTGGGGCTGGCCGTCACTAT
>PDGT01000167.1:63385-99046 GCA_003671415.1 Megathymus violae | reverse complement strand
CCTTACATTTTAACATTATTAACTCTCGGAAGTTATAAATGCAAACGCTTAACTTTGGCGGAACAAAAAATGTAATGTAATGTATACCAAACGTGGTACAATTATCATACTGTTTTCCTTTTTGTTCTCGAGGGGGAAACCTTCTTTACGTACCCAGTGCCGTGGGAGCGACGCCGGGTTTTACCGCACTTAAACCCTCTTGATGGCCCATCTCAACGCTAAGTAAAGAACTCCAGGGTCTCCATAGGAACGCAGAAGTCCTCTGAGCGCGATGCCCCCATCGGCCTCTTATCAAGACATGTCCTGTCCCGCACCATCCGATCTTAACGACGGTACGCGGCCAGACATAGCGTCATTCTTCCCACGGTCACTAGCCGGACGGTTCGAGCTCCCAGTCTTACTGCCCGCAACCCCTGTAGTCCCCTTTTAGTCGCTTCTTACGACTTCTTTCTTATATCGTAGTTCGTATTCTGGTCCCGAGCTACAGGAGCATGCATGCAATACCTGTTTGTCCGAGGATCACGAAGAATCTAATGAATTTACTTTAACACGGTTTTTATTGTTCAAGAGCGTATAAAACGACTTAAAATCTGTCTTATTTAGATTTTCAGAATCGGTTGAACAGGACATTTCTGTTTATGTTAATAGCCGGCAAAATGGCAAACGGTCGACCAACTGATTGAATAACAGTAACATTGGAGGCATCATTACTATGTTGCCAATCAATCGAGGAGAGGTGAACACTCTTTTTATTCGTTCGTCAACATTAAAAACTCAGTGCACTTACGTCGGTCATGGCAATTTATTTTATAAATGATATTAATTAAGAAACAAATTAGCAACGCTAGCATATTGGTTTGAACGTAGGTCTATCCACTGGAGACTTGAGATCGAATTCTGCACGAACATCTAATTTTCTATATTATGTGCGTCATCACTATCTAATGATAGTAAAATATTACAAATCATAATTAACACACTTCTGGGCTAGGGTCTCGTGTCATAATGAGAGGGATTAAGGCCATTCAAAGCACTAAGTTTTTACCGCTCATTAAATGCGTAAATCAAATTAATTGTCACTGGTTTTGGTGAAAGAAAATGTCATCAGCACACTTGCACGCCCAAGAGAGTTTAAAGTTAGCCTTTCCGCAGTTGGCTAGCATGGCTTAACCTCTCTCATTGTGAGAGAAGACCCGAACTCAGCTGGAGGACAATTAAGTGTAATGGTGATATATTTCATAAGCAGTCGGGGCAGTATAGGTATATCCATCGAGCTCCACATGTTAGCTTGTTAATACATCTACATCAGTGCAGTTCTAGCGGTGAATTGCTAGTGTTATATTTGTTGAAAGTGTGTTATTATTATTATTATTATTAATTATCAGGTTGTTAGGGTCTCTAGAAAATCAATGCGATCATGATGCGGCCCATTAGTTTGTTCGCTAGTCTGTTATTAAAAAAGAAAACGAAACTAAGGTACAAAAATATATATTCAAGTATTAATCATCCATCATCCATCCATCCATCAGCCTTTGGAGGTCCACTGCTGGACATAGGCCTCCCCTAACTTGCGCCACTCTGACCGGTCCTGTGCCTTCTGAATCCAGCGGATGCCCGCTATCTTCTTCAGGTCGTCAGTCCACCTGGTCGGGGGGCGTCCTATGCTCCTTAATATTAATAAAAAGTATTAATAATATCCAAGTATTAATAATTATGTATAAATATACTATTTACCTACTTTGTCCTTCCTGTGTACCTAGGTCTATCTCGAATAATGTACCTATCGAATGGTAAAAGAATATTTCAAATAAGTGTCATGATTCCGAATGTGAACTACCCTTCGCATATACAAAACCTTATAATTTGTGTACGTTCTTTATAATATTAATATAGATATTTACTACTGATAAAATTGAATACTGTCAAGAAAGTTTTTACGACCAATTATTAAAGCGTAGCTCATTGTGTTTTAATATTAAGAGTAACTGTTTTTTCAACACTGAAATCAGATTCAAAACTTTTTCTTAAAATTATTTTATGATACTAATTGAATATCAATTGTTTTTAATTCGTAATTTATTTCAGTTCTACTGGTGTAGATGTTCGAAACATGTTTTTAATCAAACTTATACTCGTGCAAGAAATGAAAGGATTAAGTTACAATGAAAAATAAATGCAAGTTGTTCACGGAGAACAAGGGTTCGTGTCGGGTGCAATCACTCCACGCGATCACGTCACACTTTTCAACCTGTAGGAGCGCGAATAAAATGTTCATAGTGTAACTCTAGAATCATTGTGCACAATTCTATGTGTTCACTGTGTTGGTTACTAAAAAAAAGGTTATTTCGTAGGTACTTGAAGGTTTCCAGGTTCGATCCATTGTGTGGTATATGTTTGCTACACGTTCAGTTTATTTGTATAATAAATGTTTGTTGTACGGCTTTGGTTATCATTATTATTAGTATTATTAATACAGATGTATATCTACTCATATACGCAAACTGATAGCAGGTGCAGTAGAAAGTTAACATACACCTTATCGTAATAATAATATTTAAATCTAGAGCGCAATATTACAAGTGTATCGCATAATGTATCCACTTTGAAACCCTAACATCTCGTCACTAATTTGAGAGATGAGTTTAAAAATCAGTCGCCATCTTTTGAAGCTCTCAATTTCTATTCTTCTTATACAATTCAAGTATGTACTTCAGTTGATCTTTATCACCAAAACTTAATTTCTGCTGGTTTATTAATTGTTATATCTTTGGCTTATGATTGTACTTTGTACTAAGTTGAAACAGTTGTTCTTTAAGTTCCTTTTGGAAATTGTCTGCGTGTTTGAAGTGAACTGTCACTCGCTCCGGTGAAACGAAACAAGCATACCTGAGAGTTCTTCGTAATGTACTAGAAAATATGTGAGGTCTACTAACCCGCAATTAATGCGCTATGGACTTATTTATATGTATAATCTAAGCCCCAGCTATGGAATAATTTAGAGTTGAGATGATAATGTCGATTTTTTTGACAACCGGCTTACAATTTGTCAGGCCATCTGATGATAAATGGGCATCGCTATCCATGGACATCTGCAACAGTAGGTGAAGCACCGATCAAGAAAAAACGGTAAAACCAGTCATCAACCAGTGCATTCGAAACACATTAAAACATAAATAAATAATGGTTGAATAATAACGTAAAACAAATATAAAATGAGGTTATTTATTTTATCGTCAATAATGGTTTAAAGTACTTAATTTAAAAACGTTTTATTCACAAAAGACGCATTTTATGTTAATGCATTCTTTGGCAGTAAACCTCGGGGCATTATAATGCAATTACAGGCGATTAAAAATTAGCTACAAGTAAGAGAGATATTGAATAATAAATTAAATCGCTTAGTTTTTATTTTCCGTCATCTTTGTAAAATTGTCAATATTTTTTTTTCTCCACTTTCATTTCAATAGTAAAAATACGATCAGATAGCCGACTCTTTATAATATCTTCCGAAATACAAAATTAAGTGCAAGATAGCTGAATTAGCACTTATACGATTTTCCTACACCAAGTAAAAAATTTACATATCATGTTTGATCTAGAATTTTATAACTCGTACTTCACAATAACTTGTACTAAAGCTACACCTTCGTCTTATTCACTATATCCGTACAGTACAGTACATTCGGATAAAATAAGATATGCTACTCGACGTTGCTACGGTACCTTAAAAATATGTTTACATTTTACCCTGAGACAGCTTTTAACTCTTATAAGAGTGCTCAAAAAATGTATGTTATGAAGAAGCTAATTCATAATATCTACCGCACTCTGCGGACGTTCTGCGGTGTTTTTAATTTTTTAAGTCTTATAACTAATAAGCGATATTACGTTTTTTGTATATTTACTTTATTGTTCATCGTATTTGTTTGATATTCCTTTAACATTATCACAATCATCATCCCAACCAATTATTTGGGATTGGTAGGTTGCACGCATCCGTAAAAACATAATGAAGAATTCTTATATACAACACTTAATATTAATTGATAAAGATAAAAACGTTTAAGTCGTCAGAACCTACGGGATCAGGAATGGAACATTACATCAAATTTGAAAACGATCGGTTTCGAAGAGTTGATCACGAAATGCTTAATTTGACAACATATAAAAAGTAAAGGGTGATTTTTAACTATATTTTACTAGTTGGTAATTGGTAGTGAACCTGCTTGCTGAGCGAGGGGTCCCGGGTTCGATTCTCGGCCGGGTCAGACATTTATGTGACAGATAAATGTTTGTTCTCGGGTTATGGGTGTTTGTGATATCATATGTATATGTGTATGTCTAAGCCACTCGCAACACATGGAATCCTACTGCGGGGGTGTGAGTGTGTAAACGTTTATTTATTTATTTATTAAAAATTTTAATTTCATTATGTGATAATTTGTGCACAATGTTTGGTCAATCTGTCTTTTGATGATACAAATATATTAGATGGCCATGTGAGAAATATGGATTTTCTTTGTCCAAACTGCAAATGGGCATTGTTTGACCTTGAGGCTTATTAATGGCCATCGCGGAAGCTAAACAAATAGGAAATTAAAGCCATCTAATTTAATGTAGCCCAATGATGTGTGGTAGTTCCTGTCGGTATCATTAGGATATGTGGCAAAAGGACGATTTCTCCTTTAAACGTTCCAGTTAAAATGATTCTCTCAATAACATTTCTGGGGATCCTCTTGATGGCTAAACCTGTGCTGTTGCATAGTACTTATAATCGGTTAATTAATGTTCCGTAATTTTCCTTCTTATAGTCCGCAGTCATTCACTACTTGGTGCGCCCGGTTAAGTACGAACCAAGCTTTCCCATCAATATATCTACTTCCATGAAAAGCATGGTTACCAATGGCAGTAATTTTTTTTACAAGGTTACATTTTATTTCTAAGCATAAAATCTTTGATAACACTTGTACAGGCGACCGTTAAGATAAGGAGAAGGGCCGTTAAAGTACTTGGGTTCGGAAAACAGCCATTTTCTTTCCTTTTATGACAATTTTAAATGTAACAACAAGGGAATTTACCACAAACAAAAGACTGAAAAAGCGTCTTTTAAATTAGGTAAGGGTCCGTTTGATCAAGAAATAAACTGAGAATTTCAGAATATTGAATAAAGAACGAATAAAGATTTATAAATGAACTCTTTATACTTAAATATATTAACTATTGTTTTACGTGATGTTATTTTTGAACGATTACATGAAGGCATGAAGAAACACTATATGTATTATCGAAAAAGTTACATGATCGCCTTCTTTGTGCGTTGACATCGTAAAGAAAATTGTTTTCCGGAATTAACCAAAGTTAAAATTAGTACAGGTGAGAAATAAAGTTGTGAATTACGAAGGTTAATAAGGTAAATGTTAAGGTTATTCAATCTATGAATAATTTACAATTGAGTCCCTCAATGTACATTGTCGTATGACCACCGAAAACGTAGATGTCCAGCCGTAATGCCATCCTATAACCCAGAAGCAGGGACTTGTACTGATGCAGGTAATCTGTGTATAAAAATAATTTGTAAAAATGTGTGTGGTAAAAGTCACTGGTCAATATGGTCGGAATGTTCTACATCGCCATATGTACATCGTTCATCATGACACCGAATATTCTGATATTTCACTGACTTCTGTACTCTGAAGTTTAATGGAGAATTTTGGCAAAAACAGGGAAGTAAGTTGTAACTTGTGTCTATAGTATACTAATATTATAAAGCGCGATTTGTGAATTTGGGCATATGCGGAAGTTAATCTTCAGAAACTGGGCATCTATATGAAAATTTATTTTACCATTTGAAAGATAGTCCGCATGGACCTAGATACTTTTTTTCGCATTATAAACCCCATCGAAGTTGGGGCGGGCCGCTTTTAGTATATAAAATTCTGTCCGTGTGCATGTGACTGAATTTCTCCTCAACAGCTGGACTGATTTTTATGAAATTTTGTGTGCGTAGTTAAGTGTGTCAAAATCTCGGAAATTCAACTATTCCATAAAAGAAATCGTAACGTTTCGATTCCAAAGATTGTCATAGCACCGTTGTACTTATCTACGAATGAACTATTGGTTAATTGTTTAATTTTAATAGATTGTCAGTTGATTTATATAATACATGGATATAGCGTGATCCTAATTACATACGACCCTAGTGGACATTGCGTAGGAAGGAGGGAGGCTTACGAGCTGTTGAGTTAGCTCATTAAATAATCATATCGATCCTAACAACATATGTTATATACCTAATTTCTGCGGAATTTCTCATCATAACCCCTAATAATATTAATATAAACTTTGTTAATGTCAACAAACTCAAAAACGCCGCACGAGCCAACGATCTATACGAAGCGTAAAACGAGATACTTAAACGCACACGACCTGTGCCGTCGTAGTTACTGAAATGTACATATATATTGTAATATTTTAATGGAGTTACTGCATTCCCTCAAATGTATAATAAATGCTTACAATATCCAACGTGTAAATTAACTTTAATTGCTTACATTGCGTGCGCTTGAAATTTGGTGATGTAGGTACATTAGAACTACATGTACATATGTACAAAAAGTTACATGACCATTGTAGCAATTATTAACGTCGTTCAGTGTCCCCTGATCAATAGACGTATATTTCTTATGGTATGTAAATGATCTTGATCTCTGAATCTTCAAAACAAAAATGCGTATGTTAGGGTTTTTTTTCGATGGGATACCTTAAAAAAGGAAAATTAGTCCTAAATCATTTGAACGAAATCAAATATGGTTTTTGTTTATAATTATATGTTCTTATTTACTTTAGTCCTTATTTACTTTTTATCTCTAACACGCCTTACTTATAAATACTACCGGATTAGTTGAAGAAATATAGGTAATGGGATGTTTCCACACCAAACACAGTAGCTCGGTGTATCGACACCGGCAAGCATCGACGGGCTACTGTGTCCTCGCAGGGAACTTCTAAGAGTCCTCCTGTGACGAATCTATTGGACATTGCACAGAAGGGAGGGAGGGAAGCTAGCTTAATCACCTAAAAATATAAGGAAATGCTTATTTTCGCTTCTGCGAAGACTCATACATATACAGTCGTAGGATTTGGTTAAAATAAAAGGTCTGAGGTACGAGAATATGAATACTCAATTTAGCTTAAGTGTATATTTATGGCATGTCGTTTGATACATATATTCCATTTTAATATTAATTTATTACCATTTTATGTCAGCTTATTCCATAGCAGTTCGAATTTGAACTGTGCATACGAAATGTACTCGTGTCTGGTTAATATAATGTATGTCTTTATCTTCAACATTAAATACAAAAACCGTTTAACAAAGCACCAAAACCATGATGGACCGCCAATATGCATCACCCAGCTATTAATAACAATTTATTAGTAATAAATCAATTTGGTATCGGGGTACTTAAAACACTAATATTAGTAGATAGATTAGCTTACATACATAACTTACCGAACTGCACTACTGTTATATCTTTATTTTGACGACTTCTCAGCTCGACATATATATTAAATCATCCGTTCATAGTTTATTCTCAAGATCTTTCTATGCATCTCGCACTGTCTAGATTTTCATTTCCTGTTGTCTGCGCCTGCAGCTTTGAAGTGGAAATAAAAGTGAAATAGGAAATTAAAAGGGGAAAAACTGCTTATTGAAATATCCGTTTTCAAAGCGATATCTGAGAATCGACTGAACATGCCCCGTAGTAAAGTATAGTTGAAAACGACGCGTTTCCTTTGATAACTAACGTCTTGACGCCTTACAACTTGTATAGGTGTGAAGTGTAAAGGTGTAGAGAAAGAATATTATCCTAGCTCTTTACAAATAACTTCATAATTTTTAGATTCTTGTGATTTTTTGATTGTGATCTTTTAATTAAAAAAAAGGAAAACTTGATCGCATTTTTTTTTTTATTTATTTATACTGGGGCTTATCAATGTACAGTCGGAGGATAAACTAACTTTGTATTTTTTTATATTCAATAAAGGTTTAGGTAATTTTACTTTAACAGATTTTTATTCTGCACAATAATTGATACTAAAATATTATGATAATAATATATAAAGTTAAACTAACTTTCATAGAGCTTGCCTGAAAATTGGCTGATTATACCAGTTTTAGTAGGGCTTGCTTCAAAACCGCGAAGTTCCAAAACTTTATTATCAAATATCAAAAAAATTACAAACTTTAGCCGACATACCAAATTCCAGAGCATCATAATTAAATTACTAGCAATCGCAGAAAAGTCATTACTTGCAGCATTGAGTTCTTTCATAAGCTAATGTTAAGAAAACTAAATTAGTTGTAGATACAACATTGTCTCCATTCATGGTTCCCAGGCCGTTTGATCTACATTACAAAATTTTCTGGCCAAGTCTACTGAAAACATCGTCCAATCGTTACTCGGCTTTCGCTTACATCAAGGTAAATAATAATTCGATCTGGTAAGCATAATCTTCAACTTGATTGATAGCCCACAAATAAAGGAGCAATAATATATAATATTATCTATGATACATATAAATATTATCTTTGATAGGCCTACGACAATTTGTATATCTAATAGGCTTATTGTAATGCACGTATTTCTTGGAGAATTTTCTATGTAACCTTTGACATCAATTAACGATGCATTTAGAAGCTACTATATATTTATTTAGAATATTATTTATTATTAAACAAAAACATTTTATTAGTTCAACATTATTTTCTTCACCAAAATTATTCGTTCTGTGCATTTTATCCAACATACACAATCTTTTTTATTAAATGTGGCCGTGTCCAATATTAATGGAAATATTATCAAAATGATTGCATATTTTCATATCTTGATTATTCCTTTTGAATGCATTTATAAAGCAACTAAAATTTCGGTATAAGAAAGTCAAGATTGAACAATAAGCAAATTGTTCGAGAACAATATATTGTGAATTTTAGTATTCTTGTTATTCCCTTTCTGAGAACGCTTTAGCAAAAGTGCAAACGGCTTCCTTTATTGCGAATATATTGAGAACAAGAGTTCGTGAAACAAAAAACAAAAACACTAGTAACTTTTTAAGCTCTAAATTTGGAATCTATGATTTATTAATTTACTTATGAACGAAAATTCACAGCTTTAAATTTTAAGCAGCGGTCCATTCCGACTTTGGACGAGTTGAAAACTGAATTATTGTATCTACAGATTACACATTTTATATCCATCCGGAATAACGTACCTTGGAAATAGTAAAATATTTTTTCAAATACTGCTCATGTTTCAAGGATTATACCCACCACATACACACTAACTCAAAATAAGCAATATATTTCTAGTATATGTACAGATATCCTATTCTATAGTTATATCAAATTCTCTAGTTACATAAGCTGAAGTCAAAACGAATCATTACTTGCGATCTTAAATTATCATTAATAGTTTACAATGTTTGAGGGTAGTGTAATATTATTTTCAGTTACAACAAAGAACAAATAAATATATGTATAAACAAAAAAAAACGACTGAGGGTGTTGTATTTTTTTTTTCAAATTTATGTGAGACCAAACGGGAAATATACCATCTCAAACAAAAAAGGAATTTTGTAAATTAGTTAATAATTGACAGAGTTTTGATGTAACAAAATTATTGTAATGTATTAAATAATAAAAGCTTTAATATACATCTTTTCCAATAAAAGGTTTAAAAATTTCGGTACTATCCATATATAATTAGTGTCTATATAGTGTAATAATAAAGTGATATGATAATGTAGCGATTAACTATTTGTGGAAAGAAATCCTGAACGGTGGTTTAGGATTTTCTCTACAGTCCAGTCCCGAACCACTGTTCAGGATTTCTTTCCATTTTCCAAATCTAAAATAAAATGAACATAAGACATTTATTTTGTTTAACTCTTCTGAGGTGATAATCTTTTCTTGTTTGAGACTTTTATGTCATTAAGCAGTACTAACTTATTGTTACGAATAAAAATTCGACAAAGATAACAATAAAATCCAGAGAAATAGACGTGATGTAAGGCGGCCGTATTGATAAGAATACTTCCTAGTATATAAGCGATTCTCGTCTTTATGCTTGGTGCATAAGAGCGATTATAAATACACGGATTTTACTATCTACGTTACTGATTATCCTGTTATTTTGTAAGGAATGTTTCTTAATGAGAAAAGCATAGAGCCTTCTCGAAAACCCAAAAGGCAGTATAATAGAAGGCAAGGCTACCCGCAGGTCATTCGATTTTCGAAGCCGGAAGTGAGGAGTTTTCTCTACGAGCGAAATTCAATACACAGTGAAACAGTGAAATAAATTCCGCAGAATTATTTTCACGTTCTGACGAACCTGTAAACGGCGTAACGTATTGTATATTGACAATCTAACCGGAAAATTATTTGTAGCAAATAATTAAGGCTCTAAACACATTTAAATAATAATAAACTTGTCTTTTTGTCACTTGGTAAGCTTATACTCTTGAGCATCGATATACATAACTTCGAAAAATTTAGAGATGCATGCAGTATTCAAACCCGGATCCTCCATGATGGAACCACTAGCCTATACTAGCCGTATGAAACAGAAATAGGAAAAGGGATTTCAGTACCCGCGGCTATAACTGACAAACTACAATAGACATTAAGGAGATGCATTGGGGCATTAAGGCCACCACCATTTACATAAACTATAGATGTGGCTTACGTAAACACGGCAGTATCCATTTTCTATTCAAACACAAAAAGACGTAAAGGCAAAATACATATGATATTGGAAAGCTGAAACTTCGTAGTTAATTGATTTTACTATGCACTCGCTTCTCTTCGAAAACAGTAGTTCTTAGGTTTAGTAATGGAAAGAAAAATAAAAGGAAATCGATTCACTAAAAATAAAAAGAGGTACAAAGTTTTCTCTTCACGTATTACCTAATAAGATACCATATATCTTAATGTTTTCCGCGGTTTCCGCGTGGTATACGGTACAGATAGGCTGACATACAGATAAACGAAGATTCCGAACACAGAAATAACCACACGTAACCTAAGAAAGGACAGTGCCAATCCGCTAGTTTGTAATAAAAAGTTTTCCACCATTTTTTTTTAATTACAAAATTATTTTTTATTGGTTATTTTAGATCAGCTGAAATCACCAAATTTAATCATTGAGACATCAAGGTGTAACATTTAGTATATTTGCCTTTTATTTAAAATGCATAGTTATTTGTCTTGTATTTTTGTATGAGAAAAAACCCCATTGATTAAACCCCATAATAATAAAAACAACCCATCTCGTAACAAATTTCATCATAAAGCGGTAGGTAATTAATATAAATTAATTTCGGAATGATTTAGAAATTGTATTTTAAACGAATTTACATAATCGAGTTAGAGAGGGAATATGACGCGTCGGCTTGCACATAATTTAATATGTTTTTAACTTAAAATGAGAACTTTCGGTTCCCTGGGGCTTTCGAGACCACTTCCCGTTTCACATTTTAACTACAATTTCTTTGAAAGTCATGTTTAATGGCGTTCAATTTGGTTTGTGTATTAAATATTTATCACCAAGATGGATAGCATGTTATTAACGTATCATTAAAACGTAAATATTAAGTGTATTATTATCGTATAATTATTTTCATCATTATAACTCATAACTTCTTTTCCCTAATAAATTGCACAAAAGGATAATTATTACCATAGTTTTTATTTATTTATTTCATCGTTAGGTTACACTACGAATTCACAAAGTGGTCGATATCAATCCATGGGGATCGAAATTGATTTACTAGGGGTCGACATAAACATAAACTGAATTTGGGGGTCGACGCGGTCTAAAGATCTACCCCTGTTTAATTAAGACAAGTTCTTATTTGAAACTTTCAAGATACTGTATAAGTTGTGTTACGTGTTTTTTTTGGCTTTTATAAGTTAGTGGATGGTGGTAAATTTTTAAAGTAATTTTGCTCTGGAGGTCTGAGGTATCACTTCATTTTTGAAAAGAGTTCTCTTGCCCAAAATAGTTTGAGCTAGAAAATTTACTAGTTGGCAAAATTCCCTGTCCCTTTAAGAGCATTAGAACTTTTAAGAAAACAAATTTCCTTACGATATTTCGTAACTAATACCTATTTACGAATTCGAATAACTGATTTCGTAACAATGTGTTTTGATCAATAGCGTGTGAATAGAATAAGTAAGTGTAGAGTAAGAATTAAACTAATCATTTTTCTTTCTAGTTTATAACAATAACAATAACAATATGCGTTGAGTGCATGTGAGCAAAGCGAAGTCAAAAATAACTAGGACGAGATTTTTTTAAGTTAAATTCTTAAGTGATGGTAAATGGTCACCGCTACCCATAGACTTCAGTAACACCAAAGGGGTCGCCGAAGTGTTGCCGATCGAAAGGGTGTTGGGGGGCCCATATTATTACTGATTCTGCAACACTACGACTGAAATATATTTGAAACATTTTACATTTTATTGACAAATTTTATTTGTCATTAGGTATTCGGGCAATACACCCTACCACCATGCAAGTACCCTCGGGATTAAACGGGGCGCTACAGAGCCCAACGCTCTGCAACAGGAAGGCCAATAACATTATCAGTTCAGCAGGGTATACAACGCGCAGGGAAGGTTGACTTGGACTCAAGGATGGATGGAGCCCCTTACAGGCAAGGCTGTTCATATTTATCCTAGTAAGAAATATTTTAGATGCGGAGAACTACTATGAAACTGAATTTTAGTTGTGTAAATACTCATTGTTTACCTTGGCTTCAACTTATTAGCAGACCACATCAATGGTCTCCTCTCCAGTTTAGAGCGAATATATCATATTGTTTCATTGCGAGCTCAAAATTCATCTACTCTCTGTTACGCGGTTATTCCTGATCTTATTCCGAAAAGATGCATTCCAAATATTGATATGATAATATTACTCGTGTACAAATACAAAGCCAAAATAAAACCAACACCAATTGGGTAGATTCAGAAGACCAGGAGAATAGACATCACGTACTATGTGTCTTTATTCCAACATTACCAACGAAATCACGAAGTCTATAAGTACAAAATAATACCTACTATACGGAGTTTAGCTTAGATTCAGATGTGTGGCGGAGTCCTTATATTCCGAAGGATTTCTTGTTAGGAATTCATAGAAAATATAGTTTTAGATATAAAACTACATATGTAGTAGTACATATACATGGTATTAGTACTACATTTCGGAGTAATATGTAACAAAAATGTTCGTGTTTTGTATCAAGTATTTTTACATCACATATAACACAATAATAATTATGATAATGATGTGAATCACAACGATGACAAGATAATAAAATATACGCGGATTCCACTCCAAAATTTTACGCCATTTAATTTAAGATTCGATCCGCGCATTATCGTAAGTTTTTCTTCACGGTGTACTAGCGAGGGAGTGTGACGATGATTTGATGGCCACAGAGCGCAGAGAGCTATTGTATCGTTTAAGCGGCTTTCAGAGCTTGCGAATTATGGAAATGGATGTTTCTATTATATCGAGCCGAGCGACAACACGGAAATTATTATTTTTCTTCAAGACGAAAGTGTAAAAGCCCATACAAAATTAGTGTGCTTTACCACCCCAATGTATTTCAAGTACATTTGTAGGGAAGTACTGTGATGTAACAATGCAAAAAAACGAACCCTAACCTACGATCTATGTGGAAGGGTGTAAGTAAAGGTGTACGGGGGATTAGCATCTACAGGAATTTTCGAACATTGCGCAATCTCCAGTGTCTAGTAACTATGAATCTATATACCGTGAAACACCTCATTAGATAAAGTACAGCAATTTCATATTATACTCCTATCGTTTAAATCATTTTAGCGGTCATCGGGCGAAGTGCGAGTCCGGTCTAACGCCGGACGGATTTACATGCTCTCGTAATAGATGCTGCTTCGATTCCCATTACTTTAATACTCGAGCTAAAGTTCGGAAACTTCTTAAAGAGCGAGCGCTAGTTTGCCCTTTCCAATAAATACCTACTCGGAAGATAATGGAATTGACTCAATTAGTTCAATTTAGTTCAATGATTTACAATATTACTAATAGTTCACAAAAAAACATTTATGTATTTAATAATATCTTATTAAATCCTTCTAGAGTTCAAATGTCTCAGGTGTCAAACATTTCATTTTGGATAGCTGAGGGTAGATCCCCTCGTTCAATGGGTTCCAAGAATCTGGAATATATCAATAATCTTCTTATTTCGTCGCAACCCTTTCCACAGTTGTCTAGGATAAACTTGTTACCTAAGTTGACATTTTAATTTACCCGTAGTCTCTTTTCCATAAATTCGTTACGACGGTCCGAGAGTAATATCCGGATACTTTTCCCTCGGTGTTTTTCTGATAACTTATTGACTTTCTTTGACATTAAAATACTACTATTACTACTACTACGCTACATAACCGATATAAAAATTAACTTAGTTTGCGCAGATATTTCTCTAGTTCTGTATTTATTTATACTCTTTAATATATTCCTTTACAGATATATACTCAAATTAAATGATGTCTATAATAGAAATTTGAAGTTTATCAATAGTGCAAAAGCAATTGTTCAATTATTAAAATATGTAACGGACGCGTGAAAAATTTAGAACGGAAATGCTCTTTTAAAAATTAACCATCAAAAGTTGAACATGTTAATCATAAACTTACAAACATGTTTGCTAAACCCACGCTGCACTTCATATTGATCTTACAAATTGACTGTATTATCGATTTATATTATATTATATACAAATTTGTAGTATGTCTTAAAAAACTTGAAGATCGAGGTGAAGTAAACAATAAAACATGAACGCCTGGTAAAATCAGAATCGTTTCTGTGAAGATATTTGTACATATTTTAGAGGGAGGCAAGCAAAATAGGTGTATTCCAATTTGTTCTTCCAAATAATATCACTCAGTTGAATAAAGTTGATTCGAATCTTTACTTATCTTGAGATTTTTCTGTTAAAAATTATGTCTTCTGGTGAAGTATCACACAAAACTCTCTGGAGCAGTTAGATAAGACAAACGAAGAAACCACTTGTCTCGGATCCGTAATTAAAAAACTTTTACATTTGTCAATCCCTCGCTGATCAATGAGTATGCGGTTATTATCTATCATTTTCATAGTATCATTCAGCAACCGAACAGACAGATCACTCGACGATAAGTGGAAACCACTGCCCATGACACTAGGCGCAAAATGACGTCTTGCGGGCTAAGAAGAAAGCGGTAAATAAATCCAGATACTAACTGCTTCTCCAAAACTGAAACCAGAAGACGTCATAAAATAGTTTACTGTTCATCAAGATACATACACGTGTATCTAGAGTTGGAAGCAACGTGTGAAGTGTAAAATATAATCCTCATTTAATTATCCCAATAAGAAACATTTTCAAACCATGGACATTACTAACCCATTTCCCGTATATGCACCTATACGAGTTATATGTTACTAACGTAGCTTACAGAATTGGCCAGCTGAAGTGGCAATGAAAAGGACATAGCGTTCGTATGAATGGTAACCAATAGAGAGGAAAAACCCTCAAATGGCGTTCACGTCTTGGTAAGAGAAACACGGCCCAGCCACAGCCAACTTGCCGGTGAACTTATGACCTGGTGAAAACGACAAGAAACTGTTGGATTCGGAGAAATCAGGAGTACGCCAACGGCTTACATCCAGCAGTGGACTATATAAGAGTGATAGATAAATATGTAGTTATAAATTAAAACGTGCTCCTAGCTAAAATTTGTGTAACCCACTGACTTTGGAATCTTATCTAATTGTCTCTTGTAACAAACACTAAGCACGCCTCTGGAATCTTTAATATCTTCGAGCCGCCGACATTTCCATTTCATAAATTCAAATTCACAAAGGCCTGTGCCTCGGCTTTAATGCAATTCTGACAACTCTGTCGAAGTTTTTTGTAGTGAAGACACTACACCAGTATTTGAATTAACTTTCATGTAGATTCTTCAATTATAAAATTAGTATTCAAATACGACAAAATACTTTCCTAACTTTAACAAAAGTTGAAACATTGGTAACGATGTCAAATCACTTATTTTTGATAATTTATTTTGACTTTATTTTAAACAGTACGTTTTGTACAAACATACGTATTTCCTACGTAATCATTTAGTAAAAGTCAAGTAACTATTTTATAAATATTTGGTGAAATAACGCTATAAATATCGATATAGATATTGTAACAGGTGACGTCAAATTTATGTATATTTATTCATTATTGATGTTTCGAAATGATGTCTGAATATAGTCTAGAATGTACAATTCGTTGAAAAATAAATATAGAAGGCTAATGATAGTAAATGTTTTTCAGGTGGCATTAAAATAATTTCGGATATTTAATCTTGGGTGTTAGATGGCGTTGATGAGCTGTGGCGCCATCTAGTGTACATTTACTACAAAATAATTTGATTATTTGATAATTGATTTATTGATTAATTGATTTTTAGATAAGTAAAATAAAATGTAGATTAGATTGTAGGTGGTAGAAGCAAAAAAATGACGTTCATAAATGTATTTACTGAATACCTATATGATTAAATGATTTTGAATTTGAATTAATATAGTCCAGAGTATATATATTCATAATATAGATGGTCATTAGTATAGACGTGAAACGAAACTCAGCACGATATCCGAGTGATGGCAGCACCGCCGTGATGACGTCGATACTCGGCTAACATCGTGCTACAACAGAGCCTAGCTAGTGAAGTGACGCCGGATGGAGCCACATTTTACATTCTGCGGTCGAAGAGATCGGTTCCTCCGCACTGGGAACTGTTTCTTGTTTCGTTTGCCCGCTGTGAAGTGTTTGTTAGTAATTAATTAAGTGTTAAACTATTATGCGCCCACGCTATGTTTCACAATACTGCTAAAACTACTGGCATTCGCCGACATATACATATATATTCCTATAGCAATGTTTGAAATCACAAAGAAGTGAAAAACAAACTACAGTATGAAGAAAGTAGGGGAAAATAGAATTGGGTATATAAAAAATAGACATACGTTTTGCCTTAAAGACAAGACTCGGGGAAATGTTTAAGTATTTCTTATAAAAAAAAATTTGGGGTTTTTGCTTGTTTTTTCATATTTTATACACGTTTACGCTAAATGTAATTTCAAATGGAAGTTTTTGTCGTAAAGTTATTTATTTTATTATTCTTTTTAAGATTCATGGACGGCGACTTTGGTGCGGCTTTAGAATCAAAATAGTTGATTAAAAGCGCTCGAAATCAAATTGAAACAAATTTTGTAAATTCTACCTTTATTTTATGACGAAGAAATAAAAATTTAATGTAATCGTACAATAACGTATGCGATATTATATACAGATTGGAAAGATTAGATGTATTAGGATAAAGTAGAATAAGCTTATACATGTAATACACTCAGTATTACATATATTGGCTTAGGGGCATTGTCACGATTTTGTGTGGTTTAAAATAAATTTCAGGGGCGAGAATGACAGGAACGAAAGGCAGGTCGAAATTTTTCAACTTCCTTCTTCATTAATAAAGGGACTATAATTAGGATTCTCCAATTAACTTCTGAATAATGAGTTTGTCCTGAGTGTAACGAACATTTTTTAAAGAGTCACGCTAGATTGATATTGTACTATCTATTTGGATGGACCCTGTTTGATAGATGCAGTAAGTATAAACCGTGTATTATGATCTATGACGGTTAAATTATTCATGACTAGGTCGACAGCAAAGCTATAGAGGTGGCCGAGCAGGGCTCAGTGACGAATATTTTCCGGGTGAAATGCGCCGTTAATTAAAAAACGTAGCGATCGAATCCGTTTCAAGCTCAGAATAAACTTTAAAAATATTTTAAAATACGAAACGATTTGTGGACTAGAATTAGTGGATTGAAGAACATTCACTCTTTAGTAATCTCCTAATTTCTTAATAAAATGTTTACTACTACACTACAGAAAAACAATTAATCTATATACGTTATACTTTTTTATTACGTTTATTACGTTTATACGTTACTCGCAAGGTTTTAATCTACTGCATACGCTTTGTTAACTTGAAGAAAATTCACTTGTAAAAGCTCATAAAATAAGTAAATAAAAAGGAGAATATTAAGTTTGACTATATTTAAACTCGATTATCTCAAGAAATGTGAATCATTTCTTAATCGGTCTTTAAAAAATCTCAAGAGTTCCAAATCAGTTTTATACATCTTAGATAAAATCCGTTGTAACATTGCCTACACACTCATATTCAACAACAGTCAATATAATCAACGGTTTTTTCTAAGAGCTTATACTGTTAGTATTGTGCAATGGGGCTATATAAAGGGGGTCAGGCCATCTAATTTACGGCTTTCGTCCGATGATATTGCACGGCCAGACAAATGGCTGGACGATATTGACCCTTCATAATGTTTGTTTTGCCCTCGACAAACGATAAAGTTCTATACACCTGCTTTGGTAAAAAAATTTATTGCGAATTCTGGTCAAGTTTCTTTTTCAATAATTCATAATATTTATTTTATACTTTATTCTTCATGATTGTAGTCGATTTCGATTGGGATCATTATGCAGACGATTTTTATATTTTTAAAAGTGAAACTGTCATCAATTCTGTCCCTAAATAAATTGTCATCTGCATTTTTTGTGTTCAAGAATGTTCATAGATACTAAAACAGTATTCGAAAAAATATTTCTAGCATGAATTTCTAAAAGTGAATATTATAATAAATACAAAAAAAGTAATAAAATTAGATCCTCGAGCCAGAGGAATAAAATTAACTTTAGAGCGTAGAAAAATATCTCATAAACGAAAAAAAATGTAACCGGAAAATTTTTATTTTAATCTCTTTATTCTTCCTTCTGAGAGCTTTGAATTTAATAAAATGACACCATAGATTTTTTTTTGTTAAATTGAGCTATCATTTAGTTATTTAAAAATGGCTAACAATGGCTAACAGCTGTTTTCAATAATTTATCTATCTCTTTATGCTGGTTAAAAGATGACATTTTAACTGCTGTAATAGCCTTTATGCGCTGCAATAATTTAACATAGATACACGATTTTACCTCTAAAATTGAGCCATCGCTCCGAGGGTCTTACGCTTTTAAGTTAAGTTAGTAAATAAGGTTCATACGAACAAAACCGGAATACGGAAAGGGAACTTTAATCAGTAGTAAGAAATATGTAGATAGGAATCGACTATAAACCAATAGTATGTTCGGAATTGTTATTTATTCATTGTATCTTAAAATAGCTGTCTATGGTCATTTTCATGTATTTTTAACGTAATAGAAAATAACAAGGAAATAAATAGGACTTGTATCAACATCTTTTTTTGTAAAACTTGATTATTACCGATCTTCTTTAGTAACTGAAATAAACGAAGACATTTCGTCTTGGGATTTAAAGATTAAATATAACTAAATTCTAAACTTAATAGTTTTTATTAAATAGAAATCTTTGTAACTCATATTTTTGACATTCGTTGCAGAAACTAAACTTAATCAACACGCACCTGGGTATTGTCAGGGCGATTTCATCAAGGCTGTCCACGGGCTCGGTGAGGGGTCTCTCCAATAAGCGCGAGGGAGCAGTCATGTTGTCCGAACAGTTCCGCTTTGAGTGTCGATTCTTCTTCTTCTTTCTGCGTTCTTCTTCCCGCTGAAGATTATGCAGCCTAAAGAAAAACACCGACATTTTCCGCCGATGCTCCTTCGACTCTCGGTCACCGGTAGACGTCGCGGTACGATTCATACAAACGCGTTGTATAGCTCACTTCACTATTTAACATAAACAATTGCGAGAATTGTTGATGTAAAGAAAACAAAATTAAAAGGAAGGGTGATGAATGGAAAGCATCACTACACAAAAAAACGATCCTATTTAAAATTAATGTATTTTAATACTGTGTGCTATTCTATTCACTTGTTATTTCAGCATGATGTACTTAATGTAACCCTATATAAACTAATGTTCGTGTAAATATATATTTTGATGATACTAATCTCCATGGAAAATCAAACACTCCCTCGTCTATATGGTAAAATAGTGTGTTTAGATATTTAGATCACAATACATTGTTACATCCAAAATTAGAAGCTACGACTCCTCCTAAGAGTACACTTATTTCACCTGCGTCGATGTCTTGAATATTTTATGCCTGCGATCTATTTTCGGAGGTAACTCTAAATTGTATTTTATCTTTGCTAAAATTTATGTTAAGGGCCTTTGGAATTTTTAATTTGTCTAAACTGAAGACAAGAACTTCACAAGTTTATTTTGCCTCAACACAGCCGCGATTGTAGAAATTTCGAGTAGGTGTTCTTCATTCTAAAATACTACTAATGTATGTACCTAGTGAATATTATAATAAGGAATATATTAATTGGATTTTTCTTACTAGTTAGAAGTTTGTGGCCAATTCCGTTCAGTTGTTTAACTACAATAACGTGCCCACGTTTGATGACTATTGAAATCATAATCCTTGCCACTACGCTCAGTATTACTTTCATAATTATGCTACTTCGTTAATTTAACTTTAACGTTAATGTTTTAAACGACTGAAAAAATTAATTATGTTGAAAGTGCTGAACATAGTTATTTATGAGTAAGTCTAGCTCAGGATGAAAATGGGTACAATGACGTCACGCGCTCATATTCGTTTTAAGTCCTCCTCACCTCTTGAGAGCCTGAGTAGAGATATCATTATATATGTGCGTGTTAGGTTAAAAATACGATCAAACTTCGAAGTAACAAAATTGTTCTGTAATATATGTATACATGAACTATTTTGAAATATATACATAAGTCGAATAAATGAATAATTTTTAATAGAACGCCATCTATCGGATTCATAGCATAACCTAATTTCGACAATTGTATAAGTGTGAATAATATAAGAATTAAATTGGTCACGTCTATCAAAAGTCCCACAATAATTACGTGCTAGTATTATGTACAATAATAAAAATTTTATCAATTGTTTTAAGAACTATGTTAAAGGAATTTACCATTACCAAATTTTCCAAATTTACCAAATTTCACTAAAAACATTTAAGAATTCCTATAATTAGCCTCTTTTGTCTACACTTAGTTTTAGTATTAATAAAATTTATTATAAAAGTTATCAATGGCTACCTAGTGCACTGTTTTGTATTTAACTATTTATATATAGACAGCCCTTATATTTACTAGAAATTCCCTAAAAAATAAATATAATTTTTTTAATATTTGCTTAGGATATTTCTGCAAAAGCGTGTATCGTAAGTATGTGCTCTGTTTAATACCTACCTATCGCTGCATACAACTATGAAGTTGGTAGGTACATAAACGATATCTATATTTAATCTTTGGTAAGATATATGTTTTATGTTATTGTGAATACACCTTGCTTAATATACACAAACATATTGTTATGTAATATAATAGAAACAAAATTACTGCCCATCTTTTTCATAGTTAGATCTCATTATAAAAATGTGCGATCTATATAAGGTAGATACAAAATTAAATTATTATGTAATATACTATAGAGGTCAATGAGTTTGACCCCAGTTTTGTACCAATATTTTAAGCTGTATTCAAACTTTTTAAGATCACTGTTTATTCCACTAGTTCGCATTCATTACTTTAGTTGGCGCGAAAGAATTTACACAATTTATAAATTATTCAACGTACTGTGTTGCTGTCGCCTGAAAATCACACTGACAAAATATTGTTTGAAAATTACTGCCATATCCAAATCACTGACAAGTACCAATGCTATTATTGAAAAGATATTAAATTAGGTATAGATAATTGTTGTTCGGTAAGTACATATAGTTTTTATTTTGTAAAATAATAAATTTTCTATAATTACATCACAACGTTCTACAAACAAGTAAAGGAGATGTTTCATTTTGGGCCAACTCTTTGTACAGTATGTCAAAAAAAAGGAAATAATTCATAGATTAATGGAAAAATATAATTTACTTGATTAAAACAAGGGTTGAAATGTTCATTTTGATAATTTCTTTAGTACTATGGCAATTTTCACCTTGTTTTGAACATAGAGTTACGTTATAGAGGAACACTCATCTCAAAATCGCGTTACAAAAACATAAATGTGCATGTGTGTGAAAAGATGTGCGTGACTTTTAATGATGTCAAATTCACGTCCATGTATTATCGACATGAATGTCTACTATTCCATTACAGGTTTCTTTGCTATATTCAATTCGTTCTCTTAATTAATTATTACATGTTAAATTAATAACACCATGCTAATTCTAGTAACTTCTCTTTACTTTGCTTCTTCTAAGCTTAACCTTATTTGAGAGGATAAAACAAAACGTGATTAAATGATACTAAAGAAAACAATAATAATAATAATGCTTATTGGTTTTAATTAATTCTTTGATGTAAATCGATATAACTTATTGCCCAAATTTTAGAGGTGTATATTCTTCGTTAACATGTCAGTGATTTCGTACAGCAAAATAGTTGCCCTTAAAATGTCTACTGTAAACTTTGTGAGGAACCCTACCTATCTGGTTTAACATTCGAATCCATTTTTCTTTTTGAACTGCAATTACAGGAAACCTTGAAGAAGAAATCTTTGTCAATCAATAAATATGTAATCACATTCGCCGTTTATTGTCATATCATAATAATAACAAATATAAAATTTTTGTAATTTTATCGAGCTAATAGTACGCATGTAATGAATATTCTCTTTACAATAACTGTTTTGTTTCAGATTCCTAATAATGCATTAGTATGTTTTGGATCTGGTGATATTTGCTTTAAGCATTTATCAAATAAAACATGCCAAATGTTACTACCAAGAGATATGTACCAAATTGGAAGTTGTTTTCTTAATCAATTCCATTACAACCACATCCTCATCTAATAAGAGGTTGCATTAATTTATTACACTTACATTTCAGTTGCAAAGGAAGTATCAGATTGGGATGACAGAATTCACTACTACTGTAGCTGTCTGGTCAACAAACATTGATTGGTATCTGAGTTGGGCTCGGTATCAAGAAAGTATTGAAGCTCCAGCCTGTTTTTTAGATCGAATTCTTGTAAGAGATGATGTTAAAAATGAAGGTGAAGATTAAATAAAGAAAAATCTTTTTAAAATATAATTGTTTTATTTTATAATGAGACTATGATCTTATGACCTACTTGTTTGCAGTGATTTGTGACAATGTACTAGTGTTTTCTAACAATGCAATAGGTTAGCAACCAGTCACTATAAATATCTCATTACTAGTGTGCTCAATGGAGTAATAATGCCACTAGTGAGTAGCATAAAACTATCTATCCGTCTGATTAGATGTGCCAAGAGTGGTTTTAGTGAATGTCTGCTAAAGCTTTGCACGTGTGTAAGATGTCTTTTTGTCATAGAGAATGCTGTGTACTCAAGATACAATATATCTTGGATGTAGTTTGGTCCTCTGCAGGCATACAGTCAAGCTATTTGAATGGTCTCGAAAGCTTTGGTATTTAGGTGGGTACCTACTGACTAGTAATAAATAGTTACTGAACCCATCTTGTCATGCAGATCTCAACACTACCAGTTTTTGAAATAAATGATCTTGGATTATTTTTGCATAAGTTACAATTCAATAAATTGAATTGTGCGTTACTTTAACACATCATATTATTTTGCGTTGAGACTGATTGACATTTATGACAAACGTCAAAGAAATGTCAATCGCTATTTATAGGAGTTGCAATTTTTAAATAATTTTATTGTGCTTGAACAATCAATAACACTAGATTTATCGAAATTAACGATTGGAAAATGTTTAGGATGAATTTAGCTATCTTCTGAAACACTGTACAAAGACCTGGCCCAAGGTCTATAATATTGTATCTTGAAACATCTCCTTTGTAAAATAATCAAAGTAACAATACTGGCATACAGGAATCGAGAAGAAAAAACACTTCATTTCAATTTGACATGCTGAATATAAAGCACATTCTTCAACGTAAAAACGGGGTAAAATGACCACCACAGAAATTAAATAGTAAAATTCTTATATACCTTGCGTGCTCGTCAACCTCATGGTATGTAAAATTTTTCATTTCCGCGTGGATGCAATTTATTTTGTATAATATCAATATAGGAAGTTCCAGTTACTAAAAACTTAAAATATCATATCAGTTTTATATAGTACGTGTATAGTTAATATTATATTGCATTTATATGACTAAAAATTATGTTAATTACGGCTCGTTATTCAGAAATTACCTTCTCCTTGCCAGAGGAGACTCGAGCCAGCAGTGGGACGATGTCGGTTGTGATGGTAATGATATAGAGATTGTTATAAGTCCGCAGGATGTATACAAACACGTTTTTTTTTCTTTGAAAATACATTTGAGTATATAATTACATGCGAATATGTGTCTTTTATCACTAATTATTGTTATTATTACTTTTATTTTTTATGTTAATAGTCGACAAGCGAGCAGACGAGCCACCTGACGGTAAGCCCATGGACATCAGCAAGACCAAAGGTAACAATGATGCGTTGTCAGCCAGGAATAGAGAAGAAGGTTAGAAAGAAGGTACTGGCTCTCAAGCCCCCATGAGGAACACGACGAGTCGTTTGGTGGATGACTCGAGCAGGAGGGTGGTAGCTAGCCAGGCAGGCTTCACGGAAAGATAATAATACCTGTAATAATATTAATGACTTAATAATAAAACTGATAATATAATCCATACGCGAAGCCCTACCACCAAACAGGTTGATTTATGTCGCCTCTTACGACACCTTGTTCTGCCAGCATGGGGAGTATTCTAAGCTGCCTCAATACGGCAAAAATTTTGTTTTATTGTTTTTACAGGTTATTTAATATTTGTCACAAACTGATTGTTGTATACCTAAAAAAGGTTTCCAAGCAAATAAAATTTTTTGGGTGAATTAAATTATGAAAATATAACCATATAATATTGTAATATATATTTATGTTAAGTGTTGCGAAACGTTTACGTTTCTATCACCACTCTATTTCTGTCGTAAAGAAGCTGTATCTTTTCAATCGAAAAATGTTTACTAATTATTGCCACATTTAAAAAGTGATCTAAGTTTGCATTCAACTACCAGCGACAGAATATATCTATGATATTATTATTTGATATACGAAACTCTTACGACCTACTTGGGCTTGGCTTTTCCTTAGAACCGGGGTACGAGGTTGTAATAAGAGGTACTCTATAGGAGACTGACTCTTAAATTACTAGGCTAAGCTATCACTAAATTGATTTCATCTTGCATCCGTCTTCGATGACAGAAAAAAACGTCAGATGCAAATGTAAATTAGATAGAGACGGTGAAACTTGATTCGGTCGACGTTAATTGTTATTGGCTTTCCGGTGGTCCAATAACTTCCTTACTTAACAAAATTCCTAAATTATTCAATGATTTTGAATTTGAAATTCAGTCTTGTATCTCTTGAAAATGAAATAATATAAAACTATATTGGTTATGATACAAAACATTCAAATTCACAACTGTGTAACGAAACTGTGTAAATGTTTAAAAGCGGTTGTAAAATAAACCCAAGCTTCGAGTTAGTAGTTTCTCGTTTTAACGTTGTTTGATTAGTTTTATTTCCTAAATAAATTCACTAGTTTGGGTTTGATCTTTGTGTAACACAAACGTCCTAACTCACCCACCTGGATCTTTAATTTTTAATTTATGTTGGACTTTGAAATAATTGCTTTGGTACGTTTCTGTCTTTACGAGTTGATAAAATTGGTGAAAATATGTGAATGACATGCTGTGGCAATTTGATTGACATGGTTGCACCGAAGTGGCTTACGGTTCACTGTAAGTCATTAACGCCTTCAATCGCACTTCTGTCACTATTTTAGTTATACCTAGTTTTTATAACTGACTTCAGATACGAAAATAATCTTGAGTTTGGTTGCTCCCTCGATTGCAGTAAACATCGTGTACCACTCGGTAAAAGTATTTATGTATTAATATTGGCTATCAATCTGATTTTATAAAGGCGAAGCAAAAAGTCGTTTTGTGCACAGATACACCGAGAAAAACTATTTGAGCAAACATATTTTGTTATGTTTTAAACATCTTTTGGTTGAAACATCAAAGTTTGTTGGATCCTTTGGCCCAATGTTTTTTTCCGTTGCTTGTGAATAAATGGAACATTAACAATACGGGTTTTTTAAATCATTTGCATTTTAAATCAGCAAATTTGTAAATTGAATGCTCGTCTGCTTGAAATTCTCTATTGTGCGGTCGCGCGATACATTCTCGCCGTCATTCAAACAAAATACATCATGACTTAAACCCCCGTGAAATCGGGTCAAGCCTTGCTGCTTTAAAATTTGTTTTCTCTTTGGTACGAGTTGTCACCTTTGTGTCTAAACTTGGTGTTGCAAATCTAACTTGGGCTTGGTTATCAATTGGGCCGTTATTAAGGTAACCGAGATTGTGCTTGTTTGTAGATCTTGAAAAACATAAAAATTTCAATTTTGAGAATGGTTTTCATAATGATTCTTAAAATTTGATTAGATCCAATTCAAGGTTTCATTCAATGCGAAGGCTAAACCGAATCTATAGTTACATTTGCATTATAACAAATGTCAGGATGTTGGCACTGCCTTCATGACATTTGTCTGCTCATCCATCATCGTCATCATATTATTAATCTGTCCATAATTCGAAAAGTTTTACTGCGAAGATAAACTTTATCTAATACAAGAAATCCACCGCGATAAACAACTTCCAAAGTTTTTCAATATCCAGTGTTTGTTTAAATCAATTTTTCTCATCTTAAGATGGAATTTCACGAAGGTATTGGAGCAATTTTTACAGCAGCCAATTTCAGTTGGTCGTATCGAGCGAGGGACCGGTACACAAAGGCTTTTGTGGACACTAAATTTCAGGGTCGATGTGATTGAATTGTCACTACTTACGGTCATTATAATGCCGACGCTATGGACGAATAATATGGTCGACGTCGTCTATGTCACCCGTAGTGCGTAACTGCGTACGTCTTCTGTTCTTTTTCGTGGCGATTATTTTACCTTTTCAGGTTGAGAATTAAACTAGTCCCATTCACAATGTGATTATATTGATTGATTACATTGATTGATTTATTACATTGATTTTAATGTATTCTTATTTTAGTTTGAATAATCATTGAAATTTGCAGATTCTCTGAATTGTTTTGTAGGAATATAACTGAGATGAATGATCAGTAACGGGTCATAATTTGTACTTAGGTTTTTGGTTACTTTCTGTTCTAATACCCAGAGAATAGTGAAAGTAAAATCAACTTATATACTTACTATTTTGTTAAATTAAATGATTACAAAAAAAAATTGTATTATTACTTGTATTTGTATTGTTCGATTAATGAAGTTAAGTATGATTTAGCTAACAATTAACTAATGGAACATTGTTAATGAAATAGCAACAAATCATCTTTTAAAATATCACGATAAAAAGGATTTATGCAAGATTTTCTAAACGAATGCGAATCGAAGACGGCATTCGAATGTTTGTAACGAACTTTTTTCTAGATTTTCTTAAGAGTTTCCAAAAAAAGAGAAGAGAGATGAAGAGATGATAATATTTTTATGAGTAGAAAATCATATTCGAATCGGCATAACTTGTCTATACATATAATTAAATTTTACCTGATCGCTTTCTGTCCATTAAGGATATATAAGAAAAACTATTATTTATACGGGCCTTTATTAAGGCAATGGAACCTGATAAATAGTTGTTAGGATTTTGTCTGTTTTTTTTGCATTCGTGCGCACTAATTGCAACGGCTTAATCGTTATGGATTTTGCTAATGTATTGCAGTAAGCCTCACTTAATATTTAAAGTTAATTTCGCTGGAAACTGTCCATAAATAAAAAAGCTATAAATATAAATAGAACAATGCAGGTGCTATTTCTAAGCGCAATGCGTGATTTTCCTGTAGCGAAGCCAGGACAGTCTGTTAGTAATTAATAAACATGATAAATATTGTTTGCGTTTAAATCGCTCATTTCCGTGCATTTGGCATCCCAAAATTTACATAGAGGTAATCATTTAATCATTGTAGTCTTGAAATTTGAAAACAAATTTCAGTCTTCAGTAGCCGCTGTGATAGGTTCACCAACGATATATATGTGAAAATTAGTGCTTCAATTGTTTGGGATCGGTGTAATAGCGTAGTTTTTCGTGTGTGAACAATTGAATAGTCGGGTTTCTTTTTGTTATTTGCCTTTTTAGTACGAGTAAAAATTGTGTAAAAATTTTTCAATAATATTAAATGAAATGTTTTTTACATGTATCAGTTGAGGTGTCGGAGAGCCAATAATAACTCAGCAAGTGTCAAATGGCCGTTGATGTGTGTGTTATTACGGAGGTGCATAGGCAGCAATGATCACTTTCCACCAGGTTATCCTTCAGCATATTTCCCGAGTATTAACGTTAAAAAAACGAGGACATTTATTTTGATGCAAGGAGAGCAAACCCCGTGCATACGAGTAAGATACATAGGGCGTGTCTTGTAAAAGAGCATCAATACATCACGTATAAATTATTTGATTGGTACTCTACCAGTATTTTTCTAGTGATATAATCCTTGTTTATTATTTATTTATTACAAAATGAGTAGTTTATGTTAAAATGTTTATCACCTATTTGATCTTTGGGCTGAAATATTATCAAAAGTGAATAAAATGAAGTTAGGTACACTTGTTGTGAGCGTGTAAAAGTTGGGCGAGTTGAGCGTTAAACGCAGTAAATAATACAAAATACCCAAGGTATAGAGTATGTTGAAGAATATTTAAATTAATTGAATGTATGACCCAAAATAATTTTCATCACGAAGATAATATTATTCACAAATAAATTTGTTGAATCAATGTTTCTTATATCAAATCTCTCCCCCAACCACTTGTTTCGCTATAAAATGACAATGCAAGACCTCTGATTTATGCCTGAGTCGTTATTTGTATAATGATTGCTCAACTAATAAGCCCAGGGAAACAAATTGTTCATCTAATACAAGTGCTATCAAGACAGCTGTTGAAACCTCGTTTTCAGAAAACAATCACTACTCTAAATAATTAAAATCCACAGAGTACAAAATTAATGAAGATTAATGAAATTGGTGATTGAATTGTTTTAATGAAATTGATTACCAAAATTCAATTGACATATAGACATGTCATTCGTATCATACGTCACTAGATTCTGTGTATGTATATTATGTCGCTCTGGCCATCACACCGTGCAAACGGTAGTTTCATGTTATTCACACAAGTCGCGTCAACATTCACTAGGTCACCATTTACGTAAAAACTAGAGTTCAGTGGTGGTAATATCACGTGACCCGGACGCGACGTGACTGACGTGTGTTCCCGATGCAATATAACCTCCACAGAATTAGTTTTTCAAACTGACATATATAGGCGGCTATACGTTGACCCAACTAGACTAATACGTCATTGAGGTGTATTGAACTTCTTATATGATTTTGTGGTTTAACTAAAACATTGAGGTACGTAAAAGATTAATAAAACATGTGATCAAAAATATAATATGTTTTAATAGATCCATGTATATCAGTAGCAAAAATAAAAAATTTAGAATAACTGTTCTTCCTCATATACGCGTTCCGACTTCGTTTGAGTTATTATTATTTCTGTCATATATCACCTTCTCGTGAGTTAGTTTATCTATTGGTAAAAACCGTGTGAAAACCTGTGCCATAGTTTTTGATATTATCGCATTCTAACACAGAGATGGAAAAATTGTTTTATACCATATATCCTATATCCATCTGGAATAAGGTACCTTTGAAATGGTAAAAGGATATTTTAAATAGGTGCCGTCATTCAGGATTACCTTTCATATATACACAAACCCACTAAATTCGCACTCGGTCTTTATAATATTAGTATAGATTACACATTAAATGAAAGATGAACTTAACAGGAAAATGCACCTGGAAAACAATAGGCAACCTTGTAATACCGTGAGTCTTATTCTGTCTTCACCTGTTTTTCAATTCATCGTTTTTTTAATGTACTACGAAGTTCAAATGGAATATTCCTATTTTTGGTTCTCATATATTGTTTAGATAAACTGATTGTGGAAAATCAAAATTCCGTACAGGATATACCCTAAACTAGATAAATAGAATGCTACATTTGACTGGTATAAATTCAGTACATAGTGGCTATGAATATTGTCGGTATTGAATGTAGAGATTTCGCTTGTTATAAATTTGGGTATATCTTATTAAACTCCGAAATATAATTCCAAAGCCTGAAACTGTCCGAATTTAAAATTGAAAAACTAAACCGATACTATCTAGAAAATATATATAAATCAATTTGATATGGAAAACACAAGAGGTAAATAATATGAAAATATCCACTAGACTTACATCATACAATTAAACAATGTGCACTTCTGGGAATTATTCAGTTATTTGTCCGTGCAACAACCTTGAACATATTGGCAATACTTACGAACTACAAAATTGTTAAGATTTTCTTATAAAGTATCACAAAAGCACTTCAACGATGAATATAGACTCCCGAGCTGTGAGAAGTGAAAAGATTTGTATAAGCGTTCACCTCGCTAAAGAATATTTAAAACTCTTTCATTTTCAGAGCACTATAAGTATCGGACAGATTTTTCATTTTATCTTCTTAATATGACCCTACTCCCAATTCCGTTGGGTGAAAATATTATACTATAATATAGCCAATACTATACGAAATACTTTTCCTTTCAAATGGATAAACAAATTATCAAATAAACATCATGGGTGCATATACACTAGACCGCAAAGAAAAAGGATCGGTTAAAAAATCTTCAATATCTTCAAAAGTACCTGACCTAGCTTTATGAAATAAAGACTAAATTAAAGAATATTTTATGCGTTTAAACGAAAATAAAAATAATAATAATTAAAGCTTTTTATTTTTAATAAATGTAAAATGTACCGTTTTCACGCATTTTAGTACTTTGGGTTGCCCTCCGCGAGTTCGCACTGCTGTTATAGAATTTGGCGTACTTTCTAGTAGGTTTTTGAGGCGACGCTCAGGAATATTCTGCCATTCCTCTATTAGAACTTCTTTAATTTCATGTAGCGTGATTAACGGTGGATTCCGCTGACGTATACTTCGTCCCACTTCGTCCCATGCATACTCAACAGTCGGGGCTGCGCGCTGGCCCCTCAATGTGTGTGATACCGACTTCTTCAAAATAGGCAAATACTATCTGAGCTCTATGCGGGCGGGCATTTTCTTGCATAAAAACGGCATTGTCGCCCATCTCCACTAAAAATGGACCAACGTAGTCATTCAGAATTTTTAGTGACATGTTTTTCTGCAGTTAAAGTTCCATATTCTGAGACAAGGCGCCACACTTATACAGTTTGCCTTATCCAACGGTTTAGAACGGCCCTCGCTCGACGACACTATTATGTCATTGGAAGTCACCCTTATAACAAAATCAATAAATCATGCAACTTATATTCTTTAAGTACACATCAATGTAAAATCCAAACCTTTAAATGGGGTTACTAACGCAAAATTACGATCAAATTGAGAATTTGATAAAATTTCCCAGTCTGTAATATATTTTAAAAATGCACACATACACACACCCTAGTAAGCGTCCACTCACTGCATTGTGCGCGAATATATATATTCTAAGCATGTAATATAATTATAAGGCTTTCCTTTTTCTTTTCTCACTACCTTATTGTGCAACATTGTATATCATGTTATTAATTAACCGTCCTCGCCAGTGCCAATTCTTACTGTGAAAATGTGACTGGTACCCATAACACAAGTTTTATCTTAGCATGGGTACCAGAGATTTATATGTATTAGCTTATAGCCGACTTAACTAATTTCTTGTATTTAATTGTAATTTTTACTTTGTGTGCAAATAAAAACTTCTCAAAACTTCTCAAATTTTCTATCACCACTAGCTCAGTGCAGCTTTCGGAAGAAATCCCAGCCCACACGTTAATAGAGCTTCCGCCGTATGGTACTTTTTCTTCTATACAAGCTTGGTTAAAGCGCTCTACCGGTCTTCTGTACACTCTTTTCCTCCCATCGTGCTTGTATAAATAGAATCTAGACTCGTCTGAAGGCATAACTCTTGAGCAGTCATTCAGAGTCCAATTCTCGTGTTCTCTACCATAAGTCAACCTTGAGTTTCTGTGGTGTCTTTCTAGTTTTGGGCCGTTTGCAGGTCTTAATGGCTTTAAATTTGCTTTCACCAGACGCCGCCTTACTAAAGCCGTACTCAGATTGTTTCCTCCAGCTCGTAAATGATGATACTTTATTTCAACAGCCGTGAGAAAGCGATTTCTCAAAATATTTGACAGCATAAGCGATCCTCCCGCGCCGTCGTGTGGCTTGTTGCTGGTTTTCGAAGATTGAATCCAGTTTCATGGAAACGCTGGAGTACTCGCTGAACTGTAGAAAGAGTCACACCAACAGTTCTCGCTGTATTTCGCTGACTGTGCCCATCTTCAAGCATTGTCAGGGTCCTGGTACATTCTTAAGGGTTAACGACATGATGATTTCAGAATAATAAAATTCATAAGGCAGAGACACCATATTTATAACTTTTTTATTGCAAAACTAAAACAAACGCAAAACAATTGATTTAAATTTTTTCGTTCTAAATTCAAAAACGACCATTATTTTACATATACAGTTTTTTATACAATTATGAAAAATAAATGAAAAAAAATGATTTTATATATATTATTTAATGTGGCATTAAATGTTCTTTAGTTTGTCTTTATTTCATAAAGCTAGGTCAAGTATTTTTGGAGATATTGAAGACTTTCTAACGGACCTTTTTATATACACAAACTCATAAAATTCGCACTCTTTCTAAATAATATTCATATAGATTTCTTAAAATGAAGTAAATGTTTTGAAATTTTTACAAAGAACTAATTTTGTTTGAGAAGTGTTAGCATTATTTTATTAGCATTAATAATTTAGGATGAAATAAAAACGCTTCATTAACATTTTAAATTTCAGTTTAGCACATCATGATCACAATAATTTTTATCTTCAATTTAGGATATTTGGTTCGTCATTCGTCAACTTTTAATATTCTTTCGTGCTTGAGATCTCGAATAAATTTCGTTTTTGGGGTTGTTAGATTTGACAACAATGTAATAAAAAATTGAATCATACAAGTTAAAAAAAAAATTATTACATTTCTGCGTCTTATGTCAATTTTTAAAATCGATTTGTTGTAAGTTCTTATAAGTCAGTGCTTCACTACATTCTCACCTGCTAGTAAGTGGCGATGTAGCCTTAGATGATAAATCGCAGTAAATTAGAAAAAGCCACTCATGCATTTTTTGTTAACACGTCAATTTTACGTTGCTTCACGTGCACATTTGCAAAGGCCAATGATAAGACGAAATTTGGTCTTACTTAGATCTCTGTTGTCTTTGAGATTATCGTATGTAAAAATATTTTTACTTTTTTTTTACTCTATACTTTTTTTACTTTATATGTTACCTTTCTGTATTATGAAAATAAACAAATATAAGCTTTTAAAAGTAAATTCATAATAAAATGTGATTTATATTAAAAGAATATTAGTGAAAATAATTTTCAAAATGGTTATTTAGTAAATGTGTCGAGTGGATGTCGTCTAAATATCGTAGTCATTCAAATGAAAACTTCAAAAATTCTAAGTTTAAAGGGTCTTTGTACAGAATTCTCAGATAACACTGGATTTATAAAAAAAATCAGAATGTGAAAGTATAAGAATCTACAAATGTCAGTATAAAAAATATCGTACTATACGCTCAATAAAATTTTACGCTTCGAAAATTCACATTCATACAAAATATCCCCTCTTAGCAAATACCGTTAATATCGAAGACATGATTTTCGTTTGATTACTCTTAAAAGACTGTTCGGAATGAAGAGAGCTTCGAAACTCGCACTAAGCTTCTGATAAGCTTCTTACATATACACAGATTATCTAAGTTAATATGTCTTAGCTTTCACTTTGATCTTGATATATTCACTTTTAAAAAACGATGGTAATCTCTTAAAATACACTGTTAAAAGGACAAATGAGATTTTGTCTCACTATCATATATTTTGATCTATTTAAATCTCATGAATATAGGATTCGTGTTTTTATGTAATTGTTCTACTGATCAAAACGAGTTTTGTTATTTATACATATAATACACATTTATACATATAACACGAGGAGGCAAAGAAATCATTGAATTCAAATATGAATACAACGCAATATTAATTAGCCTTAAAACAATTGATAAAATTGTGATAGAAGATTAATATTAAGGATCATGCGTTATTGTTTTTTCAAATCACTATCATCCCTACAAGTCTCGTCAGGATATCTACAATTCGGGCTATTCTGCATTTTTATGCAACCTAAAAAAAAACAAGTATACAAACTGAATTGAAATATTTATAAAGAGTTTTCGAGACAAATCTATTCTCATCACTCAAATTAAAACTGTTTATTTGACCAGTACAGTTGACACGCAAATATAGACAAAATGGTTGCCTATGACAATGATTTTCCTTTAAAAATGTTGAATTGCGACCTATATTGTCCACACGTTATTTTTATTAAAAAAAATTTTGACAGAGCTGTATTGAATTCAGACGGAAATTCGTTTATACCTTAAACTTTATTCTTCCAATTTGGCCACTAAACTGACTAAAATAAACTAGCAAAGCCGATCTCTTTAACTAGAACATAATTTATTTATACTAATTTCGGATTATAATAATTGAAATAGATATTACCTAATTGTCGCCATTAAGGCTCTCCAACGTACTAGCAATGGATCATGTTACAAAATACAAACATAGGCACTGAAAGTACTTGTTGCGTTTTGAACTTTGTGTTTGCCATTTTACTTTAAAAAATTAAAGCAAAATTAATTTGTGAACATAACAACTTTTTACGATTTTTTTAATTCATTTCACTATTGAAAGCTTGATTTGCATACAAATGTTCAAACTTGAGTACATAAACAATCGTTATTAATTGAATTATTATTGTATTACATAAAGTTTGATAAACAACTAAGTAAATATTCAAAACTAAGTTCGTTGAGATTCGTTTAATTTCATGCAATCGCCGACTCCATAACTTGGAGTTAATGTGTCGAGTCAGCTTAAGTAATTGTTGATTGAAATGTAAGTATTCGAAACACAAAAAAAAAAGAAATACCAAGAAAGCCTTAATTAGGTTTACCAACGCACGATGTGTTATGGAAATATTTCATGCGATGCTAAACATATAGACAGCGAGCAGTTAACGAATTTGTAAGGACTGGAGAAGTCGGAGAGAGGGTAATAAAGTTTGAGGGCTACGGTTTACGTACAATGATGAACACGGTGGCCGACGTCAGGCCGAGCCGCGAGCCTTGCGCGATGGTACGCGCAAACCGCGATCGTAACGCAAGCGTTGGCGCGCTTGCAATGCCGAACGTGATTTGAGCTTTGAACGTTCCAACCTCCGAGATCAGGCAATCCCCGCCCTTCC
>PDGT01000167.1:0-63366 GCA_003671415.1 Megathymus violae | reverse complement strand
CACCCGCTATCCGACCCCTGCCACGCTTTCATCCCTTCACACGTGGCGCTGCTTTAACCTCCCTCAAAGTACCCACTGGTGACCGGAACTCAGCAGCGCATTCCAAAATACTAAACCAACGCCAACCTAACAGAAATATGTTTTTAACAAACTAAGTAGAGATAAGATCTAGGATTTTAATGTGTACTAATTATAAAATTGTAAATGAGCAGTATTTACACATTAAATATTTTTTTGGAAATTTTAGTGTAGATAGGCTTAGCTATCTGTATAGATGGAAACATATTTTATCGGATATTTTGACTATCTGTCTGTCTGACTACGTATCACTGTAAAACCGCTAAACAAAGTTGCATGATACGTAGCATATTAGTAACTTACGTTATGAGGCATAATGTAAGACAATTTTCATTCCGGGAAATGGGTCTGGTCCCACGGGATGGAAAATAGACGGTAATATGGGAATTTTTGCAGAGAGATAAAATTTCGATTCTCTGGCTGCAGCTTTTATAATAAATTAATATGTTTCTAATTCATAGATCTAAAAAACCGGTACGAGTTTAAAACAATGCGGGTGCATTTTGTAAAGCAATTTATCTCTGCATTTGAATCTCATTCCGTTTCCTAAATTATGGACGGGCGTGAAGCAAACAGTTATTAGAAATTGTCACCAAAAGCAACTTTCCTGACGTCGGATACTAAGAAAATTATTGTTAATATAAATAATACAATGAATGAAAACGTTTGATTTGTAAACTTATTAGCTTAAAAGAATATTTCTGAAAGTTCAATTGTCTTTTCACAAATCTCTCTTCATAATCGCTACGTTGAAAGCGAAAACGCTTGTAAGCCCGATTTCGCAATTGATGTGTGTTTGCTTTTTATCAAATTCTATAAAAGCTTGAAGAAATATTCAATTTCTAGCTATTTAGAAGACAAATTAGTGTGGCCTAACGGGTGACTCAAATTCTTTTTATACTTTCAGAATAACATCTAAGTCCAATGCGAAGCGACTTACTTGATCGAAATAATTGAGTATTTTTGTTCACGTTTCATATACCACTGTGGTCGATTTTGCTTAGTGTGTACTTGAGACAAGTAGTAATTAAAGCCATGGCAGTACTGTTTTTTTACTTCCACGAAGGCTTTCGTTCCGACATCTAATCAGATTACATAAATGACATAGGAGATAGTTTTGATTTCAAGCATCGGATTGTACACATCTCCAAACTAAACACTGGTTATTCAATAAGTTGTGTTAGATAATTCGAGGTTCCTTAGGGATATCATTTTCCATCATGATAAAACCTGGCTGTAATCTCTTGCATACTTATCTATTTTTATACATCATAATTACCTGTACAATTAAGATGGATTTTTAGGTGTTTTGCGTACTTAATTATGTTTCCTTCATTATTAAGGATATCAGATATAATATCAGAAATTATCTTTTCTTATAGTGGCACAATATATTCATGAAAACTCGTACAAATATTTGAATAGATAAATCTCAGGCGGGATCATTGTACCAAGAAGCTAATCTCAGGATTCTACAAAAATCTTCAGTTTATTTGCTAAAGGCTAAATTATTATAATACTTTTTTATTAATTACTATAATACTAATTGAGGGCTATTTAATTTGATTCAAGTTACGATTAATTAAATTTATTAATTTATTCCAAAAACTACAAGTGGTTCCAAAAAATATAAAATAATTATACAATTCAGTGCAATAATTTCTTCTCTTAAAGATACTAGACTATTTTATAGTTAAGAAACATAAAAGAGAACATGAATAATCATTAACGTACAAAAAACCTAAATATACATTTGCATAAACAAGATATAATATATAAAAAAGATATAATTTAATTTGCTGTATTTTATGTAACTATTCTCTTTGCTTCTTTTACCGAGAGAAGTTGAAAGTGCTAATTAAACCTCAGCATTTTCGTTGGAGTTCATCTCGTTCCAAATTCAGTCTATATTTTTTAATTTGCAACTCAGAAGTGTGATTCAGCTTTTATAAATGTTTTTTAAACAATGGAATGATTGTATTGTAAATGAAAATATCCAAAGGACTATTACGTTAATTACTATAATACTAATTAAGGACTTTTTATTATAATTGAAGTTATAATTAATTAACTTCAATAATGTATTGCAAAAAATCGACAAGTAGTTTCGTCTATAAATTTTGGTACAAACATCATTATCGTTATATTACAGAGTATATTATATTGAAGTCCGTATATTTCTGAAGCCAAAATTTGTTGAACCAGAATTTTCAAGCAATTTAACAAAAAATGATAATTTTTTTAAATATCTAAAATTATACGATTACGTAGCCGTACTGACGCTGAAGTGCTTCAGCATTTGTATGAAAAGTGGAACTTAAAAAAAGCAGGGATTGCGGGCAAACGACTTTGAGACGCGACATCTACTACACACATCAAAAAAAGTTTGCGATTACTAGGAAAAACAGATATATTTTCTATAATTGTAACTTTATCAAGAAAAAGTGTTTATAGAATATGTTTTTTAACTATAAATACAGTTTATGAAATTAGAAAAAAACCCATTAATAATTTTTTGGTAATAAAAATTAGCTTACTCAAATCTAATGCGAATGTGAAGAAAATTTGATTGAAAGAAAAAGAGGATTATACAAAAAATATACTATATTTATTTGAAATGGTTTTTATTTAGTATAATATCATTCCTCCTCTAGCTCGAAGACATGCGGAAATCCTTCTGGGCATGCTGAGAATCAAGTTATCCAGCATTTCTTGCGGCAACCTGTCCCATTCTTGAACAACGGCTTCCCTGATCTCTGGCACGGTCTGAGGAAGTGGCTGACGGTTCCAAACAGCTCGCTTAACAGCGTCCCATGCATGCTCGATTGGATTTAAGTGAGGCGAGCCTGCAGGCCAGTCTAATCTTGTGATGTTGTATTCACGGAGAGCAGCATTAACTCGTTGACCTCGATGTGCGGGGGCATTATCGTCGACCAATACAAACTGGTGCCCATGGTTTATTCTAAATGGTCTAACAATTCCATCAATAGCGACTGTTTTATACATAACTGCAGTCATGTTGCCTTGATACCGGATCAAAGGTGTTCTAGCTCCAATCATTATTCCGGCCCAAAAGGACACCGATTTTCCACCTTGCTGAACAGTTCCAGTGGCAGTTCTTTGCCTCTCCGAGTCTCCAGGTCTTCTCCAGACGCGAACACGTCGGTTATCCGGATGAGTACTGATTTGTGATTCGTCAACAAAGAGGCAATTATACCAAATGTTTTCATTTTCATCTTCTTCAATTTGGCGGAGTCTAGCCCATTGCAATCTGTGTCGCTGTCGTTGCCGTGAGTTCAGAGGTGCTCGCCAGGACCTCCTCGCTCGTAAACCAACCTGGTGTAAGCAATTCCGAATCGTCTGAGTGTTAACTTCACGTCCAGTTGCAGTCCGCAACTCTGCCTTTATTTTGGTAGCGTTGATTGTTGGGTCACGGGCAGTCAACAATTTGATATAGCGCTTCTGGGCAGCAGTCAGCACAGTTGGACGACCACTGCGAGGTCGGTCAGCTAAATTACCCATGTCGTGGTACCTCTGCAACGTGGTCACGACACAGGATTGGGATACGGAGACTGCGTGCTATTTCTCTCGTAGAATATACTTCTTCTCTCAAAGTTATAATTCTTACTCGTAAACCTTCTGATAATCCTTTTGGCATTTTTTTCAAGCTAGATATCCTCCGAAAATATCGAAAAAACCGCTTGAATCGACTTGTATCAGATTTCTGAATGATACTCTACTATGACTGAACCTTCGTTTATATTGAAAAACAATTGAAATTTTAGAATCTTTCATGTTCAAATTATGTATTTTTAAATAGAGAACAAAAAAGAAAAATAAATCGTGTTGTATTTTATCATGCTAAGAAAAGGTTTCAATTTTTCGAACCGGTCGCAAACTTTTTTTTATGTGTGTATATCTACACATACATAGGTCACACTAAAAGTATCCGGAATTGGCCACTTACATAAACAATATTTAAAAAGTGATACATTTAAAAATGGAACTCTTTAGCCGTAGAATACAAGTTGTTTCATCAGATTGTCAATTGCTTTCACAGTGTGGCGTCATTTAAAAAATTGCGTGATTACAATAAAATGGATTTAACTCGGGAAAATCTTCATTGCATGATATTTACCATTTAAGTGTAATTTGACAGATCAGCAGAGCCTCGTTCGGCTTCAGTCTGCTTTTGGCGAAGAAGCACCATGCAAGACAACTATTTATAGCTGGTTTGCAGAATTCAAACGCGGTCGTGTCAATTTCCATGATGAAATTCGTGAAGGTCAATCGTGCACCGCTGTGAACCACAAAAACATTGATGCTGTGCGTCGTATGATCAAAACGGCCAGGCATGAGACCTACCATGATATGCGGATGTCTTTGGACATAGGAATGAGTCAAATACAGTCAATCCTACACAAACATTTAGGTGTGAGAAAGCTGTTCTCGATGGATCCCACACAATTTGACTGATAATCAAAAAACGTACCGCATCACTTGGTGCCATGCTATGCTTGCCAGATACAACGAAGGGGCTTCAAATTTGGTGTGGGACATAGTAATAGATGCCGGAACATGGATTTAATGCTACGATACCAAAACAAAGCAGCAATCGAACGTATGGGTCTTTCGAGATGAGCCGAAACCAACCAATGTGCCGCGCGTGAAAAGTGGCTCGAAGCGGATGACTCCTTCTTTTTTTAATAAAACTGGACACGTGGCGACTCTTGCTTTAGAAAATCGACGTACCGTGAATAGTGATTGGCACACGACCATTTGTTTACTGGAAATTATTGACAAACTCCGTGAAAATAACGGTAAGCACCGTATCATCTTGCACCGCGATAATGCAAGTTCCCACACGGTCAGACCGACAAATGAATTTCGAAGGTGAAAAATGTACAACTTATGAGTTATCCAGCATATAGTCCTGACCTGGCACCGTGTGACTTTTTTCTGTTTCCATAAATCAAGAACCAACTACGCGATCAACGGTTTCCATCACCAGAAGAGGCTGTCGAAGACTATGAAAAACATGTATCCGACGTCACCACGGAGGAGTGGCACAAATCGTATGAAAAAGTGCATCGACACAAAGGGAGAATATATTGAAAAACAATAAATTCATTTTTGACCATTAATAATAGTAGTATTTTTTTATTATTGATTCCGGAAACTTTTATTGCGCCCCACATATAATAAAGTTCTAATGATCGCATTCTCTACATAATTATGAGAAAAATTACTATTAGGGTCTTTAATTAACGTAATAGAGGGCAAAACAATAGTTGTTAGAATTTTTGTTTGTTTGTGTGTGTGTTTGTTCGCGTCAATCTCAGAAACGGCTTATTCGATTTCGTTATGGCTTTCACTAGTGTACTGCAGTACGCATCATAACGTGTTCGTTGCATTTCGATCCGGAAATAATTAAAAAAGTTATAAATTAATATATTTCTCATTCATAGAGCGAAAAAAAAAACATAATCCTAAAATAATTCAGGTGCCGTTTCTAAGCGTAAGGCGTAGTTTTTCTGAAGCGAGACGACTGCAGTTTGCTAGTGCATACTAAAATTGAACAATCGCAACTATTATTACAAAGAGAATCACATGACATACAACTGCAGAAGTCGTGATTTTATTGCAATGTATTATGTGTCGAAGTAAGAAAACATAAGGTTATAATAGTGTCGGAAAGCACAATTAAAGTATGAACCATTTATCTTATTTAACCAATACGTCATGTTCCTGTAGTAAATTAATTTACTGATTTTCCTACTGAGTACTAGTTAGCGCCATATATGTAAGTCGCTGAATCACACTTATGTATGTTCGAATTAATTCGCTTAAATAGTCGTAATTATAAAATTTCATATGCAAATTACACACTGCTTTCTGCGTTTCTACAGACAGTAATGTATTGGATGTTTAGTAATTGATTATCTGTAACTTACATTATCTTGATATAAAAAATGTTTCAGATCGATCGCTACGTACACAGGCTCATTGCCATCTAAATATTTTTTACCACTAATCACCAATTGATGATAAAACAAAGATCTTGTATTAGGTTACAGAAACTCAAAGTATTAAGCATGTTACTTAAGGTAACTTCATAATTTGGAAATTCTTTTTTCTATTCAATACTTTGTGAGATGTTATTTATTTATTTATTTAAACTTGTATTCACATCGTTACTACCAATGTATGTTAACCATTACACATATATTGAACTCAAGCCAAATCGAACACATATTTTGTAGCCTATTCTTTTTTTTTTTACAATACTAAAAGGAGGGGTGAAGAACGAATCTAGAAATTAAACAAGGCAACGATAGTACATAACAGCACAAATAATACAAAAGGTTGCGGTCAGCAAATGCTTGCAAATGCTTGGTGAAGTCAATCCTGTCTTACTCTGTGACAACATAGGGTGTATCTCTCAAAACCAGCATCCTCCGTTTAGTGACAGCAAAGTAAGTGAAGCTCGGTGATTTATTTGAAACCAATTTACTCGTTTTCCCGTAAAAGATCCTTATTCAGTAGCTGAAGTTAAGTACATATTTATTCGTTAAATTACATTACGCAAACGTGAATAAATGCTTGAGCATTAATTTACCATTCATGCCGTAATAATGTCTATTGTGGTCAATAAAGTTTAAATAATTCAATGAATTTAAATGCACGTATCGAATCAACTCGCTGCTTTGCTATGTGTCGTCACTATAATGACCAAGGAAATCACACCGTGAATCAAAACTAAATAAGTTATATGCAAAATTTAATATAAAATTAACTTAAGACAAAATTCTTTTAAAAATAAAAATGAAATTCTAGGAGTACATTTCTTATTCTTAAATATTTTTTCAATTTCAAATCAGTAGGTATCCTTCAATATTTTCAGGTGTTAAAACCAATTTTTTTATAAAATATTCCAGTCAACTGTAATTCACTAATTAATAGTTATTTTTTTATTTTGCAGAATAAAAACAATTACACTGTGTCAAATGAATAGAGCAAGGAGGGCGACTTAGAAGATGAATTGTTCTTATTTCGTAAAGAAATTGATACCAGGTAATCTTGGTATATTTCGAAGCAGCCAAAGCGTCGAATGGCGTTTGCTTTCGTAGTGATAAATCTTAAATTTACTAAAAAATATAATATCGTAAATTTACAAGAATTCGTAAGAAAAAATCTTGTAACAAGATATGTTGATTTTATTAGCGCATATCAAGCTATGACCCAGTAGTCTCGGCGTTGGCGTTAACATCTACAAACTTCTTGTCGTACACGTCTAAGTAAATGTAGCACCTCTACAAACTTGTCTTAAAACAAGTCTGTTCATCTCGCCTTTACTAAAAGAAACAAAGATATTGTGTGTATGTCCATAACAATATCAATGTCGATTCCATACCAAAATCCATACTAATGAGAAAAAAACGTTTTTTTTTTTGGAAATTGCATATTTATTCAATTAGTGTATTTATTTTGCTAAAAGAATTGTCCTTATTCCGAAAAAGTGAAAATCAGTGCAAGGAACTTCAACAGTTGATCAATCTCGATTGTTTAACGATGAGATTTTCCATCAATTTCGGCAATTGTTATAATTCATTTTTCATAAAAAAAATATGATAACATTCTAAATCCCGTAGTTAATGTGTCAATTGTATCACATAATGCAACAGTCAATAGCTCATGCATTACTCAAATATATTTATAAACTTTTCCACTTTCCAAATTTGACACAAATTATAACTTTGTCACTTGTAACGAGGGTTGTTACTGAGTTTTACGTAGTTTGTGGATTCTTGGTAGTTTCGCTTCCGTAACCGTTGTCGCTTCTTCATTATTGACTTATATTTTTGGCTGTCCACGGCTCTCATTATTTAAATCAACCGAAATTGAAACGTTGGTATCGAAACCCACCGTGCGTTTGTTAGTGCTGATTGTCCGTTGGTTCAGTGCTATGGTGGTGGAACTTATATTCCAAAAAAGCAATATTTGATGTTTTCTTGTTTGTGAACTATATAATGTTATAGCAAGAATAAATGATGCATAATGGAAAAACATACTTACAAAAACGCTGTTGCATTAACGTAAAATAAATCTGAATTTGGAATTTCTAATATTTAACAAACACTCAAATCTGGAATGAAAATTTTCCTTTAGTGAGTGTCGTGTATAAAAGTCGAAGATCTACATTTTGAGTTAAAAGACTTAGATGTGACCGAAACCCACCAACAATATAAATACCTCATATATATTTTAAATTTATGTAATATCCAATTTAAGTGTCGGTTTGCTATCGCTATTCTGCGATCCGATCGTGGCCTGACATGCAAACAAAATCTACTTTCTTAAAATCACTAAAGTACTTATATTATATGTACAAAAATATATTATTATATTTACTTGTTATGTTACTAATGCACGTTCGGAACTTACGTTTTATAATATTGATAGACATTATCACACTAAAAATTGTAATGTAGCTAGCTACATACGTCGCTCGTGTATATTATATATAACTGCAGCAAAATAAACAATAGTTCAAAGTTCATGGCAGGAATGTTTTGTTACTAAAACACTGTAAACGAAACTATAGAGTTTCAATTTCTCTGGGTGCGTGTGAATGCTCCACACGCCATTGCGCATGTCAAAAGTCATCCGATCGGCCCAGATACTGCCCGCGATCATTATACGAAACACTAAAACAATGAATAATTTGGGTGAGTGTCTGAAAACACTATAACACCTCTATTCCAACTATCCTCTACTTAATCGAATTCTAATCAAACTCACGGTATTCCTTGAGCACACCCCAGATTCTGATCCAATGAAAATGAAATTGGCATGTTCTGATGTTTTCTATTAGCTACCTATATCTAAATAGTATTTTCTATCTTATCTCAGTTGTCTGAAGTAGATGCATTTGTAGGAAATAATTGCTAAATGGAACTTACCTTTCCTCGAAGCGGATGCTAGAGCGACTGATATCACTCCAAGCGCTCATGGAGCGACCACGGCCTCTGTGGTAAGCGGCGGTCGCCGCAACAGCAAATGTACCGGTGGAACGACACTCTCGCTCGCGATCCACGTCCGGAGGAAAATTAACTTTGGCGGAGCCGCGAGATGAGGGACCTTCGACTGACTCGGCACCACCCGACAGCTCCATCTCGAAGGGCGCATACTCGGGCGCCTCGTCCGGCTCGGCATCGCTGCCGTCGCTAGCCGCCGAGAGGGCCTCGTAGCCGTAGCCGGGGCGGGCGGCGGCACTTCCAGCCGCGCCTGCCGCCCCGACACTTGCGCCGCTTTCCGCACCTGCGGCCACCCTCGACGCCGCTGCCTCGATTCGACTCAATGACGATGTTTTCACCGTGTGATCCCGCACGTTCAGGGCCGAACCTCTCGCCGGTAACCGGTTGGAGTACCGAAGCTTGCTGTGGCGAAACGTGATGCCGCCTTATATTTTCCGTCGGGGAGAATCGAATTGCTAGACCGCAGTCTTTCACTGCATACACAACAGTTGCCTCTATAGCACAACTATCAAAATCGCGGCACAGTCATTGTGTTTGTAAGCTAAATTTAGTGCTTTATATTGCCACAAAAACAATTCTTAATAACAATAACTAAGTTTCACGATTACACCTCAAACTGATCTTCGAAACGCTAGTTTAGATTCAGCAATTATACGAGTAGAAAAAGAAACAGGGTTTGATAGAAGATAGAACAAGAGATGGGCGGTTCGGTCTAATTGATGACCTTAACGCGAGGACATTGTAAACGATGCTAGCTAAACAAAAATGCGTATAGATAGTACGCTTCATATATGCAGTAGAAATTGTGAAGTGAGCAGAGATTCTCTGTCCTGAAGTGCGCGCAAGTGGCGGGGGGACGAGGCGGCGCGCGGATCGATGGTCTCTTCACACAAAATAGTTTACTCCTTTGCCGCCTATACTTCGTGGCGCTATTGTCCATAATGTGAAATAATTCTGTATTATTACCCTGATTAAATATTGTCCCAATAAAGTTGTATCTGTAAATTACTATAAACCCGAAACAGTGAAGGAAATAAACCAATTTGACAATTAGGCATGTTGCTGAACTCTGATGTAGTTTATTAACTGTAGCATTGATTCATGTCCATAAGTCAGCTTTGTATTAGAAATAAATACTCTTTCTTTTGTAAAAATATTTTCGCAATTCGTTAATTTTAAAACAACATAGTAGACTGTTTACCACGGGAGCAAAGAACTATTTTTGAGGCGAGAATGTTTTTTGAATCCAGAGCAGAGCGAAGTGAGGGATTTAAAGTACTCGAGCTTTTAAATAGTTTTGCTCCCAACATGGACACTGTACTTTTTATCACCCGCTACGAGAAACATATTTTTTATAACTGCAACTTCTGAATAAGAATATTATGTACATTTATTTACATACAATTATAGGAATAATTAGACATAACAAAAAAATAATTACAAACGAATGTTAATATTCGAACAATAATGAAAATGCATAGTAACAATTTCCTTGTTACCATCATCATGTTGTTGAGAATTAGACTACTGAGAATTAGTCTCTTTAATACGGACACATCCACTCCCGAATCTTCTAAGAGATTGACAGACGTTCTCGGGTGACAGTGGCGTGTATACAGCTCAACGTCAAGTAACTTTAAATAACAAGCGATTTCCTGAGGCTTACCCGAAAATTATTTTTTTCCAACGGGTTGTCATGTACATTTGCCGTTTTGGTAATGGATAAAGAAACTTTTGCTTTTCATATTAGGGAGCGAATTTTCTGGTATTTTTCAGCAATATGTTTATACTCTTTCGCAAAAAAAAATGTATAATTGACAAGAAAGTTCGAATTTTCGATGACAAAATACGAAATCACATAGTTGTTCATTCATAGAAAATATGTTTAAATGAAAAGGAACAATATTACTTATGATAGGCCAAATACCATAGACACTTGAATACACTAAATATAATAATAATATAGTCGAAAGATCTTAAAAGCAATTAAGCGATTGTGTCGTAACTTTCTGTCACTATATCAAAACCTAAAACATAACTACAATTCACAACAATTAAATCACAACTCCACTTTTAATTTCTACTTAACAATAAAGTATCTTGTCACAAATTGATCTAAATCAAAACTTAAATGTAAAATATCTTAACAAATATAGGGATAAATCACAGTATAAAATTCTAACTTCTCAGCACCAATGAGACTTTTTGTAGAACCTAGGATGAAATTAAAAAATGTTAATTAAATAATACAAATTCAATATCTCACCAAAGAACTTGGGAAGTTATATTTTTATCTTCATAATCATACTTAATATACTGAACAAAACAATAATAATGTAATATTTCGTCCAAGTTGCTCCCCTGCAATTCAAAAAGAAGGTCTTATTCGAAAAGTGCCGTAAATGTAGGTGATCTTATAGCCAATGCCACAGAAGATGAAGTTGAACTTAAGGAATTTTCTGATCAACACTCGTGATAAAAATATCAGATAAAATCCTCAATTAAAATGACGAGCGTCGTACTCGAGAAGAATATAACGATATAGATTCTTGTGGGCTACGTGAGGCTTGTGTCGGTTCATGAAGACTGACATATTTATTATGCTGACAATGATTTGCCAATATACGACTAATTTTCTATACGACTGAATGCCCTTAGACTTGACTTTTATGACACCTTCAGTACGAAGTTATGAACTTTCTGGGCCTTTGTAAGGGCAGCCGTGTTTTGGTAGTAACATATATCTTTTCCGACTATATCACAGTCAGATTAAACAATAATATTAAAACTCGCTTTCAGTAATTTTATAAATGTATCAAAATTAATAACGTTTTTACCACGCTTAACAACATTAGCAGCGGTTTGTTTCAGTACACCTCCGACTCCATCACGAGCTCCTTTTCTACATCGAACATCAGTGAAATTCCATGTGTTATGTTGTATATTGAAAAAGTTAAATTTAAAGGTGTTATAATTGATTTTTACGTTTCTGAATAACTTCCCGTCGAATTAGATAAAATATAAAGGGTGGTAGTGTTAGAAGCATACGTCTGAATAAAAACAAGAACTGGAATTAAATGGGCCCATACAGCTGCTACGTCGTGTCTTACTTACTGTAGTGGAACATATTGTCACTTAAAAGTTTCTGCTTATTTGCTGTTTTTTATACGATTGATAAATAATATTTAATCAAACTTTCTTTATATTAGAATCACAGCTCAAATAACATACAGGCAATACATACGACTACTTAAAGATCTGTCCTTAATTGAAGAGAAAATTTTAATAACCTATACAGTAGCTCATTCACCTGATTGTTTAGTTCAGGTCAATAATTAGCAGGTGCTTGAGATTTTGTAGTTCAAATTGGAATTCACACGTAACCAATATAATAAGACTAATTGTATTCATACCTATTAAAACTTTGTCAGTTACCATATAATACCATACTTATATTAAACGGAAAATTGGAATACCTTTTACTACAGAAGAAATTGAGACCAAAAATATAGTACTTATTTCCTTACAATTTCGTTTTTATCATATTAATTCTCACACAAAATCTTTGAACACATCTATCTCACACCATCGTAGGCAGCGTATTACCTGCCATCCCATTAAGGGGTGTGGGGTTCAAGATGACACGAATGGGCTATTCTGTGATATGTTTTGATTTGCATCAGGTAAATTAGGAAGTCATCCGAAAAAACGTTGAAGACATGTTTTTGTACACCAAGTACTTTTTGAAATTCAAAACCATTGTTACTTTGATATTTAGACTATATAATTTCCAAAAATTATGAATATTACACATTTATGATAGTTTCATAACTAACGCGAGTAAAAATTTCATGAGTTGATCAAAATTGCTGCAGGTTAATTAGATTATTGATATATTTTAGGTAATAAAAACATAAATACTACAACCATACTATTCTATATACCTGGCCTATATAAAATAGGTTAGATACTTATTTTAGAAAACAAGCCAGAATCTAAGCTTCCTTATCGTGTATATCCTACAAACAAACAATATGTTTACGGCAGGTGAAATTACACTTTTTTTGCGAAAGACCCAATCACACACCTCGGATAATAAACGATCTGTTGATTTTGGTTTTTGTGTCTTTCTATTTTATCAAAAGTAATTCATTCGATTGAGTCTCAACATTATCGATCGTTAGATTAAGAAGTTCATTGCTATTTAATGTATCGATGTCATTTAAAAAAGCTTTACCATGTTGCCAAAAATATACTCGTACCTTGGATTTCTTCGGTTCATGTCCTGATTGTCGTGTCAGATAAGCTAATAATTTTGAATATGTTTCGATTTTAAAGTCATTCTGGGTACTAACTGTAGATTTTAGTATAGCGTATATACTCCAAAGAGTGTAGGTTGTTTAAATTTCCCTTAATCTTGAAAACATATTTTTGTGAAAGGCTTTGTTCTTCGTGTATTTTCCAACGAATGAAATTATCATATGCTTTCATATATTTTTCCCTATTTTTCCCGGGATTTTCTAGGTAAAAGACTTTGTATCACATTTTTAGCGTTCCATATTCTTTGGCGTTAATATTATACTTTCACTCTCATTACTTAACACACTCATTTTTTTATGAAACGAAGTTAAATTCGAATTACGGACAATAAAGTCGAGTAAACAATTACGGACGAAGGCAGAATGCATTTCGCGATTTTTGCTTTTTATCAAACTTTTTTTTATTTGGTTCGCGCGCTTTACTTTGTCATACAGCCTGTTGCTTGTTTATATAATGTCTTTGGTATATATATATATGTAATTGGTCTTTTTGGTGATTGGAACTTTTACTCACAATATCAGTATTCCAAATTTAAATCACTGTTCTTCCCTAGGGATCAAAGAGTTATTTTGCTCGCTGTTTAAGAAGAATAAACGAGCTCTTTTCGAATAGCTGTGATAAAAAATACATTATACGAAACTGTCTTTACATTCAATTTCAACTTTCTCTTTCTTAGATTTGTAGATTCAATACGTCCAATATATATATATATATATATATATATATATACTTTTGTGCAAAATATAAAATTTAAATTCTGATGTGTGTAATATACTTAAAAGGTCTTGTTAAATTATACTTATGTTTAAGGATTTTAGAAAATTCATGAATGAATTTATCACGTGTTTGTATTTCTTATTATATTATACTGTATAAATATTGATCAATTACTTTACTAGTGTTTTGAGATTATTACCATTATTATAATAATGTCAGTGATTTGCTTTCTTTCTGACAGGAGATCATACTCGCTCTTAAGGATTTTAGAGAGTCGGCTAAGTATAAAAATGTTTTTCCTTTTTATACTTAAAAAAAAAAAACTTTACTTAGTGGGAAAGCCGTGGTAGCCTAGTCTTGCGCTCGGGAGGCGCGAGTTAGAATCCTGAACGCACTTGTATTTTTTTCAAAATATGTGCGTTTTATTGTAATAAGCAGAACTGTATCTGAATAGGGGTGGATTCGTCGTAAGCATTGAAAGGAAACTCGACAAGGAAGGTTTGAAACAGACATCTGTATTATACGGCGTTCATGTTTTAACTCGTCTTTTACACAATCATTTTAAATAATATATTCTTTATGACATCTTGTCATATAATAAAAAAAAGTTGGCTTATGAATGTATTATTACTTGCTTCGGTGAAGGAAAACATAGTGAGAAAAAACCTGGCATGCATACCTGAGAGTTCTTTATATTTTTTTTAAATGTATGTAACGTCTGCCAAGCCGCACGTGGCCATTGTGGCGGACTATGGCCTTAACTGCTCACATTAAGGAAGGAGATCCGACCTCAGCAAGTGGGACAATATAACCCATATTGTACATTTGCTTGTAATGATCATCTATAAAATAACAATCCAGGGGGTTCATTTTTGGACCAAAATTTCCAGATCGGATGCGTACCAATAACGGTCGCATGTTCGCTCGTAATGTTCACGTCGTATACGTCGCGATAAAGATGTGCGCCGTTTGCGCCGCAATACTATCACGATGAAAACATTACCACAACTACTAGTATATTTAACATGCCCATGCTGACCATGGACTTATTATATTACTGTGTATGAATGAACCGGGTCATTGAATAAACAAATTGGCACCTACTTATTGGTGCTAAAATTCTAAAGGATACCAACGCTAACTCAGTGAGGTATTGATTTCGTTCGCAAGCTAACGTTGTTTTGCAATGCCAAAATACCGAGTTGAATGGTTTAAAAGTGCACCAATTCTAATAAGAAAAATGTATCAAAAAAGGATGCAATATCTAATTTCACTAAGTGTAACAAATGTTATGTTTTATTTGTTACATATGTATCATTTTAAATAAACATTATAATATATGGTTGGTAATTGATTAACCGGCCAAGTTCACTTAGCACACACATGGATCATGAACTCGCACACTCATGTTTTACTTTAATTTGGCGGTATCAAATATACCGAGTAATTTATTGACAAATGTACAACGTAGTTCGTTTATGGTCCGTGGTTGTATATAAGTATTCTAAGAGATGGAGCTGATTATTTGGTAGCTAAACAGTGAATAATGTGTGTTCGCACGGTCATTTCTATTCATTTACATCGGTGACGCTAAACTGAAGATTCAAAAGTAATGGAAATAAAACACTAATCAATAAACAAGTGACATAATTTGAAAATATAATTCCATGTTTTAAAAAGGAAATTTATTTTAAATTACATATAAAGCCAATATTATAGAAAGGTAATTTAACTTTATAGGGAAAGACTTAAGTCTATATTGACGAAATACCTGTGCTTTTGTATGAATATTTTTTGATTATTGTGTAATTGTTTATCTTAGTCCTGACATTAAATGCGATATAAAAAATAAAGTTCAATATTATTCAATCAGTATCGATCAGTAAGCGTGTAAAACCATTGCATTACTTCAGAGCTTCAGCCAGAGATCTTCTTTGAAGCGTATCCCATGCGTGTTCAGTGAGATATAAATCTGGACAGCGGGGCGGCCACGGCGCAACCCTTATGTTAACTTTGGCAAGTGTATTTTTATGACTCTGGCAGTGTGTAGTTATGAATTATTATGTACTTAAATGTTGAAATGGAACATCCAATTGGGTCCGTAAAGTACAACTACAAAGTAAAATAAAGTAAAGTAACTACAGCAGATAAAATTGCTTGGCGTAAATCCGTCCATTGTGATCCAAATGTGTGCTGTTCTTATCATAATTATTTCATCACAATACGCCAGGACTTTATCGTATGATTTTAAACGTTCTGGATATCCAAGGTTCTTTTACCATCTACATCTATTATTATCTAAGTGTTCACTCGCCTATGCGATGCACACAGTCCCAGCAAGCTCAGGATTCAAGAACTCGCACATGTATTGACCTTCGGGAATACGTAGAGTAAGTGTAGGAATGCGAGGTGATGAAGTATAAATAGGTAGTAAAGAAGACTTCAAGTGCAATTTAAATATTTAACAACTAAAATATACAAAACGTAAGACAGATGAATGAATGACAGTGGTGTTATTTACAAATTTATAAGATACAAAACTTAACAAAAGATAAAGACCGTTGTAGGTAATCGTAAAATATACTCAGAGCAGTAATATAGCGTCTTTCAATATGTGTCACAAACTTGCAAACATTTTATGTCCGTGTTTTATTTGCATCACCTAAAGCAACACGTTTTTATTTCACATCCCTGAAGAGCCCTCAAGTTTGAAGGATTAAAGAAGGCGTGTAAAAAGATCTAAACCGTCTTTATACAATGTTTCATGAATCGTTGTGCCCGACACGCATACGCTAGCAGTACGTCGTACGAGTACAGTTATATTCTTCTTTTTCCCAAGAGAGTTTAAAAATTCTTTATACCAGTGTAATATTCTAATCAGTACTGAATAACTCACTAAGTTGCTTCTTCTTTGGCAGAAATTCATACTCGCTGTGGAGGATTCTAGAGAGTTCGTAATTCACATAGTTTATGTAACTTATTATTTTAAGAACATTCCTTGCCCACTATTGCTTTGATGTCGTAAATTCCCTCTCCAAAGAATCTAAGAAATGTTCGTTAATTTAGTCTTTATTTCATAACGCTAGGTCGTTTTGAAAATATTGAAGACTTTCTAACCGACCATTTTCTTAGCGGTCCAGTTTATCTATGCTGCGATGGCTCTTGTTCTTCTCGTGGTCTCAAAGATATATATTGTAAAAGTTTTCGGACATAATGCGTTGCTGTCAGTTTATTTATTCTTTAAATGTTTTTTTTTTATTTTAGTAATTAATAACTTGAGAGTGTAGCCGTTTGTCGTAAACAATAAAAGAATACTACACATTAATTTTATATATTTTATTCAACACACAGAAGAAGTACATAAAACAAAGAGCAAATAGCGACAAGATAAATAGGAGTAAGTCTTCGGAAGAAATCTAGCATAAACGGTTATAGATTGTAGTGTTACAAGTAAAAGATCTAGATAAATTTAGAAGGTCGAATATGTATTCAAGAATTCCTGGCGGTTACAATAAATATAATACAGAAGTTACAAGGTTAATAAAGTAAAAAGGTCACTTGTAATTAGGAAGCTAGGCCCGTTGCTTCTCTGGCGTGTAGCGCGCAGAGGCTTTGCAGACGGGAGCGTGCGTTTAGAGCGCACGAGACGTTCGGAGTCCCCGGCGTTCAGCGCACGGAGACCTCGGCGACTGGAGCGTGCGTTAATACGCACGAGACGTGTAGATTATCCGGTGTTCAGCACACAGAGACCGCCTTAACCAGGCGTGCGTTAGGGCGCACGAAATATATAGATTCCGGAGTCGGAGAGTAATAAAAGATTTCCGGCTAGAAGCGCGAGTCTGTTTCGTATCGTAATTGAAGTACTGTAACTCCACCCGCGAGACTGTGCCGATAGAGACTTTCAGCATGAGACTCCTTCAAGATTCCAGTGTTGTGATCCACACGCGAGACTGTCAGTGTCGAGATTTAAAAGTTGTAACCCACACGCAAGAGACTGTTCAGTCTCGTCACAGCTCGCCTTTTATATGTCAGATTTACTAAGACTAACCTTAGACTAACCTTCTTCTCATTTCCTATCTGACAACGCATCCATTGCTGATGTCCATGGGCAACTGTGACCACTTACCATCAGGTGGCTCGTTTGCTCGTTTGTCGGCTATTACCATTAAAAAAAATGTCGAATTTTCTTGAATGATTCTCTTCTTGCGTTCTATTTTACGAATTTAAAATATCTATTCAGCCTAATAAATAACATTACCAAAAAGGACAAAATTATATAAATTAAAAATAAAAGTTATCATGATGACAACAATTTAGGACATTTGTCAAATATTTGACAACAATAATGAAACATAATAAAATATATAAAGAAATTACAGAATAAATGGATAAAAGATACAGGAAATTATAAAAGAAGTTAACCAAAGGAGTAAGGAGGAGTAAGTAGTATAAGAGTTACAAACTATGTGAGTCCCAAAATACTAGACAAAAACAAAAACATGTAAGTATCTAAATACTACAAGACACAAGCGCAAGAATTAAGATATAAAAAAATAGTAAGCGCGCGCGCATCCTTCCGGTGTAAGAATCGAAAACCCACTGCCGAGTGAAGTTCCATAGACGCGCTAGTCCCGTTTACCGAGCCTTACGCTACACATATCGTTTGCATATAAATGTGTGATCGCCACAAGACTATTAAATAATGTATTAATAATAAAATAATGATTTGTTACATGAAAATCTACGTTTCCTTTCGACTTTTTACTGTTAATTTTCGACAATAATCATGTGTCACATTTTGGTCATAGTTTTAAGTTGAGGTATAATCATTTTTATGTAGATTTTTTGACCGAATATATCATTAATAACTGGTATTTTATGGCGAAAAGTTATAACTTGAATAAAATTTTTAATTTGTTTATTCATTTTTATGAAGTCTTCAACTGCAATATTACTTGGTTTATTTGTATTTTTCCAATTTACAAACATAGAAGTCCAGAAATCGCCTTGGTTAATATTTCTTGCATGCTGACTAATACAAAATATTTAACCATTTTATTGGGGCCCTACCTATGAAATTGGAGATTTGTATGAACATTGTAAATATAAACAATTTGGTAATAATTATATTTTAGGTAATCAAAGTACTGGACCAAATTATTTTTACAATTTTGCCATTTTAATGGCAGTTTGTTCATATGTTTAATGTATGTCTGTCGGACAGGAGGCTATGAAATCAGCGAAAGCGCTTTGTCCTGCCCCTCGGGTGTTGAACTTTTTCCGACTTAAAAAATTGTCAAAGTTTTGAAAACAGTAGCAATCTGTTGGGGCAAGGTACAGTGAGTACGGTGGGTGACGAAGAGTTGCCAGCTGTAACTCTAGTAGCTTTGCGATGGTTTGTCGTAAAGTTAATGAGTTAGTCAGATTAACCAGTCTTGGTTAAATTCCGAGCTTCTCCGTCGTCATTGCTTGCAATTCTACGCAATAGACATCTGACGTCACTGTTGTGCCATTCGGTAAGAAGCTGTGATATATAAGTCCGGCACTGATCCAGCAGAAAGTCAACATCATCTTCCTATGGGTAATCTTTTTTTAAGCGCACTTTTTTTAGTGCTATACACGGGTCTACCCACTGTGACGAACGCTTACGGTTGTCGTACAACTTTTCATTTTTCCACTTTTCATTGTTGGTAACAATTCGATTTACAACCTTTTTTTTTGTTCAACCTCACCTAACCGACCAAACTCCAAGTTACCTGACCCAGGAGACGACCCGGGCGGGGGGACCCGGGCGGGGGTGACCTTGAAGCGACCTTTTTTTTTTAACGCTGGGAAATGCATTTACGCATCCCGCGGCGGGGAGGCGGCGGATATGTGGGACTCCCTGGCACGTCCTCTACGTGGCAGAATACCCAGTAAAACCCAGCGGGGCCCTCATCGTCTTGATGGGGCGCCACGGGATCGCTGACGCATTCAACTGTGACGCTCCGACGGTTGGCCCACGTATGCGGGCCGCCTTCGCCTAGAGCGCTCTCGGGCACCAAGAGCGCTGTACTGCCCTATTTCGGACCCTTTCGGGCCCGAAACACACACTGCGTTTTTGACCGGAGTGCCCTCTGCTTAACAGAGGGACACCCGGAGAAACATACTCCCTGGGCTGCTCTTAGTCTGATCCTTCACCCTTCGACTTCCGGTATGAGTCGAGACTCTGCCGTATAGTCTCGGGGATCATTAGGATACGCAAGCCCCCCCACCACGACAAGGTGGCAACCCTCGAGAGGGGGGGAGGCGGAACCTAACCTGACCTGACCTAATATGACCTAACCGGGGCGCGTAAAGGGAGATTTGTAGAATTCCCTCGTTTTTATGCCGATTCAGTAGTGCTATGCATGCTTTGACGCGCAAGTCTCGCTGTTGGTCGTTTAGTTCGAATGGCACCCACTTATGTAACTTTTTTTTATCCTTTCAATTTAACGCAAGTGCTTCAATGTTGTTGTAACACTAACTCCAAAGTCCGCAGCAAGTTCCCGCAGCATCAATCAATTCGTCGTTATCGACAATGGTTACCGTCCGACCGCGAGGGTTGTTCCTCAACTCAAAATTTCCAAATTTAAAACGATTGAATCAGTAATGGACCGTGTTTATGAAAGCAATGTTATGCTCGTACATGGGCGTTAATGTTCCGTGTTGTTTGCGCAACGGTATTTCCACGTAAGAACTCATATTCGAAAATTGTACGAATTTTCAGTTTATTCATGGCGCTTAAAAATACCACAATTTCACAAAAACAAAAAAAACTATTTAAAAACTTATGACTAAATTTGAAATTAAAGTAACACGACTTATGAATAAAATTTATTTGAATTTCGAATTGCGCGCTTATCCACAGATAATTCAATCTAAAAATTCTGGTTATAATTTCTCCAATTTAATAGGTCATAGACCTACTATTTGTTTCGAAATGTGACGATGCTACCAGAATTCATATGAAATAGCATTAAATTTTATATATACCCTTATACTTTTATTTATATTTATTTATCAAGCTTTTATACCTCCCTTGATGCCTAATCACGAATACGAACAGAATTCCAATTAACCGAAAAATAACTACATATACAAAATAAAATTAGGTAACATGTAACGTTAAAATAAATGATTCCAAAATATTAAGGTAAATTTGCTAAAACTTTTAGAGATAAAATTGGTGTAAAAGCCACGAACCCTTGTGAAAAATACTTGAGATTTACTGTGATTTGTTCACAACGTTCGAGTTAGTGGTTGCGAAAAAGTGTGTAGCGTTATTTATAGACAAGCCTAGTCCCTATGGTAAGAATTTATTTATGTTAGTAATGATATCAAAGAAAGAAATATACATATGAGTACGTGTACATTTATTCACCTGTTTGCAATTAGGCAATCCAACCAGTTTTATTAGTGTTATAGTTATTAATACTGTATAATTCTAAATTCAAGTGTTCGTGTCATATATTTTGGTTATCATAATATGAACAAAGCAATATGAAATTTTTAATTTTAACTAAATCGTAGGTGGGTATCTACTTTTGATAGCATTTTCAAGCAAGCCTAATGCTTTATAATTTTAACGTATAATAATTTTTTGTTCTACTGACAAGTCCGCTCAGATATTTTTGTAAAGACTCTTTATATATGTATGTTCATTCTGTTGAAGTTCTAAGTAACATACATGAGGTTACAAAATGTACGAAAATAAAGCAATGCCAAAGCTACATGTAATTTGTAGCTATATATATACAAATAAAGTAATATATGTATAATAAAAGACAGGTTCCAACAAGTTTAAGAAAATTCAACAAAACATATTTCAGGGTGGTTACTTAATTTATTAACTATGAAATAATTACTTTGTTAATGTTAAATTTTAAGTTATTTAATGTCGTAATCATAAACAACGATTAGTTTAAATTAGTTAAAATTCATTTTTTATATTTCATTATCTGCAATATTTATTATTTTATTATCTGGCGCATAACAAATAAATTTGATGGTCTTTCCACACGGGAACAGGCAACATACCACTGTCTATGCGAGAAGCATGGGTTTTCTAGATCTTGATGCAAGATGTCAACACATATCCTCTCTTATATTTTCCCTTTAGAATGATTGCTTCGATCACATTGAAGAAATTTTTTCACCGATAGCCGTGTGCTGTTACAAAGACGTGGTTGGTTAATATTTCGAAACATCATAACAATGCAGATTGTGAGGCGGCAATCTTGACAAATCCAGTGAGTTCAAAAATTATTCCGGATGGTTAACACGATATTATGTTTGTTAGTAGTGCAATCAACTGATTCTACGTCCTTAATTATTTGGCGATTTCATTTACAACCACTGTTTTGGCAGAGAATATATGTAGCTCGTTCGGTAACCACATATGATCTCTGTAAATTTGAGCGACTTTTGGGAACCCATTTTGAATGAGTTCGATTTTTGCAAGCAAGCAAAGCAGTAAAACTACATATACATATCTTGTCATTACCAATATTAATGAGTTGTTTAGAAAATATTTCTTGAGATCGATTTTTTTTAATTCTACACGCATATTCTGGCTTTAATTTAGTATCCGACAGACTTTTTTCCACAAAACGGAGGACTTTAAACAATAATTGAGTTCAACCGCCCTCGTTGATCGTGGAAAGTGTTTCCATGTATTGTTTGACGAAATTATCCTGCTAACAAAATTATCGCTTCACTAAATTGGTTTTGATTGTTTCGCAGATCTCGCATGGTTTTAAATGTTGCAGGTCGGAATTTTGTGGCTTTGAATATTTAATGGCAATTTTAATGTTGAATGGGCTGTTCGATCGTCTTCCAACAATGCAGCTGCAATACTTTGTAGGGTCTAGGTACTTATATACTTAACTTGACCCGTTCATTGGCTTAGCTAAGATTGTAGGAATGTACTAATGTAACTTTTAAAATATTACCTTGTTAAATGTCTTTTATAATTTCTTTTGTCTTTTATCTGTTTATTTGGTAATTAATTATATTGTGATGAATTTTTATTTTATTTTAATAGACGACAAACGAGCAGACAAACGAGCAGACGAACCACCTGATGGTAAGTGGTCACCGCCGCCCATGGACATCAGCAAGACCAAATGTATCACTGAGTCGTTGTCGGCCAGGAAATTGAAGAAATTACATAATGAATAGATAAAAGATACAGAAAATTATAAAAGAAATTAACCAAAGCAGTATTTTAAAAGTTATAAACTATGTGAGTACTAAATTGTTACATATAAAAACATGTAAGTATCTAAATACTACAGACTATTCCGCGTGAGATTTTCCGTGTTAATTGAAGTGGTGCGATTCCACCTGCGAGACTGTTCAGACTCGTCCCAGCTCGCCTTTTATGTGACGAATATTCCGCAGTAATTCTTTTTTTGTGTTCTTTCTTATGAATTTAAAATTTACACATCACACATTTAAATACACACATCGACAGAAATAGCGGAACATAAAAAAAGGATATTGTGAAATAGTTAATTTTATTTTTAAACAAATAATAGTTAAACACGAAACATTAATTAAATTGACATGTTTGCACATTAATTTGCAACACCATACATAAAGTTTAATGAAAAAAAAACACATTAAACAAAATGCATTTTTCTTCGATATTGTAAAGACAGAGAAACATTTGAAAATTTAAAATTTTCTGACGGTTCACAATTAATTAAATGCATGTTTAATAACGAGTGTTTCCCCCCCGTGCTCTGACCAAGGTTTCCATCCATCTGGGCATGCTGCGGATGATACTGTCGATGATTGCTTGGGGTAACCTCTGCCATTCTTCAAGTAATGCGTTTCGCAACTCGCCAAGATTGTAGGGAGGTGGCATTCGTGATTTGACACTCCTCTTTAGCAATTCCAAACATGTTCGATTGGATTCATATCCGGGGACCGTGCTGGCCACTCCATCACCGTTACACCAACATGCTTTAGGTATGCCTGTACTATGCGAGCACTGTGAGCCCGAGCATTATCCTGCATTAAAATGAATTCGTTGCCAATAAAGGGGGCAAATGGCGCAACATGTTTTTCTAATATCTTCCTGATATACCGATCAGCAGTCAGATTCCCGCCATCGGCCACCATCAAATCTGTGCGAGCTCCTAAACATATCCCTCCCCAGACCATAATTAAGCCGCCGCCATATGTCACTGAATTTTCAAAATTCGACTGGATATAACAGAATTCTGCATTCATCAGTAAAGAGAACCTGTCCCCAGTCGTCGAAGTTCCAATGACGATGTTCACGAACAAAGTATAGTCGGTTTGTGCGGTGGTGTCTCTCAAGTTTTGACGCTTTGGCGGGCACAAATGAGCCTATACCGACTTCTTCGAATCTTCTGCGAACTGTCTGCTCACTCAATCTTAGTCGTCGAACCTCCTCCAATACATTTCAGGCCTGCACCGCCATCAGTTTCGTGTTCCGACGAACTTGAAGTTGTAGAAAACGGTCATCTCTCCTTGAAGTACACCTCTTTCTGCCTTGTCCTCTCCTCCTCACTAAAGAAATAGTCAATCTGTACCGTTGGATGCTACGATGAATCGTTGATAACGATCGACGAAGTCTTGTGGCAATCGATCTTTAGGTTTGACCATTTCTTCTCATCTCATCTGCCCTAATGATTTCTAATAGCGTTAAATCAGGCATAACCTACGCTCGTAACTGATCAATATGCGAGAAAACGCGATATCCTCCGAAAACTGCAATACAATGTTTTTCAAACGAAAATTACAAACTTTACGCAAACGGAAAATCAATTTTGAAGGAACCGATAGAGATGTGTGAATGAAAAATTAAAACAAACGAATGAAAAAAGTGACCATCGGCTAATGTTCCATTTTCAAATTAGTCAAAAAAAAAGTAATGTAACCAGACCAGTGTTAGGAAAAAAATACATTTGATTTTCCTTTTTTTATGTTCCGCTAATTCTGCCGGTGTGTTTATTATATTACCTAAGAGGGCAAAATTATACATTTTAAAAATAAAAGTTATCATGGTGACAATAATTTAAGACATTTGCCGAATATTTGACAACAATAACAAAACATTAAACGTAATAGAATAATTAAAGAAATTACATAATAAATGGATAAAAGAACATGAAATTATGTAAGAAATTTACGATAGCGGTATTATAAAAGATACAAACCATGCAAGTACTAAAATATTACATATAAAAACATGTAAGTATCCAAATACTACATATATTTCCCCGACCCAAGTAATTTTTTTGGCTGTTACAAAAATTTTAGAATTTTAAATAGTGATTACCTTAACCATTCATGAAACTCGTCTATACTTCACTATCATTTATTTATTTGAATTAATTAGTACGGATCAACCAATTACACTAATTAAAAAAAACCATATGAACAATGTACACAAGAAACAAGATTACAAAAAAAGCTTAAAATTAATTCATTAAATAAAGTGTCAAAATAAATACAATTAAATGCAATTATAAAATAGAAATAATATTAAATATGAGATAAATTAATGTCAATGAAAATCAACGCCAACCAATGTCATTAACAATCAATCTCAATTGTAAAACAAAATCAAGTAATGGTAATTTAAACAAGTCAGTAATCCTTTCATGCATCACGCATTCATTTCGCAGTACTGCAAACACTCAGATAAGATCGTCTTCCATTCATCCGCAAACACGTCACAGTACGGTGCTGCGTCCAGGAGAGCATTGAGCGTAGTGAGAGACTGTGCGACACCTGGGGTCGACAAATAGCTTGTGCTTCCTATTTCGACGGTAGTTGTTAGGAGCATAAAACTTACACAATTCCTCGCGTAGATCTGGTGCATCTACCGTACCTCTAAGAATTTTACACATTATTAAAATTTGATCTCTTCATTTTCTGACCTCCAAGGAGTTATATTCAAGGCACCCAAGAAGGAATTTGGTTGGGTATATAAGCGGGTAGTAGCCGTAAGTGCGCTTGTAAAGATACCTTAAAAAGGCTTTTTGGACTTTTTCCAATAAAAGCGCGTACTTATTCTCATACGGATGCCAAATGCTTGCACTTGCCTCTAGTTTGCTTCGTACTAAAGTACCAAAAATAAGTTTTATTACTCCAATGTTCTTAAAATCCTTCGAGTTTCGTAGAACAAAATCAAGGCGTCGAAAGGATTCCATAGCAACAGAAGCGACATGGTCGTGAAAGGTGAGCTCTCGGTCAAATGTAACACTCAGATCTTTACTAATGATTGACCGCGATATGATTTTACTGTCTAAATTGTAATTATATTCGATTGGATGTCTCATTCGCCCGAAAGTCATCACAGAGCATTTTAAGGGATTGAATTCCATTCTATTTTCCACGCCCCATTGGAATACAGAATCAATGTCTCGCTGAAGCAATAAGCAATCCTCCGCAGTTGTGATCTCCATAAAAAGTTTCAAGTCATCAGCATAAAGAAGACATTTTGCATGCCTGATAACTGTTGGAAAATCGTTGATCATAAGAATAAACAGAAGAGGACCGAATATTGATCCCTGACTGACTCCGGAACGCCTATGATAGGGCAGTGACTTATAAAGGCCGAGCCTAACATATTACTGACGATCGCGCAGGTAGTCAGCAAGAAATTTGAGGAAACCCGGAGACAATCCTAATGCACTAAGCTTTTCCAGCAGTATGTCATTATTAACCCTATCAGAGGCCTTCCGGAAGTCAAAATATAAGACATCCACCTGCCTTCCATTGTCGAGTCGAGAAGAAATAAAGTCCACAATTGTTAGGAGGTTGGTGTCGACTGATCTTCTTCTCCTGAAACCGTGTTGCTCATTGCATAGAAACGGTTCCACCTGGTTATAAATCTTAGTGTAAAGAATACGTTCAAAAATTTTAGCTAGGGTGGAAAGTATAGCTATTGGACGATATTCTTCAACACTACCCTTATTGGAGCTTTTTGGGATAGGAGTGACACGAGATAGCTTCCACTGAGATGGGTATTGTCCAGTTTTCAATGCAATATTAAATAGATGGCAGAGTGGATCAATAAAGAAATCCTTACCTTCTTTGATAAGCCAAGGAGGAATACAATCAGGTCCTACTGAAGATTCTGCTTTTAATCGTAGAATCCCTGCAGCTACGTCTTCAGTTGTAATCTCGTTCACTTCAACGTACCTACTGGAATACAACGAGCTATGACTTGTTATGTTTGTTGAATCAAGTTTAGGCAATTCGGATAAGAATACACTTGAGAAGAAAGCTACGAAAGCCTCAGCAGCTTTAACTCCACAAAACGTGCTACCCTTGTAATCAATATTAGTCTCAAAGCCCCCCTTGAATCGGAGACTTGAGATGTGGTGCCAGAACTGAGGGGGGTTAGTTTTAATGTTTTGCTCTATGTTCGCTACATACCCTGCATATGCAAGTGCAATGTGTGTTTTTAGCTCAGACCTTAAATTGGAAAAGGACTGATATGCATCGTCTGACTTGGTTCTTATCCACTTTCGGTGTAACCTTATTTTGAGTGTCGTATCTCTAATTATGTCACGTATGAACCAAACTGAGTATCGTTTAGTAGGAGTAATTTGACGCTTTTTTTAGGTACACAAAAATCAAATAAACCATAAATTGTGTTATAGAAATATATCGTACATAGATGGGAATTCCCCAATGTATAAAGATGATCCCATCATATACCGGAGAAAATTTCGTACAATGCTTCACGGTCCGCTCTTTGGAAGTTCCAGTCTTTGAAACTTTCTATGTTCGTGGGTTCTATTCGGTCTGAATGACGAGATGCACTGATACTACGAGATGTTAATATCGAGGGGGGGATGATAAGCATCAGGTGGTACTATTCCCTCTGTTGCTTTATCTATCACACAAATTAGGGGTTAGGGTTCACATTCAATGACGCCTACTCCAAAGGTAACACTAGTTCATTTGACAAAGGCTTATTTTAGGAGTTGTCACCCGCTCACATTTAAAACCCAGAACTCGAATAACAGATTTAAAGAAGCTAAGTATTGGCTTATTTTACGAGTCACGACCCGCTCGTATCTTAGGCTTATTTAGAGAGTTGTAAGCCGCTCTTAAGAATTGGCCAAGATAGCTAACAAGTAAGAATCAAAATTAATTAATTCTGACAAGACAAGAAAGTAAAAGCTTAATAAGTATTAAGCCTTAAAGTAAAAAGAAACTAAGCTTAGTAGTCACTTAGTTTAAGTGAAAATTATTTAACTTCCAGAATAGAAGATAAGAAATTAAAGAAGACTCAAGAACACCTTAACCAGCTACAAAGGTAAGTTAATTGAATGAACTCCGACGTATAAACCGAAATCCAAAATTTGGTAACGACGCAAAACAAGAACAAAAAAATTTGCAAAACATTAACAAAATATATAAAGTTAGAATTGTATATACAAATATAATAAAGTTATTTAAGCTTTGAAGTCTTTACCATGCCACTTGGACCTAGAGCCATTAGCATCTTCTAAGAGATAAACTAAGGGAGAAAGTTTTTCTACAACCTTGCTTTTAACATACTTAGGTGCTAATTTTGCACTAAAATAAGACCCAGCATTGTAAGGACAAAAATTTTACGCCACATTATATCACCGACATCAAATTATTTAAAAGTACGGCGAAGATTATATCAGATAAGATAACCCAGAGAGCTCTTAGTATGAGTAGTACGTAACGCGACTTACACCTTGTCAAAAGTATTAGATAATAGTCCAAGGTTATTGGCATAAATGTCTCTGTAAATAAATATTATCTCGTTTAAATTCTGTATTGTGGAGTATAACGAACCACAAAGAATAAATACCCGGCCGAAGACTAAGTAAGAAGGAGAGAATCCAGTTGTTGTATTAATTGTGCTATTCATTGCAAATTGAATTCTCGATAGTAAGATATCCTATGATTTATGCTTTTCTTCTACGAAAGAGGACAAAGCTTATTATATCTTTCGGTAGGGTTGACCTGAGCACAATATATTGGGGAATAATATACAAATGGAAAATTATAACGTTGAAATAAATTATGAAATTCATGAGATTGTAATTGGGAGCCCTTATCCATTATTATGATTTGCGGGATTCCGTGGACAAAGAAGGAAAGTTTTGCAGGTTAAATACAATATTACTAGATGTGGCACGATGTGAAACAGTAAAGAATATTTGGAGAATAAACAGTTAACTACTAAAACATATTGATACAACCTCTAGTCATAGGAAATGGACCCATAAGATCAAGAGAGTTAGTTTGAAAAGGTTTAAAACAAATCTTAGGTTTTACCCATAAGTCAGTAAGGAGAATGGTCAGAATGTTTATAAGATAGACATATCTCACATGTTGATATTATTCTAGCGATATCTTTAAACATTTTAGGCCAATAATATCTAAGACAAAGTTTTTTGTACGTTTTGAATATTCCTAAATGAGGATCTTGTGAAGAACCATGATTAGTTATGATGATACTATCTCTGACCTGTGGTAAAGTTACTTCTTCCCAAATAAAATCGTCTGTAATATTAAAGGGAGAGTGAATACAGTGTATTATCCTTTATGGTATAATTTGGATAACAATCTGGATTATTCTGACAGCCAAGAAATATTTTATTATAGAGTTCTAAGGCAGGGTTTGAGGCGTCTTCTGTAGTTATGGGATGGGTAAAGAGAACCAATGTTATTAACAAGATCAGGAACAGAAATATATATAGAGAGTGATAAAAGGGCAGGAACGACATTATCTTTACCTTTTTGCTGTTTAAGAATAAATTAAAGCACAATAACCGGATGGCCCAACGAGCCAATTTTCCAGAGGGATTAGATAGATTAAGAAACCATTATAAGGCTGCATGGTCTGTTTAGACAAAGAACTGTTTAACATTATCAATATAGCAACGCCAGTGTTCTAGTGCTGAAATAACTGCTAGAGTTTCACGTTCAGTGGTAGAATAATTTTATACGTTTATTCAAGGATCTGCTCATATAAGCTATAACAACGTATTTACCACCTTGTTCTTGAATTAACTAGCACCAATACCAAAACTGGAACCATCACAATCGACTAAGAAAGGTAACTCAAAATCTGGACAAGCAAGAACTGGAGTAGTGATAAGAGCCTCTTTAAGTTTACTAAAAGCTGAATCACATTTGCAATTGCAAAAGAACTTAGGAGCGTTTTTACCAGATGAAGTTAATATATTTAATGGAACGGCAATTGTACTAAAATTTGGAATAAATCTACGAAACCAACTACAAGTATCCAAGAATCTCCTCACCTTTTTACGATAGGAAGGAATAGAGTATTCTGAAATAGCCTGAATTTTAGTAAGATCTGCCATGTTCATTTACTACATATTCCAAAAATTTTAATTATTTCCTAAAGAACTTGCTTTTTCAAAATTTATTGTTAATTTTGCGAATGTTAATTTCTCTGAAACTTTCATCAAGAAGGTAATATGTTGTTCAAAACTATCAGATATTATTATAATATCATCAAGATAACAAAACACTTTCTGGAATTCTGAAATTGTGGAGTAAATAGAGTGTCCATTAATCTCTGTTGAGTAGCAGGAGAATTACAAAGTCCGAAAAGAATCACAGTAAACCTATACATTCCCCTTTCAGGCACTTAGAAAGCAGTCTTATCCCTATCTGTTGGATTCAAAGGAATCTCCCAAAATGCTTTCGCAATGTCAATACTGAAAAGGTATTTGGCATTTTTGAGATTATCAATTATATCATTAACAAACGGGAGACTATAGGCGTCGCAGCGAGTAACGGAGTTAAGTTTTCTACTGTCAATGCAAAAACGCCATGAAGCATCATTTTTAGGAGTAATAAGCATAAGGTTGAAAGTCAAGGACTTTCGCATTTTTCAATGACCTACCATTCTAACATTTTATCTACTTCATAGATAAACGATAACAACGCTGATTAATAGGAGGAGTGTTACTAGTATCAATATGGTGACTAATTAAATTGGTACGACCTAACCGACCTTTTTTCTCAAAGGAAATGCTTTTAAAACGAAGAATAATATCATTAGCAATCAACTTCTGAGAATCCGATAAGTGATCAAAAGAAAACACCTTATTACCAGGTAAAACACTCGTAATATTACACGAATCAGGGTTAAAAGTAGAAGATAAAATATGAGGAAGTAAATCAAATTTCTTACAAAAATCAACGCCTAAGATAAAAGATGGTGATATGTCTGGAAGCACATGAGCCTTGATAACATGGGATTGTTTATCAAAGTAAATTGGTAAATCCCATAGGTTTAATTTTATGTTTACTGGCTGTAGAAATGGTAATGATTTCAGACTTCGATAACTGAAAGCCAAGTTTTAATATTTCCAAATAACAATGATTACCAAGAATAGTTACTAAGCTACCGCTGTCTAACAAGCCATAGAATGTAGCTCCATTAATGACAACAGGTATAAAAGGTCTATTGCCATTTTTTTATTATCATAAAAAATAGAAGTAGTTTTATGACAGCGAAAGAAATTTCGAAGAATTATTAACAACCAATTTTGTCAATCTGAAGAATCATGTTTATTATCGAGTCTGAATTCAGTTTTTTGAAAAGGAACTGGGATAGTAGTTTTTATTAGAATTGAGCGTGTAAGAGCAATCAGGACAATTATTAATCTTGACATCCTTACGATCACACTTAAAACAAACGAGAAAGCGAGGCTGGGTGCTGTTAAGTAACGAATATTCGTTGGAACGACAATGATTACAATACATAGAATAATCACTTGTAGTAATGTTAATTTTTTTAAAGTTTGGATTGTAAGGTCTAGAAGAATAAGTTTTGGTGGAAAACGAGTGATTATTCAAAGGTTTCTGAAGATAGGAAACTTTAGAAATGCCAGGATTTGAACTAGTAGGAAGTTTGTTACTAGATGATTTATAATTAAACTGTGCAAGTAAAGGATTAAAGTCAAATTTAGGTTCTCTATAATTTAGATCCCGATCTAAAATTCTTTCATAGTTGTGACAGACTGAAATAAACGCTTGTATAGTCATGATGTCTTGGGGTGCAATGAATACTGAGTAACAAGGACGGATATTTCTAAATAAAATTTCTAACTGTTAAGTTTCGCTGAGATAATCTAATATTATCTAAGCGATAATCTAGAGAACATTCCACCCATAATAGATACATAAACAACTATAGATTCGTCTGGAGCTTGAGTACGATCCCTAATTACAGAAAGAAGTTTAAAATCATAATCAAATTTTCCGAAATCTTGATTTCATAAAAGACAAGTTTCATCCCAAGTGAAGTTTGGATTTCTAGACTTTTGAAAGCAACAAGTGAGGAGGATTTATTCGGAAGATTTGGAGAAAAATCTACAATTTGGGATGAAAGGAGACCTTGTCTCAAAGCTGAGGAAAAAAGGAAGAGATTTCTTTGCAAGATTGAAATTGATCTTAGGTTTCATAAAAAGATTCTAAACGGCCATCAAGTTCTTGGAATTTAGAATTTACTGTGTTATAGGATCCCTGAAGATCTGATGCTAAATCAATATCTATACGTTCCAAATGGTGAAATAAATGATTACTAAAAGAAATTATTTTCCCTAAATATTTAGAATTTCCGGACTCTAATTGTAAAACTTTAGGTTCCAGGTACTCTAGAGTTTTAAACGCTTGCTCTAAATCTATTCTTGGTTCTAGCGGAGAATCCAATATACTCTCGGAAGGAGGGGCAATTTTATCAACTTGTCTTTTTAACTGAATAATATTAGCTTTGAGTTCCTGTAACTGAATCAAAAGGTCATATTCGAGTTCAGCCTTATTTAAAAAATTAAATGTTATGGGTCTAATCATAATTAGAAAATCTAAAGAGAAAAAGATTATTAAACAGTAAAATTAAGTAATAAAACCTAAATAGTCCTTAATTTAAAAGCCATAAATAAGTAAAGAAATTAAAAGTTGTAACCATCAAGAAAGAAAATAAGAAAGAATCTCAGGGTCGTCAAAAAAAATAACAAGCTAAAAGATTAAATAAGTTAACCAAAAGGATAACCAAAGTAATTCACTTGTGCAAGTGTAGTTTTAAGAATTTTGAAAAGATTTTTATATTGGGCGCCAAACTGTAGTGTTATATAAAAGATATAAAAATTTAGAAGATAGAATGTATTCAGTTATTCCTGGCGGTTACAATGAATATGATACAGGAGATAATAGTTTAATAAAGTAAAAGTCACTTGTAAGTTGATAGGCCTATTGCTAGGCCTGTCGTGTCCGTAGCTTCTCCGGCGTGTAGCGTGCGGAGGTTTTGCAGACAGGAGTGTGCATTTAGGGCGCACGAGACGATCGGAGTCACCGGCGTTCAGCGCCCGGTGACCTCAGCGACTGGAGCGTGCGTTAATACGCAAGAGACGTGTAGATTATCCAGTGTTCAGTACACGAAGACCGCCTTGACCAGGCGTGCGTTAGGGCGCACGAAATATATATATCCCGGAGTCGGAGAGTAACAGAAGATTTCCGACTAGAAGCGCAAGACTGTTTCATATTGTAATTAAAGTACTGTGACTTCACCCGCGAGACTGTTCCGATAGACATTTTCAGCATGAGACACCTTCAAGATTCCAGTGTTGTGATCCACACGCGAGACTGTCAGTGTCGAGATTTAAGAGTTGTAACCCACACGCGAGAGACTGTTCGAATTTAAAATTTCTATTCAGCCTAATAAATTTACATTACCAAATAATAATTTACATTACCAAAAAGGATAAAAATTATACAAATTAAAAATAAAAGTTATCATGATGATAATAATTTAGGACATTTGTCAAATATTTGACAACAATAACAAAACGTTAAACCTAATAAAATATACAAAGAAATTACAGAATAAATTGATAAAAGATACAGGAAATTATAAAAGAAGTTAACCAAAGGAGTATTATAAGAGTTACAAACTATGTGAGTACCAAAATACTAGATATAAAAACATGTAAGTATCTAAATACTACAAGAGCTACCCTCCGGAGATGCGCGGGTAAGATGGTAGGATGCGGAGGTGGTAAATGCTCATGCATACCAGTGCAGCCGGCTGCGCTGGTTATGTGGGACTCCCGATAAATCTAGGGGCCTAGCCACTAAACACCACCCGAGGTTGGTTTTAGCCATACGGCCTCTAAGTCTTGATCTGAGGCGGGGTCGCCTTAGGGAAGAGGGGCGCTAGAGGTCCTGCCTGGATAAGCAGCTCGCCTTTTATACCAAGCACGTAGAAAGCAGTCTTATCTCTATCTGCTGAATTCAAAGGAATCTCCCAAAATGCTTTAGGAATTTCAATACTAGAAAAGTATTTAGCATTTTTAAGATAATTAATTATATCATTAATAAACGGGAGGCTATGAGTCTTCCCGTCCCGGCGAGTAATGGAGTTAAGTTTCCTATTATCAACACAAAAACAAGGACAAGCGAAAGTTTAGGGTTTTCACATTTTTCAGTGACCTGCCACTCCAACATTTTATCCGCTTCATTAATAATAGCGCGTTGCTTCATTGGAAATAAACAGTAACGCTGTTTAATAGGAGGAGTGTTACCGGTATTAAATACGGTGATAAATGAAAATCAGTACGATCTAACTGATCTTTTTCCTCAAAGGAAATACTTTTAAAACAAAGAATAATACGTTAGCAATCACTTTAAGTATCCGATAAGTGATCAAAAGAGAACACCTTATTATCAGGTTAAAAGTAGAAGATAAAATATGAGGAAAATATCGATTTTCTTCCAAAAATCAACACCTAAGATAAAAGAGGGTGATATATCTGGATGAACATGGGCCTTGATAACACGAGATTTTTTATTAAAGAAAACTCGTTATTCAAAATATCTCATAGATTTAATCTTATGTTTCCTAGCTGTAGTAATGGTTATGATTGCAGACTTCGATAATTGAAAGCTAGGGTTTAACTTTTCCAAATAAGAATTATTGCCAAGGATAGTTATTAAGCTACCGCTATCTAATAAGCTATATATACTATGTAGCTCCATTTTTGACAACAGGTATAAAAGGTCTGAGGCCATCTTTTTCACTATCATAAAAAAAATTATAGTAGTTATATAATAGCGAATGAAATTTCAAAGAGTTAATAACCACTTTTGCCGTTCTTTATCAAAGTCTAGGTTCAGTTTTTTTGTAGAGCGATTCGGTGAGTTGTTTGTATTAGAATTAAGTGCAAGTTACCACGCTTATGACAGCACTTAAAACGAATTAGAAATCAAGGATGGGTACATTTTAATAATAAATGGTTGAAACGACAACAAGGGCAATACATGGAATTGTTACTTGAAGTAACGTCAATTTGTTTAAAGCTTAGATTTTAAGATCAAGAAGAATAAGTTTTGGACGAAAATGAGTAATTATTAAGACGCTTCTGAAAATAAGTAGCTTTAGAAGTGCCAGGATTTGAACTAATAAGGTGTTTATTACTACATAGATAATTTAGACTTAAATTCTGCAAGTAAAGGATTAGAGTCAAACTTGAGTTCTCTATAATTGCGATTCCGATGCACAATTCTTTCATAGTTATGGGAGGCTGAAATAAGCGCATCTATAGTTGTGATGTCTTTGAGAGCAATAAATACCAGGGCGTTTATTTTTAAGTAAAATTTCCAACTGTTTGTTCCAAGGTTTGGATAATCTAGAAAACAATTCCACCCATATTATGCACATAAACAACTATAAATGAAGCTTGAAGGTGTCTGAAGCTTCAGTACGATCCTTAATTTCAGAAATAAATTTTATAGTCATAGTCAAATTGTCTGAAATCTCGATTTAATAAAAGACAATTTTCATCCCAAGCGAGGTGTAGTCTTCTAGACTTTTGGAAGCGGAACCAATGAAGGAATTTGTAGTAAAAATCTAATAAGCATATAGGCAAATAATTTTTCTTTGTCAACATTAAACACACATCAAACGTTTTGGACTTAGATTTCACTTCACTATAGGACCCCTGCAGCTCTGGTTCTTTATCAATGTCTATATGTTCCAGATGATGAAATAAATTATTACTAATAGAAATTACCTTTTTTATTAGATATTAAAATTGACTGACTCTAACTGTAAAACCCTGAGCTTTAGGTACTCCGCCTGCTCTAAGTCTACTCTTGGTTCCAGCGGCGAATCTAGTGTACTCTCAGAGGGAGAGGAAATTTTATCAATTTGTTTTTAAGGTGAATGATAAAACTTTTAAGTTCCTCTAACCACATCAAAATTTCATATTCGTGTTCAGCCATGTTCAAAACATTAAAAGTTATGGGTTTAGCCATAATTGAAAAAATTTAAATAGTAAAGAAAATCAAACAGAACAGCTAAATAATAAAACTTAACTCAAATGTTAAGCTATAAAGAAATAACCACCATGGAATAATCTCCAGGCGTGTTGAAAAAAAAATTGAATTGGAGATGATTTAAAATAAGTAAGCCAAAAGGTATTTTGTTTTAATATTGAATAGATTTTTATTGGCGCTAAACTGTACAGTTTATAATGAAAGATATAGAAAGTGATAGCCGGTTAAGAAGATACGCGAGACTCCTCTTCCCGTGAAACAATAATAAAAAAAATTGAAAGTTATAAAATATGCAAGTACCTAAATGCTACTCAATATATTTCCCCAAGCCAAGTATTTTTTTTTGCCTGTTACAAAAAAAAAAACTAGAATTGTAATAGTAATTACCTTAACCATACATTAACTATCTCACAAATTAGGGGTAGGGTTCACATTCGATAATGACGCCTACTCCGAAGCTAACACTAGTACATTTGACCAAGGCTTATTGTAGGAATTGTCATCGGCTCACACTTGAAATCCAGAACTCGAATACGAGATTTAAAGAACCTAAGTGTTGGCTTATTTTACGTATCACGACCCACTCGTTCCTTAGGTTTATTTATAGAGTTGTAAACCGCTCTTAAGAAATAGTTATGAAAGAGAAATAGAAATGAAAGCTAACAAGTAAATATCAGAATTAGTTCTGACAAGAAAGAGTAAGAACTTAATATGTTAAGCCCTAAAAGTAAGAAAAAACTAAGCTTTGTAGTGACTCCGTTTGAACGAAAGTTATTTAACTTCCAGAATAGAAGATAGGAAATTCTTTTTAAACTCAAGATCACCTTAATAGCTATGAAACTAAGTGTAATGAATAAACTCCGAAGTATAAGCCAAAATTCCAAGTTTAATGATGAAGCAATACAAGAGCGAAGAAAAGTGCATTCAGTAAGATTAAAGTAATAATATATAGTAGTATATAGAGTTGTACATAGAATAAAAGTATATTATAAATAAAATAAGTCTCTTGAAATTTATTTTGGGTTCCCAGGTTATGAATTGTAAAGGATTTGTTTGTAATCTAGCCTTGGTCAAAATATTTAAAGTTAATGGTCTAGTCTGTATTGAGAAAATTTTAAAGGAAAAGAAAATGAATCAGTAAAGCTTAATAATAAAACCTAAGTCCTGAAATGCTAAGGTATAAGGTAAAGAATAAAAATGATTCTTTTACGTATTTTTTTCCGTGAATTTTAATTTCTCGTCAGCGTAATGAATTTTGTTACAAAGAAGGGCAAAATCTTACATATTCAACATAAAAGGAACGATGACAATAATTTAAGACATTTGCCAAATATTTGTCAACAATAACTAAACATTCATCATAATAAAATAATTAAAGAAATTACAAAATAACTGAATAAAAGATTCATGAAATTATAAAAGAAGTTTAACAAGCCAATATTATAAAAGCTACAAAGCATGTGAGTACCAAAATCTATATGTATAAAAATCAATTGATATTCATGTCTCGCTAAAACTCAAGAATGGCTGCACCGATACGGCTAATTTTGATCTTGAAATATTTGTGAAAGTTCAGGGAAGGTTTAAACGGTCAGAAACATAAATAATAAGTAACGGAGAATACTAAAAATGACAATTTAATTTTCCAATAAAAAAATATCACTTGGTTGTCGAATATTTATAGATGCGTTCAGAAATTTGTCTGTTTCATAGCTGTAGTATTAGGTCCGATCTCTTCGGGTCTGTTTTGTTGAAATACAAAACAGTTCTGTCTCAGAAATAAAAAAAGCGTAAAAGTGTCAGTTGCTTGTCGAAAAAGAAAATAAATAAATAAATTTCAAGACGATATTAAAATCTATCACCAGTCAGTGCGTGAGAACTTTATTTACTGTTATTGTTTTAAAATGCCAAGGAGAAGACGACCTAACTTAGGTCGTCGAAGTCAATCAAATGTGCGACGAGCTACCTTATACCCAAACCGCACTGAACATCAGTGAGAGACAAATAATGATAATATTCGTATTCGTTTATAATAATGAAGTAGATAGGCTTACAATGGGACGAATTCGGACACACCAAATACAATATCAGCGAGCAAGACACAATGAAATACAGCGATTCCGCAGACGCAGTGTTCCTGTAAACCAAGTAGCATTCCACTACCACCGGGAAATAGATTAAACTGCATTGAAAAACTAGCAAACTTTATAATATATAAATACGATACTATATATAAACTATAATTATACAATAATATAAACCTAATTGTTCATCTATTTAACTAAACTATTATTTAAACTGATTGCAAAAAAAGTTTGCTGACTAGAAAATTTTTATCTCCGCCGGCTACCTTTTGGTTACGGCTGCCGGGACCGGTAAGGCTTAAATGTAAGTACAATCGTTTGCGATCCGTCCAATCAGCATTGACAGCGATGTACAAAATTAAGAGATAATTTAACAATAGCACAAGTGATTCTTCTACATTGTTTCACAGTCATGGCACAATTGTAGTCGTAACTGTAATAACAGTAAGAACGATGAAGAAAAGGCTATCTGAAAGAGGTGATATATCAATTTATATTAAAATGTCAAAGTACATTTTCAAATAAGCAGGTCTTTTACTTCAATTTTGACTTAAATTTTGTATAACACAACGTCTTTAGGCTGCGCTGACCACTTATTTTCACCTGTTGATAGATGAGCCACCTGAAATGTCTGCTCGTATATCGGCTGTTTACATAAATAAGTCGAAACACACAGGGAAGGATATCTTAGTCGAAATGGGTAAAAGGACTAATTTTATCCGTAATAAAACTGAGAAACAATATACACCTCACATGTTATCATCCTTAATTATTTTTATTGGCATTTATATTACTAAATTGTGAGAGGCTTATAATATATATCTACCTATTTTCTTAAATTTGTCTGTCTGTTTATGTCTGATAAAGTTTTAGCCATTTAGCAATGGCTTGAACATCAATAGTGAATGTGTTGTGAATATCTATAGCATCATTCTCAGAAAGACTTCTGTTGCGGTTGACATCTATGATTTTATTTAACATAACGCGCAGAAGACGAGAACTGCGTGTATTTATTGATCGTAATAGTTCCAAAGCCGCGCTTGTACCAGGAGTACATGAACACGAAGAGCTGGTCTCCGGAATGAAACATAACACCCTTACCCAACCACAGATGTCGCTTAATAACTGATCCAAAAATTTATTCCTAAGTTTGAAATATTTTATCAGGAAGATTTTATATATAGTATTTTTAAGGTGTTTTCCAGACGAGAATAGTTTTATAAATTTGTTTTGATATAAATTATTATGTAATAGTTTACAAGTCGTGATCGATTCCTGGTACAGATTTATTGGCCGGAAGCACCCCTTAATTTTTCGGTGCTAGAATTTATTTATAATTTATAATAATATTTGCAATGTTACGATGTAAGTAGTTTTGTTCACACTGTAACGCATAGGATGTACAACATTATTTGTCTTTACAATTATTCTATTACCAGTCGATAACATATTGGAACAAAATTTTAGGCTTGCGAGTTGCCTTTGAAAATAGCGCGCACACTATGTTAAATAACGGAATGACTAAGGTAGTACCAGTGGCCAATATAATTCTTGATTGATTTTTGCCTTTCTAAACTTCTCTATACCTAAGGACCCCTCCTTAATCTAAGACGACCCTAGTTATAAAGTCTAGAATACTATAAAAGTTTAAAAAACATATTTTATAATATATACCTCTTCTGTCTCTTATGAACTACCCGGTAATCACTGAACATAATGAAAAATATAAGCTTATTACACTTAGTACATTTATAACTTATATTTTTCGTATATATGTATGTATATATGTATATATGATGACTTATTGAACATTACAATGTTTGAAAATATACAATCACCAAAAGTGAGGTGTTTCTCCAAAGAAATAAAATTGAACGTCTATTGTGAGTTTGAATTGGAATGAGGATTCCGTTAAAGATGAGGCATCATAAAATCTGAAAGAAAATTTTCTCTACGTAAAAATAATTAAATATGAAACAAACCTTCACAGTCGAATAGTACCTAAACAAGTTCTACAAACAAAAATAAAATTCCTTCGAGCAAATTTAGAATGAAATGTCTATATAAGCTCCTTGTTTATATAAAAAAAATTCTGTTCGCATAGTGGTCGAAATTTAATAATAAATATTAAAAACGTTTTGATTAAAAATATTCATAATACTAAAAGCTCGTCAATGATTACTAAAAAAAAAGAAAATTACTTAATATAAATAGTAGAAAACTGTAGCGAACTCTTTTGTTTTTGCCTTTCTATATATACATATATAATTAAATTAACAAGAAAAAGGAGAACAAAAATATTGATTGGCATTTAATGCAAGTCAGGTGTGGGGTTCGAACCCACGCTCCCTCTCGGGAACCAGAGTTTAAATCTGGCGCCTTAGACCACTCGGCCAACCTGACTGTTGAAACGCTTGTAAATTTTATTGAATCCTTCCTACATATTGCACATGCGCAGATTTAAAATTATAAACATGTTTGAAAAGTAAAACTTTAAGGAGAATTTTCAAGCTATGTATCCAGAAATTATTAAGATTTTCTCATAGTCCGTTTGACTTTCTTGTTATATAGACGCATAACTTCTGATAGATAATATACAATAATAAGTATAGCATTGATGGTTTGAAGCGAGCATACGCGCTTTGAATTAGTGGTTACTGCCACCCATGGCTGTATTAACACTAAAGGCATCACCGACGCGTTGCTGACCGAAAAAAAAGCGGTGACCTACATTATTACTGGCTCTCCGACACTGCTCCCTAAACACGTATAAAATATTTCACGGTCGGTTTCAACAACGGTTACAACTTAAAACTCGTCTTCACAATATGTGTTTACCGAGCGCAATTATTTGATATGAGCTGCACTTTAACATTCTGTAGTAGCAGACGGTTCTGGTGACGATGACGATAACCGAATAATGACGGGACGTGTTTAAAAATTCATAATATACTTTTTTCTTTACAATTGCACTAAATCGCTCTAAGTGTTTACGTTAAGTACGTTAAGTTGTTACTTTTGTAGTGTCGCTTAATAAGTTGATACATTCATAAAATATTGTCAGTATACTGTGTAGTGTTATAAGTAAAATATCTAGAGAAATTTAGAAGATAGAATGTATTCAGAAATTCCTGGTGGTTACAATAAATATAATACTAGATTAAGAAAGTAAAAAGGTCACTTGTAAGTAGGAAGCTAGGCCCGTCGCTTCTCTGGCGTGTAGCGCGCAAAGGCTTTGCAGACGGGAGCGTGCGCTTAGGGCGCACGAGACGATCGGAGTCCCCGGCGTTCAGCGACCTTCAGAGACCTCGGCGACTGGAGCGTGCGTTAATACGCACGAGACGTGTAGATTATCCGGTGTTCAGCACACGAAGACCGCCTTGACCCGGCGTGCGTTAGGGCGCACGAAATATATAGATCCCGGAGTCGGAGAGTAACAGAAGATTTCCGGCTTGAAGCGCGAGACTGTTTCGTATTGTAATTGAAGTACTGTGACTCTCCACCCCCGAGACTGTTCCGATAAAGATGTTCAGCATGAAACTCCTTCAAGATTCAAGTGTCGAGATTTAAGCGTTGTAACCCACACGCGAGAGACTTCAGTCTCGTCACAGCTCACTTTTTATGTCAAATTTTCTCGAATGATCTCTTCTTGTGTTCTATTTTACGAATTTAAAATTTCTATACAGCCTAATAAATTACATTACCAAAAAGGATAAAAATTATACAAATTAAAAATAAAAGTTAACATTATGACAATAATTTAGGACATTTGTCAAATATTTATATATCAGTCGGTCGGTAAACACTGTACGCTCAAGACGCATACACTCGCTTGCTTGATTACAGTCAGTGGTTCCCAAAGTTGTTACATGTTACATTAAGCAAAAATACATAAATGTCACAGATGCCAAGTTCACTTCACAAACGGAGTTCAATATAAAGTCTGTTTGAATCGTTACGACTTTCTCTGCGCCGGGATAACCGAAACGGGATATCGCAAACTAGGTGATAGGAGATCCACTTGGAGATGTAGTGCCTGCAAGAGCTCCAGCACAAATGTTAGTCCAACACCTTCAAAAAATCCCGAAATGGAAAATATTCTCCGTGAACTAAAATATGTTTCAGCGCAAATGTCAACTATGCCAGCACTTGTGGAAAGTGTCAATAAAGTCCAGGAGGAACTATCTGAGCTAAAAGCTTTCAAAGATGAGCTCAGCAACCTGAAGTCCTCCTTTGATCTTGCGATATCGTCTCTCACAAATAAAGTTGCCCATGGAAGAAGAGGTCCAATCTCTGCAGTCAGCTAAAGTAACGATATCTACATTAGAGCAGCGATTGGCACAGTTCGAATCAAAAGTAAACGAGGAAGGTCAGCGTTCGCGCCTCAATAATATCGAAATAAAGGGTGTGCCAGTTACAGCTTCGGAAAATCTATTCTTGCATATGGACAGGATTGGAGATATCATAAACTGCAAGATTCCTAAGGAACAAATTAATTATATTATGCGAGTTCCCACGCGGAAGGATAATAACTCCAAAAACATCATAGTGTCTGTGCATAATAGACATCGGAAGGAAAACTTCGTGGCGGTAACAAGATCCTGTAAACAACTTACGGCCAGTGACTTAGGGCTAACGGGGGGTAACAAAATATATATTAACGATCATTTGACATTTTTAAACAAAAGCCTGCTAAATAAGACGAAAACATTGGCTAAGGAGACGGGTTTTTTATTTACTTGGGTGAGAGGATGCAAAATCTTTGCAAGAAGAAATACGTCCTCCCCAGTAATAACTATAAAATCAGAATCCGATTTGAAAAAACTATCACTTTAAATAAATCAATTTGCCATGTTTGTAAAATCGACACGCTCAAGTTGAGAAGCGCAGTTGTTTACTGCGATGCGCTCCGGGTGTCTTTTGTTCTCTTATCGCTCAAGTTTTTTGTCCGCACTGTGAATTTATTTTTCTGTGTTAGACTGTATTCGCTCGGTTACAAGGTTCATATTTGCTCATATATTAGATTCCAATTGGAATTCATTAAGCCAAATCAGCTCATGGAGGTAGCATATTTGTTTAACTGTTTTTTGCTTGCATTTATTACTTTTGCCGGTTAAAATATTCATATCACTTAATTATCATAATGTTGCGCTTAATTATAAATACAAGGTTAGAATTTGTGTTACGACGGCTTTGCGATGGCGGTAATTACTTTGTATTACCAAAACGTCTTAGGACTAAAACTTCTATGTTTCGAAGAAATATATGGTTAAATAGTTACGACATATTGTGTCTGACGGAGACCTGGCTAGTGGACGGAATTAGTGACAGTGAGCTCTTCGACGACCGTTATTTAGTGTGGAGACGTGATAGAAACTACCCCGACACTAATCAGACATTTGGAGGTGGTGTATTAGTTGCCGTACGGAGAACGCTTGTTGCGGAGGCCAGAGGTGACTAGTGCTCTTCAGCTGAGGACTTGTGGATCACGTTGTCGCTTAATCGCGGTAATCCCAACGTAAACTTTAATGTTCACATTTCTATAGTGTATTTATGTAGAATGGGGTATCGGGTATCATTTACATTAAAACGATTTTCTCTGTGTATCTTCTTTTAATTCCTTTATAATAAAATCCTCCTCCTTCACTCTCACACACATCGTTACCTTTTCTCGTTCGTCTTGCGTCTCCCCTCTCACCTACCCCGCACTCGTCCTTACGTTCCATTTCATTCCTACATTCGGCCGTCCTGCACTCATGCCTGTCCCCAGGCATTCCTTTCTTTTCATACATCCCAGTCACTCAATATCATCATCATCAATTATCATTAATTTATACACCCTACTCACATATCATCTTACATTATCCGTACTCTTTACCACACACACTTTAATAACAGTGTTATTACACTTAAGGCAAAACATAACAGTAGTGATATCTTTAACAAGTTGTATACACTTCACAGCATTGTAAACTACATTACACATTGTAACACTATAATGTTCATAATATAAATGAAACTGTGATAATGACAGGTTACCAAGGTATTAAACATAATACACTGAACTTACTTTATAATTTTATACACTGAATCCTCAAAGTCATATAAATTTTAACTAAAATAAAATCTTATTTTTAACAAAGCCATAACTTCAAATACAGACAATCTTAATTAATTGTATTATTGGTATAAGGCATTTTTATCATAATAGGCCAATAGAACATTAAGTCTTAGATTACTTGAATCCTCACATTAATGTTAGCACACTATCTTAAGATATTATAAGATACAAGAGTTTTACATAAGAGTTCTGAATGATAATGTATGACACCTTGAACACACACCCATAAAAATATAACAAAATGGTTATTCACATTCCTACTTATCTTGTGGGAGGTTTTGTTCGGAATCCTCCCGAACCGTTGTTCAATGAAATTGCGTATTCTGTTTAGGATAAACGTTTAATAGAACCACTGCACTAACATCACATTGAGAAAAAAACAAGGGTTGTACCGATAAAACAATATTCGTTGTGTCCTACTCAAAACTTGAATCCCAACAGGAAGAGGAAGAGAAAAACTTTTCAAGTTACAGTAGGGCCAACATAATTACTATTGGAGCGTTCATAAACTAAAATATATTATCTATGTACATGTTTTGTATAGGTTAATAATGGCTATCGCCACACCACCCCCCTACGGAGTGAGATTAATTAATCTTTAATTATCTTAAATTTAACCCGCCTGCCGGACCGAGTGGTATACTCTGGTCTGGTAGATGAAAGGCCAATAGGCGGCGGTGCAGGTGCAACGTCGGAAGACGGGACTGCAAGTGGGTCGCCAAGAGACGGAGCAGTCAGTGCATCATTGAGCGATGGGGCTGCAGGTGCGTCTCTCTTAGACGGTAAATCTGAAAAAGGGAGAGGTCTGGCATCGTCAATATTCGTGTCAGTGATTTTGATGTATGCTGGTTTTACTCTATCGACGCTCACAACCATTTTCTGACCCTTGATAAGCACGGTAAGGGTTTTACCGTCTTTAGCTCGTTCCACAACTTTATGTGGGCCAGTGTAAGGAGGTTGAAACGGTCATCGGACTGTATCGTCGCGCAGGAAAATGTGCGACGAGGTAGCAATATCCTTGAAAACGAACGCGGAAGTTTGACTGTGTCGCGATGCAGGAGTAGGTCGGATAAGGGACATGTGCCGGCGCAAACGAACGACTAAGTCAGCTGGATCTTCATAACTTTTAGGGTTTGGTGAGGGGGCCAAAAGTTGACCTGGAAGACGAAGAGTTTCACCATAAACCAGTTCGGAAACCGTGGCTTGGAGGTCTTCCTTAAAACATGAACGAATGCCAAGTAGCACAAAAGGTAGAGCGGTGAGCCAATCGTCATTGTGGCACATCAAAGACGCTTTATTCTGCCGATGGACACGCTCGACCATCCCGTTCGCCTGTGGGTGATATGCCGTGGTCCTAACACGCCTAGTGGCGAAAGAGTTAGTCAATCGATGAAATAAGTCGGATTCAAATTGAGCACCTCTGTCGGTTGTAATAATAAGTGGTACACCAAAACGGGAAATCCACTCTCGAGTTAAGGTTTCGGCGACTTCCTCTGCAGTAATTGTCTGCATAGGCCAAACTTCCGGCCACCTTGTTGTTCTGTCTATCGCAGTCAAGCAATAACGAAACCCTTTACAGGGAGGAAGGGGACCAATAATATCAATGTGGATATGCATGAAACGGCTAGAGGGGGTGCTGAATTTGCCAAGAGGAGTAGAATTGTGCCTCGAGATCTTACTACGTTGGCATGCTATACAACAACGAGCCCATTCGCGACAGTCTTTATTTATAGAAGGCCAAAAGTAACGCTCTGTTACGAGGCGGACGGTATTTCTAATGCCAGGATGACTTAAGCCGTGTAGCTTATTGAAAACCCAGCGGCGAAGGTCTTTGGTAACGAAAGGTCGGGGCTTATCAGATGAAGTATCACAAATTAAAGTGAGGTTAGTACCCGGTATTGGGACTTTTGACAACTGAACACTAGACTCTTTCGTTAGGAATTCGGCCAATTCTTCGTCTACCATTTGCGATTTGGCCAGAGCTTCATACTCCTGCTCAAGTGTAATAGCGTCGACTCGTGACATTGCGTCGGCTACGACATTGTCCTTTCCTTTAATGTATTCTATATCAGTGGTATACTGACTAATAAACGAAAGTTGATTGAGTTGGGCGGGAGGGAGTTTCTCTCGGCGCTGTACGAAGGCGTACAGCAAAGGTTTATGATCGGTAAAAATCGTTGCATGTTGCACTTCAAGGATATGGCGGAAATGCTGTACGCTTTCGTACACCGTCAGGAGTTCCCTGTAGTACGCAGGCCATTCAGCTTGACGTCGTGTCAGTTTCCGGCTGAAAAATGCTAAGGGCTGCCACTCGCCTCCCACTTCTTGCTGCAAACAAGATCCGATATGGACGCTTGAGGCGTCTGTGAAGAGCCCCAATCGCGCGTCACCTTTAGGATGACAAAGCAGCGTAGCATGAGATAAGCTACGTTTGCAGTTGTCAAATGCCTCGCGTAGTTCATCTGTCAACGGGAATGGCTTGTTGCCTTTGCCGTTTATAGCAACTATTGCGTCGATTAAAGGGGCTTGAAGCTTGGCTGCCTGTGGAATAAATCGGCGATAGTAGTTTAGAACGCCTAAAAATCGCCTCATCCCTTGTACAGTTTCAGGTGGCTTATAATCCAGTAATGCTTTCACCCGGTCCTGTGGGGGACGAATACCATCGGCGCTAATAAGATGGCCCAGAAATATTACCTCCTTAACACCTAAGACGCATTTGGACGGATTCACTACAACTCCATAATCCTGGAAACGGTGCAGCAAGGTACGGAGATGTTCGTGATGACTAGCTTCATCTGGCGAGAAAATCAAAACATCGTCGACATACGGAAAACAATAATTAAGGCCCCTAGTGACCTCATCAATAAATCTTTGAAATGTTTGGCCTGCGTTGCGCAGACCGAAAGGCATGAATGGAAACTCGAAGAGGCCAAACGGGGTAACGATGGCAGTCTTCTGTATGTCGCCTTCAAATACGGGGATTTGATGGTAAGCCTTAACTAAGTCAATCTTGCTGAACACCGTAGATCCAGCGAGGCTGTGAGTGAAATCATTAATGTGTCTGACAGGATACCTATCAGGTACAGTTCTAGCGTTTAATCCGCGGTAATCGCCAGTGGGACGCCATGTGTTACCACTTTTAGGCACCATGTGCAAAGGTGACGCCCATGAGCTTTTAGATGGTCTAGTAATACCGCAGCGCATCATATCCTCAAACTCTTTTTTAGCCGCGACAAGTTTAAGAGGGGCCAGACGGCGAGGACGATACGAAACTGGGGGTCCATCAGTAATTTTTATATGATGGACTGTAGTGTGCTTAATGACCTTTGGTAAACCAGGTGGACGCGTTACGTCTGGAAATTCAGCAAGCACGCGTGCAAAGGTTGAATCTCTACAAGCGACAGATTTGACGCTAACCTGCGAAGTACCAAACATAGAAACAGGTACATATAATTTTGTGCTACCATCCACTAAACGCTGATGTCGACAATCCGGCAAGAGATTGTAGTGACTAAGGAAATCAGATCCTATAATAGGGATGGACACGTCAGCTATAACAAAATTCCAGTAAAAGTCCCGGCGTAATCCAAAATCCAAATGAATGGGAATATTGCCATATGTCTTTATGGAACTTCCATTGGCGGCGCTTAAATTGTAATCGCTAGACATGGAACGACCTTTAAGAAGACGCCGGGGGAAACAACAGAGGTCTGAGCCGGTGTCGATTAAATACCGGTGCTTATATTTCTGGTCCGTGACAAAAAGTCGGCGGCCAGGATGAATACAGTCAGAGGCCGCCTCTACTGACTGTTGCTTGCGTTTCCCTGCTGAGTCCAGCTACAGGGGCTTACACACTTAGAAGCCTTTTCACTGTACTTTTTGTGGTACCAACAAAGCTTACCCTCTTTAGCTGGCGTGGAATTCCGAGATCGCTGACGGGTATTCGATGAAGACCGCTTTTTGCAGCGACCACGATGCACAGTGGACAGAAAAGCAACCTGTTTGGCTAATTCGTCGACTTTCTTCATCAATGCGTCCATATCAGATGGTGGGGGAGTTGGGGCCGAACAAGCGTGAACTTGCTGCGGACTCGAGACTTCTGTAATTTTATCCGCGAGTTCAGCTAACTTATCCAATGGCAGTTCAGCCTGTGAGGCCAGTATAGCCTGTACTTGTTGTGGGAGGCGGCGCATCCACAACTGGCGCAATATATTTTCGTCAGAAAGGGCTGAACCGGCAAGAGAGCGAAGGTGGCGAAGAAACTGTGAAGGACGTCTATCGCCCAGTTCTTCCTCACTGACCAGCTGTCGTACCCGCTGTTCCTCAGACATAGATAAACGTCTAATCAACTCCTCCTTTAATTTGATGTAACGTTGGCCTTTGATAGGTGGTCTAGTTATTAAATCTTCTACCTCCCCAGCCAGCTTCTGGTCTAGCTGTGCGATCACATAATTGAACATGGTGTTATCTGCTGTAATACCTGCAATCTCAAACTGCGCCTCTACTTGTGCAAACCACACTGCTGGTTTATCAGGCCAAAACAATGGTAATTTGACTGCGACCCTGTAAACCTCTGGTCTAGCTTCATCTTGCTGCACTTGTTGTTGGAGAGCAGCATTCTCTGACTGTAGGCGTTGAATGGTTGCTTGTGGATCTTCTTCAGCCATGGTTTATAAAATAAACGCACACCACAATAAGTCGTACAAAGCGTACCAAATCCAGGACACCAATATGAAATGACGGGTAAGTTAGGGTGGTGAGGCGATGCGATTATATGGTGAAGCACACTTTTTCACCCTACAGTTGTGTGATAAAATAATTTACAATTGAACAAAAAGAAAACTTATCATACAAAATAATTAACACCGTGCATATAACACTTGACTTTTACCGAAAGGGCAAGTCAACGATCACACAATTAGCAATTGTTATGGTTAATGCAATGACCAAGCAAAAAAACTTAACACTAGACTACTCTTAGGGAGACATAACCTAACTATTAAAATTAAAAATAAGTATTAGAGGTTAAGTGTAAAAATTGAAATTAAGTTCCCAAAATTTCCTATGGGATGTAACTGGCTAATTTAACTCAATATTGTAACAAGAATATGTTAGTACAAATAATCAAAATCCACAATTTAGCACACAAAACATAACAAAACATTCAAAGTTATTTCTACCTTAAATACCATTAGTTAGTAGTGAAGCTATTTGATGTTTACATTTATGATAATATGTACACAAGCACCATTACAAATTGCTATCAAGTCCAGTTGTAATCCAAAATTTACAGTGCGTCAAATAGGTAATGCCTTTCGGATCTCGTATATGGTTACAAGGTTAGTTTATTTTTGTAATCGAACATGCAAAACATTCAAAATATTCACGATGTTATGGCAATTGAAAAAGTTCAATCGCGATGCAAAAAGTAAATAAAGTCTTTATACCTGCGTAATCCGGAAAGTGAACTTGTCATTGTCATACTATACTTGTCAATTCGACGTCAGGGAATGTTCGTGTTGTCACTAGATGGCGCTTGTGATTGCGCTCGTGTCCGATGAAAGAATGAAATCAAAAGGTACTTAATTTCAACAAATCGAGACGCGAATGATATGCCGTAAATGTTAAATTCGTATTCACTGTTTGATGCACAAAATAGCTAGGGCACACAAATATATCCGCACACACTCGCAAAATATGTAACCAGCCGCACAAAATTTTCCAAGGTCGCGCGCCGGGTACACTTTTAAAGCCGTCGCCTACGCCACGCCGCTCTGGAATGGTGTGGGCCTCCTCGCGAGGTCCAAAACTCATGAAAGTGTCTTGCCGATGATAAGCATACCATGCACGCGGTGGCAGGGCCGTCGTATTCCCAAACAAGGGCTGAGTAGGACGATAGCGCACGTGTGAATCTTCACTGGAGGGTCACCAATGTGGGAGGTTTTGTTCGGAATCCTCCCGAACCGTTGTTCAATGAAATTGCGTATTCTGTTTAGGATAAACGTTTAATAGAACCACTGCACTAACATCACATTGATAAAAAAACAAGGGTTGTACCGATAAAACAATATTCGTTGTGTCCTACTCAAAACTTGAATCCCAACAGGAAGAGGAAGAGAAAAACTTTTCAAGTTACAGTAGGGCCAACATAATTACTATTGGAGCGTTCATAAACTAAAATATATTATCTATGTACATGTTTTGTATAGGTTAATAATGGCTATCGCCACAATCTATCTCACATTCTTCATCTTTTATAAATCAATCATACATACCTTATTTAAAGCATCTGTTTATTCTGGCCATCTTTTCATTTGGTCTGCAGAGCTTGATGTTCTATGAGGTCCTTCTGAAGTGCTGTCTACTTTCTCCAAGTCATAGCGATCATTTCTTTTTACCTTGGTTACTCTATATGGACCTAAGAACTTAGCCTTCAGCTTCAGACCTACACCAAACTGAGTTCTCTTTATAATGACAAGGTCCCCAATATTATACTTAGAACTTTCTTTCCTTTTACTGTTTGTAACGTATTTTACGTTACATGCGTGTCCTATCGTAATATAAATCATATTGCAAACCTTTTGCACAAAATTATTTCATACTTAGTTTGTTCACATTCCTAACCTCACTTATTAGCTTACAATTTTAAACGTTAAATTAACCTTTATCATTTTTGACAAGGCTGTCAGGCTGTCGGTGTCGATATTTCGTTGTCACTGTCAACTTACTAGACAAGCTGTCACTTGACGTTTGGCACTATTAATTTCGGAATCAAATTTGAGATGGCACTTATGCGCGTTGTTTCTTGGCAGTTAGTGATATGCAATTTAGTTATTCTACTCTATGATCTATGTTTTTTGATTTGTTTGGCTGAATGACTTGATGCCATGGTAAAATATTTTCTTAAATTTTTTGAGACGTCGTCGTTGCCGATTTTTTAATCACTTTCCGGCCGATCTTCGAAAGTCACAGTCCTTCGCAATGTGAATTTTCTACTTTTTTCTATTTTAATTTAATTCAAAAAATAATGTAACTAGCCTTTGATTTGGAAGCTGTAATGCTTGCTGTTGCATTTAATTTTTCAATTTTGTTGTGGATTCGCCATATAATGAACGATTAACTTTGCCTCATGGATTCCAATTGACTCTCTTTTGTTCTAATTAATAGATATTTTGTGAAAAACACCGGATTTCCCGGGTAAGTTGCATTGGCAAATTTCGTAACTTGAATTTTGGCATTAGGTGATAACACGGTTTCAAAATTAACGTTGTTTTCTTTTTTGTCCACAGTGTTTTTTTTTATTTAAAATTTTTTCAATTTTGAATAAACTTTCAAAAATTTTCTATTTTCGATAAAATTACTTTTCAAACGCTACAATGGATCATGACGACGCCATTATGCTGAGTTACTGCTACCTACCTTCTTTTTGAAACAACGGATTGCCGGTACCTACAACGTGCGCTAGGACACCGCACCCGCCTTTTACTTTCATAATTTTGGTTTAAAATCTCATAATTTTTGGATTGCTACGTTCTGGTATGTAATTTTATTTTCTTATAAACTGAAGAACTGGGCATTCAACTTAATTAGACGTTTACGATTTAATTTAAGACTAGGTTATTTAATTCTAGTTAATCTTAAGTCTGTTACTTTTATCAAATATTTTTATTGGAATTTCTTCCAATAGTAATTTTCTTTAATTACTATTGTAGTAATTTTCTTCCAATAGGATTAGGCCATCCAGGCGCCCGAGATCTACTTGTTTTAGACTTTGTTGTTGACAATAATTGGTCATAATTTAAAATTATTAATATAGATATTAATTTTTGGCTATACTATAAATTCATTTAAAAATTAATCAAAATGTTTGGCAGATAAATTGTATATCATAGATAGTTTTAATACTATCTTGTAGGCTAGTTACAACTGCTACACAGGGATATCTGCTCAGGGCGTCCGCATGTGCCATCTTAGACCCAGCTCTATGTTCTACCTGAAAATCATATTCGTTTAGTAACATGACCCATCTTGCCACCTTAGGCGGTACATTTTTTTTTCGGAGGGTAAGCTCAAAAGCTTTGCAATCAGTAACAATCTTAAATTTAATTCCAAATAGGTAGTGATGGAACTTTTTCACTGCCTCTACTATGGCCAATGCCTCTAACTCATAACTCGAGTACCTACTTTGTACTTCATTAGTTCTACGACTCATGTAGTGCACTGGGTGAATACCAGTATCATGGTGCTGCATAAGGATTGCTGACAATGCTACTGCTGATGCATCAGTGTGAAGTTCAATCTTCAATTTTGGATTGAATATCTTTAACACTGGAGAAGATACTAAACATTGCTTTAAACTATTAAAGGAGTTTGATTGTTCATCATTAAACTTAAAATCAATATTTTTTCTTAATAAATCAGTTAATGGTTTTGCTAAGGAAGCATAATTCTGAATATACCTTCTAAAATAGGATGTCAGTCCAAGAAAACTGTGCAACTCTTTAATGTTCTTGGGCTTGGGATACCTCACAACTGCATCTGTTTTATCAATACTTGGCCGTACTTCACCATTTTTTATAATATGACCCAAATAATCTACTTCACGGCAAATTAATTTAACCTTCTGCCAATTAATCTGGAGTCCATACTGCGAAGTTACTTCCAACACCTGTTTAAGCCGTTGTACAGCCTGAATCTCGTCTTGAGCTGGAATTAATATATCATCAATAAAAATTAATACAATCCCTTGAGCAATGAGCTCTCTGAAAATAATACTTATGAACCTCATAAAATACTTTGGACAAATTGATAAAGCGAATGGAGCACGTAAAAATTCATACTGTCCTTGGTGTGTCACAAATGATGTGTAAGGAGTAGATTCTTCACTAATCTTCATGTGAAAAAAACCATTCTTTAAATCTAGGATGCTATACACCTTGGCATCAACTAGCCTATCAATCAAGTCCTCTATAACTGGTAAAGGGAATTTATCTTTTACTATCTTGCGGTTAAGTAAACGGTAGTCTACACAAACACGAATTGAACCATCCTTCTTTTTCACTAAAACTAAAGGGCTGGCATATTCGGAATAACTCACCCGGATGATATTATTCTCCAACCATTCCTGGACTTGTTGCTCCACTACTTGCTGTTCCCTCAATGACATCCTTCTTGGCCGTTGAGTGACTGGCACCTCATCCTTCAAAACAATCTTCAACTGGATAGGCGCCTCCTTTGTTTGAATAGGATTATAATCTTCAATGCATTTCATAACTTCTTTTTTCACTTCCGGATCATTCGTCTGATCTAAAACAATAGCATTCACACTACTTACCAATCCATTCATCATACCCAACCATTCATCCATGTCACGCATCAACACAACAGAACCTTCATCCATTATCATTGTAACACTCTTCAACAACTCTTGACCTACTATTAAATCGTATGGCATACTGCCTTTATGAATTATGTGAAATACAACATCATCATAACACTTTTCGTCTATTATTATATTGGTATAAAACTTTCCCTTCGAATGCACTTTAACTTGTCCCAATCCAGATAACACAGTGTCATCGTTATGCACCGTAACACTCGTTAACAAAGAGCATAAGTTGTCCGATATTAAGTTTAGTTCACTTCCTGAGTCGATGAGGCCATTTACAATTTTATTTCCAATCTTGATTGTCTTCATCGGCTTACAATTTTTTTTATTAACAGTATTACGATCATTGTTCCTATTTCTCATATACGGTATCATATCATTATCTGTGAATTCAGTCACTGGCTCTAAATGCTCCGATTCGCCATTGCCGTTGTTCGCAAGTCCGTCATTGGGCGAAATCGACGTATTGAACATGGCAGCCCGCTGACGTATTGGTTGTTCTCCCTGCGTATATCCCGGCGCCATTTTCTTTATCCCTGGCGTCACAGCCTGTTCGTTGCTCGAGTTACTTCCGCCGCTTGCGCTTACGTATTTGATATTGGGAGTCGCTTGAACCGAACATTCCAATATGGCCGAATTGGTTACAGCGAAAACACTTTATGCCTTTTTTGCATGTACTGGACACATGACCCACATCACCACAATTAAAACAGCGTTTCCGAGTTGTAGTCGACGTCACATATTTTGTCTTTTCTGGAACTTTCGCCGGTGTAGATTTAATCTTCATCCGCTCATATATTATTAATTTTTCCACATAGTCTGGTATCTTCGCTCGTTTCCCCAGCTCCTTCATAGTAAGCATATATTGGAAGAAAGTCTCATCCGCGCGTTTTTTTCTAGCGGGCATGATTTCATGCATTTCTTTTGGGTTCACACTTTCCGGGAATTCCTTCGTTAAAGCAGCCTTCAATTCCTCATAAGTCTTAAATGTTTTTTCTGATCTCAGCCATAACTCCGCCGTTCCCGTTAACGTTCTTTTAGCAATTATTAATTTTTGTTGGGGCGTCCATTGAAATATCTCCGCATTATCTTCTATATCTTGTGCCCACTTGCTTGAGGCATAGGTTTTATCATCTCCGCTAAATTTCGCGATGTTATAAAACCCGTCAATCACATTAAATGTCGTATATTTTTGATCGTTGCTATCCATCGTTGTAAAATAATTCGGTTAAAATAATTCGGTCGGTGTGCCCGTCGTATAATTTAATGCAAATATGATAACCCGATCCCGGACGAGCCCCCAAAAATTTGTAGAATGGGGTATCGGGTATCATTTACATTAAAACGATTTTCTCTGCGTATCTTCTTTTAATTCCTTTATAATAAAATCCTCCTCCTTCACTCTCACACACGTCGTTACCTTTTCTCGTTCGTCTTGCGTCTCCCCTCTCACCTACCCCGCACTCGTCCTTACGTTCCATTTCATTCCTACATTTATGTCAACAAAATCTCGGATTTTCTTATAACAATCAGCTGTATTATTTCTCTGATAAACTAGTGGATGTTGTTCTTACTGATGTAACGGATAAATTTATAATACTAGGCGATTTCAATTTACCCAACACAAGCTGGGAGCAAACTAGTGATGAGAGTTTTTTATGTCCAGATAATATTCAAGGTCAAGCCCAAATAGACTTCATTGATAAATTAAGTCTATGTAACTTGTCGCAATTTAATTCCTTTTTGAATTGTAAAAGTCGAGTTTTAGATCTAGTATTTTCAAATAACGATATATCAGTATCTAATTGCATTGATCCCCTAGTACCAGAGGATCCTTATCATAAGTCAATAGTTATATCAGCGGATTATAACCAGTCAAGTACTCTAAATACTGCATCACATAGCATTTTTATTTACAATAAGGGCGACTACGAATCAATATCTAAACTCTTAATGAAATTAATTGGAACAGTGAATTTAGTGTCAGATCTACTGAGGATGCCACTACATTTTTTACAGTATTATTTATGAATTACGTTCAAAATTTATACCAATTAAGCGTAAAAGGTTTAAGGACAAATATCCTCCGTGGTACAATTCAGTTCTATTGCATATCTTAAACGACAAACATAAATATCATCTGAAATATAAGAAATACAAAAATCTATCTGATTATAACTCCTTCGTGATTCTAAGAGAGCGTGCCAAAAACTTAGAAAGTGAATTACACAATAGGTACATTTCTAATACTGAGAGTAACATTAATACTAATCCGCAAGCTTTATGGTCATACATAAGAAGCCTCAAACAGACTAATTCATATCCTTCAGCCATGAGATATGGTCGAAGTATATCTGGGGATGGAACGGAGATTTGCAATATGTTTGCTAAGTATTTTCATTCCACTTTTTCACACACAAGCGGAAATGTCAATCTAAGCGATGTTCAAAGGCCTGAAGACCAATTTAATACAATCCCAGATATATCATCTATCCAGATTGACAGGTCAGAAGTTTTTAAATTATTAAAAGTCTTAGATCTAAAGAAGTCTGCCGGTTCTGACGCTATTCCCGCTATTTTTATAACCAAATGTGCCAATAGCCTTACAATACCGCTATCACTTTTATACGAAAAGTCTATTAGGGATGGGGTGGTTCCGACTATATGGAAGTCAGCATTTATAACACCTATACACAAAAAAGGGGCTAAAAACGAGATCGAAAATTACAGATCAATATCTAAACTTTGTTTGTTTGCTAAAGTATTTGAGAGATTAGTACATCGGCAGCTAACCTCCGTTCTTAAACATTATTTTATTGATGAACAGCATGGTTTCCTTAAATATAGATCTACAACATCCAATCTTATTCTTTGTAGTGACTATCTTCTAAAAACATGGCAGAACCTGCACAGGTTGATGTCGTATATACAGACTACACGAAGTGTTTTGATAGAATAGATCACGTTGTACTGCTTCGCAAATTATACGCTGCTGGAATAAGAGGGAATTTATTTAGATGGCTCTGCTCCTATATTACTAACAGAAATCTTATAGTCGTCCTTAATGGTTATGCATGGTCAAAATTGCTAATCCCTTCAAGAGTCCCCCAAGGATCAATACTCGAGCCCATTTTATTTGTAATTTTTATAAATGACATAAAAAATGTTTCACTTATTCTAAAATCTTATTGTTCGCAGATGACGTTAAAATCATGCACACAATACGCTCTATAGATGACGCAGTTAATCTTCAAAAAGATCTTGATTCATTTCAAAACTATTGCAATCAATCTAAACTAGACTTAAACGTATCCAAATGTTACGTATGCTCTTTTACACGTAAACCAAACCTTATAGAATTTAACTATACAATTAATAACACTTATCTTACTAGAGTTAACTCAATTAAAGACTTAGGTATCACCTTCGATTCAAAACTTCTGTTCGATACGCATATAAATAATATAGTCAGCAAGGCATCGAGAGTACTCGGCTTTGTTCTAAAACTATCAACAGAATTCAAAAATATAAAATCATTAAAGATTCTATACTGCACATTTGTTCATTGTCATCTTGAATATGCGTCACAAGTATGGAACCCTAGATATGATACGTATGTGACTCGTATTGAACGTGTACAAAAGCGATTCCTCAGATATCTACAATACAGGAATACAATACAGAATCCGAAAGCGCAAGTACAGGATATGCTGAACAATGTAGGATCCATCATATACTTCCGTTGTATGAACGTAGAAATGTGGCTGACTTGACTTACTTGTTTAATATCGTAAATGCCTCGGTCGACTCTCCCGAAATGCTGAATAATATTCTATTTAAAGTCCCGAGACTCAACTCCATGTCACCGGTACCTATTTATGTCCACTCATCAAAAACCAACTACAGGCAGAATTCTTCTTTTTACAAAAGACTATTTATGTCCACTCATCAAAAACCAACTACAGGCAGAATTCTTCTTTTTACAAAAGAGCGTGTACATCATTAAATATTGTCGCCCGGGAGTATGATATTGACTTATTTAACATGAGCGTGTCAAAGTTAAGGCAAACCATTAGTTTAAATTCTTTTTTTCGTAATTATAAGTAACATAAATATGTAACTGAAATGAAACCTAAATTATATTTCTTATATTATGGTATTTAGTATCAGAAAAACACTATTGTAATTTTCATAGTCTTTCTTGGTATAATATTGTATACATGTATCACCTTGAACTCTAAAACCTTATCTTTTGTTTGTTACTGTTGTTATTTTTGTTACTACCGATTCTCTTTAATATTATATAATCTTATGTATATTCGTGAAAACTTTGTAATTAGCTTCTCTAGCTGTAAGTTTTCCATAAAATAATAAAATAAAATAAAATAAAATAATCAATAACAAAATATTAAACCCAATAAAATATATAAAGAAATTACAGAATAAATGGATAAAAAATACAGGAAATTATAATAGAAGTTAACAAAAGGAGTATTATAAGAGTTACCAACTATGTATGTGAGTACTAAATTACTACATATAAAAACATGTAAGTATCTAAATACTACAACCGTCACCTGTCATTTCAGTTAATTTGATATAATTTGATCGAAACGGACACAAATAAAATTGTCAAACGTCATTCGTCTACTACCGTTTCGAAAAGTTGCGTTTAAAAAGTAAGAAGCGGCGAGAGAAACTCCTCAAGAACTTATTACAAGTCGTGGATAGTCGAACAATTCATGTTCTTCCTAAATTTTTATATGAAAGTACACTGGACCGCAAAGAAAAAGGTTCGGTTAGAAAATCTTCAATATCTTCAAAATTACCTGTCCTAGCTTTATGAAATCAGTACTAAAATAAAGAATATTTTAATGTGCTTAAATGAAAATAAAAAAGAATTAATTCAAGCCTTTTATTTTTCATAAATGTAAAATAAATAAAAATGCGTAGTTTTTCCAGTATTTTCGTAAATGTAGATTGGTTACAAATGTGCCGTTTTCATGCATTTTAGTACTTTGCGTTGCGTCCGCGAGCTCACAATAATGCTGTTATGCGATTTGGCATTCTACTAGGTTTTTGAGGAGACTCTTCGAAATATTCTACCATTCCTCTATTAGAGCTTCTTTTATTTCACGTAGCGTGATTGACGTCGTTTACCGCTGACCTACACGTCGTCCCAGTTCGTCCCATGCATGCTTATTGGAGCTTAAGTCGGGGCAGCGCGCTGGCCCCTCCATGTGTGTAATACCAACTTCTTGAAACACTATCTGAGCAGTATGCGGGTGGACATTGTCTTACATAAAAACGGCATTCTCGCCCATGTCCATTAAAAATGGACCAACGTAGTCATTCAGAATTTCAGTGACATATCTTTCTACAGTTAAAGTTCCATTTCCTATCACCACTAGCTCAGTACGGCTTTCAAAAGAAATCCCAGCCCACACGTGAACAGTGCCTCCGCCGAATAGTCCTTTTTTTCCAAACAGGCTTGGTTATAGCGCTCTTCCGGTCTTCTGTACACTCTTTTCCTCCCGTCGTGCTTGTATAAACAGAATCTAGACTCGTCTGATAGCATAATTCTTGACAAGTCATTCACAGTCCAATTCTCGTGTTCTCTACCATAACTCAACCTTGAGTTTCCTTGGTGAATTTCTAGTTTTGAGCCATTTGCAGATCTTAATGCCTTAAAATTTGCTTCAGCCAGATGCCGCCTTACTGTAGCCGTTACTCAGATTGTTTTCTTCAGCTCGTAAATGACGATTCTTTACTTCGACAGCCATAAGTCGTGCACCTTGTTCGACCTATTCCTGATCTTCGAAGATTGGATCCAGTTTCATGGAAATGCCGGACTACCCGCTGAACTGTAGAAAGAGTCACACCAACCGTTCTCGTTGTATTTCGCTGATTGTGCCCATCTTCAAGCATTGTCAGGATCTTGGTACATTCTTCAGCGGTTAACGACATGATGGCTTCAGAATAATAAAATTTTTAAGGCAGAGACACAATATTTATAACTTTTTATTGCAAAACTAAAACAAACGCAAAACAATTGATTTGAATTTTTTGGTTCTAAATTCAAAAACGACCATTATTTTACATTTACAGTTTTTATAGAATTATTAAAAAATAAATAAAAAGGTTTTATATATTATTTTATGTGGCATTAAATGTTCTTTAATTTAGTCTTTATTTAAAAAGCTAGGTCAGATATTTTTGAACATATTGAAGACTTTCTAATCGACCCTTTATCTTTGCGGTCCAGTTTATTTTCCATTTCTTGGCGATGGATATATTATAATATACCTGATTGCCACGGACTACATATATACTACGCAGTAGCTTTTTGTTGAATCATCTTACAAACGGTCATGATTCTTTGTAGATTAACTGAATGACATCATAAAATACATTAGACCTATTATTCATTAATACTTTCCTTTCATGCTGATAAGAATAATAGGATCTGGTTAGACCAAGAACCTCCTAAAATTTGTCAATATTAATTAAAAATATGATTATAAAGGCAATTTAATTCAAATGGAATAAACTATACCCAACAAGTAATATTAAACAGAAATTAAAATAAAAACCTACTTTTATTAAATAATTTCAATTAATATTAATTGTACTTACATACATTTATATCCCGCTAAATATTTTTTATGAGATATTTTTTTTTCTCCCATAAAAAGCTAAAATTAATTATTGATTTTCATCGGAGTGCAATTCCATATATGCAACGATATTAGTACTAAAATTAAAAATACTGTGTCTACTACTAATTTAACGAACAAATATCGTAGTTCCAATCATGCCGACAGATGTCGCATTAAATAACAATATAATAAAATTAATTAAATACGTTTAATTTATTAATTAATATTTGAAAAAAAAAATTATTAACATCAAGTGGCATCCACTATAATTTTAAGTTAAAATGTATTTGACCTTGAGTATATGAATAAGGAGTATTTTATTAACGATTGAAAATTTGATCAAAATATGCGTATCGGTGCGGGAATATATTATTTTTAAACTTCAGTTAAATGAAATGTTACTATCAAATCAATTTCTACGAATCATATTGTAAATTAACCTATGCATTGAAGCAACCCTATGCAATTTTTCTGTATGCTCCACATGTCGAGCAATTCACCAAGCTATTTTATATATGCGTTGTTTTTGACAATCATTATAGTGGTGGACTTCACTCGAGTATCTATGTATAGGTTTGAATGATGTTATACGTTCACGAGCTATGTATGTATATGAGAGAGACTTCATAGTATTCTTGATTAATGATTCATTTATAATTATCAATTAAATTATTACTTTTGAATGTATTTTACAATGTTGAATTTTTTTTTGGTATTTAAAGATTATAGCGTATCAAAAAGTTACAATTATATTCGCGCGATTTTAGAAATGCTTACGGAACGTTCTTTATTGGCGTCTCGTAAGTCAATGTCAATGATAGCTTACTAAGCTTTTCTTTAACATTAGTTTAAAATATATTTTTTATATATTCTCGTAGTCTCTTTTTGTTAGTATTTAAAAAAATTTGAAATATGAGGACTAGCAGCTCATAATATGCTCTAATGGAATATGCTTAATGGAAAAGTGAGTACTATTATAATCTATTACATGTTTATTGTTATATGGTATAGTTACAGGATAAAATATTTTTTGATATGTATTGATTTCTCAATTTATTTTTAGACATGGTGATCTATTAAAACCAGGAAGTGGTCCTCGTGGTCGTCACTTCATTCAAATGAAATGGAAGGAGTTATCAATTAAATTGAACAGAGAGGGCTCAGGAGACTCAAGGCCGGAAGAAAAATGGCGTAAGGTGAAGTAGAGATCAAGTGTTCTTTAACAAGACCTCATTCATTGATTCATTATTGCCAATTATTATAGTGGCTGTATATTTTATCCTTAATGCTTGCCCTTATGCTTTTTGTTTATTGGTAAAGGTATGGAACGATTTGAAAATTGTAAGAAGAAGCTGGCAAAAATTAATCGGGCAGTTGGTGGTACTGGTGGAGGGCCAGCACTTCAATTATCGTTGACTGAAGTGGAAAGTAGAGTCATACAGATAATTGGAGTGCAGGCAGCTACTGGGATGGATCTCGAAGAAGCAGGTTTTCCGCAGGTTTGTAAAAATAAATACTCATCCTTTGAAGTTATGCAATTATTGTTTATTGTTTTGGTGTTACGGCTTTGCTACTATTTTTTTTTAATTTATCAGTATTCTTTTTATTATAGGCTGCAGAAGAAAATTAAAACCTGTTACAAGTAACGAAACAACCGCTTGATACAAACGACGATATTTTACATTGCATTTTTTTATCATACTATATTCTATATCTATAAGAGGACGTTTTGTTTGATAGCACATTCATACATGTATAGAAATATTTATTAAGTACTCAAAACCTGCTACAATTATTATTTTCTTCAGACTGACACATACCCAGTACGAGTAAACAGCTAACTGCGGTGGTACCATCAAATCTGTCGCATTCCAGTACCCCACCTCTAGTGCCACCCCTGATTGAACAATGGGAAAGCCACCACAAAAAAAAAACTAGATCCTGTTGCTAAATTATTTGTAGTGTGAGAAAAGTTCGAGAGAATATGCAAGGGAGCGTGACAGGATGAATTAATAGTTAGAGAAGGAAAGATTGCGACAGCGTGATGCGGAATTACGATTGAGGGATTGAGGGACTCTATTTGTGTTGGTTTTCCATCAAAATGGATCCTCAGCCAAGTACATCACAAAAAGACGTGGATGTTTTCTTGTCCCCAAGAAAAAAACGTCCACGAAAAGCTTTCACTGTTACTGAAAAAGTAATGATCCGCGACGCCTACAAGTACGTGAAAAATGAAACTTCTGCGCAATTGGAGGCCTTTGAAGTTGTGGAAGAAAATGAATGTATGAGCAAAGTTGCTGACATATTGGGAATAACCTCACGCTCTGTTTGTAACGTTTTGAAGGAAGTAAATAAAGGTGCGCCGCCAACTCCTCCTAAAAAACTGGACCAAAGCGAAGTTTCAAAGATAAAATTGATGAATTTACATTCTCCGCAATACGAAGAATTGTTAATCAGTTCTTTTACCGAAATGAACCTCCAATCATTGCAAAGGTTAGTCAATCAGTCAGACAGTATTATTTTATAGTTATATCTTTTATATATGTCGGCGCGAAATTATAAAAACAATTAAAAATATGATCATTAATAGTTGATA